>CAUJNA010003869.1:0-25000 GCA_963377175.1 Effrenium voratum
CCGGGCCTGGAAGCCCTTGCACACCCCCCCGAGCACGCTGGTGAGGTGAGAGTAGTCGAGGGTGATCATCTCCGTGCCGTCGCTCCACCGGGCCGTGCCCGTCAAATTCTTCCACTTCGCTCCTGCGAAGTCGTTGGAGGCGAAGCCCAGCCTCAGGTCGCCGTTCATGTCCGGGCGCTTGTACTGCTTGGCCTCCACGGAGTCGAAGAGCTGTTGGAGCTCCGCCACGTCGGCCTCCGCCATCTCCGTCTTCACCCGGCTGTCCGACAACTTCGTGAAGCTCGTGTTGCAGACCACGTTGCCCGTGTTGCCCGCGATCACGAGGCAGCCGGGGTTCCTCTGGTTCGTGGTCAGGGACAGCTGCGTGGAGAGGCTCTTGGTCTGCACCAGCGCCTCGTCGTTGATCATGAAGAGCTCGCACTGGTGCGCCCCGCCGTCCCGCTCCAGGAAGACCCTGGCGCTCTGGTTGCCCAGCAGCCGCAGCTCCGGGCCGCTGTCGGGGGCCGCGCTGTTGTTGGACACTTGCAGCTTGCTCCAGCCCGCCCAGTTCTTCGTCAAGAAGAGATCGTCCGATAAGTCGGAGGTGTTGGTCACGGTGAGCGTGTTGGACGCGAAGAGCTGCGGCGCGGAGACCGTGCCCGAGCTCGTCACGTCGCCGCGCACCACGCTGCCCGTCGACACTCCGCCGCTCGTGGCCGTGAAGGTGCAGTCCAGGCTCTCGCAGTCCAGCGGGCCCGCGGACGCCGCCCCGGTGATCGTCAGCGTGGCGCCCGTGACTGCCCCGGTGGCTGCGAAGCTCGCCGCGGTTGCTGCGCCCGAGGCCGTCAATGTCCCCGTGGACACGTCGCCCACCGTGGTGAAGTTCCCGGCGTTGGCCGTGTTGTTGATGGTGAGTGTGCTGCCCGTGATTCCTGTGGCGGAGCACAGCAGGCCCACGCTGGCCGCGCCGCTGATGCTCAGCGAGCTGCCTGACACGGCCCCCGTGGACGACAGCGCGGCCCCGGCGACGGTGCCGGCTGTGAGCGCAGCGCAGGAAATGGCGCCCGAGGCGTCCACGCCCGTCGTGAACACGTCGGTGCAGTTCACGTCGTTGCACAGCAGCTGGTCGCAGCCCACGTTGCCCTGCGCGGTGAGCCCGTCCAGCGTGGCCGAGCCCTTGAGGGCCAGCGAGTCCGCCAGCAGGTCCGTTACCGAGACAGACTCTCCCTCGAAGGCGCTGGCCCTGATCTGCATGCTGTACAGGTCCAGCGTGCCCGCCGACTGCTGCACCAGCCCGGGGATGGACCCGCCGAAGGCTCCTAAGTGCAGCTTCGCGATTCCGCCCGGCGGCACCGAGAAGTCCAGGCGCGCCGTGCTCCACACTCCCTGCGAGGGCGTGCCGAGGAAAGTGCCGGTGACGCCCACGTAGTCGTTGTCGGCCGCGCTGACGTACATCACCAAGTTGGAGGCCGTGCCCAGCCGGTACCGGCAGCCGAAGGAGTAGCGTCTCCCCGGCGTCAGCGTGGAGGTGCGCACGATGTTCCAGGCGAAGGCGCTCAGGGTCATGGCGTAGCCCTCCAGCTGGAAGCCTCCCACAGTGAAGCTGGCCGAGGCCACGGAGCTCTGGCTGTTGGAGCGCACCAGAAAATTTCCTAGCGTGGTGAGTGTGGGTTCCAGCAGCACCTCGCCCAGGGTTGCCAGCGTGACGTCGTCGGCCCCCCCCGTCGAGGAACTCGTGCTTCAGCAGCAGGGCTGAGGCCGCCGTGTCCTCCTCCTCCGCTGTGTTGCCGGTCTCCAGGGTTGCGTCCAGGATCTGGAGGCCGTAAACGTCCACCGTTCCTGCCGTTTGGTTGGGCAGGCCCGGCGCCTGGAAGTGCGCACCGAAGTGCAGCTTCGCCACTCCGTTTGGCGGCACGGTGAAGTACATCTTGGCCGTGCTCCAAACGCCCTGGTCGCCCACGTAGCTGCCGTACAACGGGTCGTAGACGTTGTCGGCCTCGGACATGTACACCACGAAGTTGGAGGCCGTGCCGAGCCGGTAGCGGCAGGCGAAGAGGAGCTCTCGGCCGGGGGTCAAGTTGTAGGTGCGCACGATGTTCCAGGGGTTCGCCGCCAGGGTCAGGGTGTAGCCGTCCACGCTCACTGCGGTGTGCGTGGCCAGGACCACGCTGCAGCCGCTGCTGGGGCGAACCGTCCAGTTTGACAGTGAGACGTCCGTGGGGCCCAGGATCTGCTCTCCTATGGCGGCCACCACCTTGTCGGCCCCTCCGTCGTCCGGAAAGCGCACGGCTATTTGCAGGGCCGAGGCCGCCTCCGGGACTCCGAGCTTGCCGGCGAGGAGGCCGTCCACTTGTGCGATGGTGTAGTAGCTGAGCAGCGCGGCGGCGATGCTTGAGGCCGTCGCCGTGTCCTGGTCTGCCGCCGAACGGTACGCCACCAGCGCCGAGGTGATTTGGTTGGTTGTGACCACGTCCTGGTCCGGGCCCGTCCGGTAGGCCAGCAGCGCGCCCGCGATGGCCGCCTGCGTCTGCGTGTCCTGCGCGCTCGCCGTGCGGTAGTCTCCCAACAGGGCGTCCACTTGTGAGGAGGTGTAGTAGGCCAGCAGCGCGGCTGTGATGGCGCTGGTTGTCTCCGCGTCCTGCGCCGTTCCGGTGCGGTAGTCTCCCAACAGAGTGTCCACTTGTGAGGAGGTGTAGTAGGCCAGCAGCGCAGCCGCGAGGGCCGCGTCCGCCGCTGCGACGGAGTAGCAGTCTGCCGTGATGCTCAGCGTGTCGTCGCCGTTGGCCAGCGCAGCAGAGAGAGGAGCCCCCAGATGCAGGTTGCGAACGACGTTGCTTCCGCGAACGAGCTCCCAAGTCGTGAAGCCCGCCCAGGCCGGCGCGTTAACACCTCCGCTGCCGGAAAGCTGCAGGGCGGCGAGCTCCGCGAGGATTGCGTCGAGGGCGCTCTGGAGCGCGGTCTCGCTGGCGGAGAGCGCGGCGTTCGTGGCGTACGAGGCCAGCAGCGCCGCGTCGGCCTTGGAGGCCTGGAGCGCCGTGATGCTGGCGGCCCGGCTAGCAAGCTGCGCTGCGACGAAGGCCTCGGTGGCGAGGCCCAGCAGCGCATTTGCTATCTTAGTGTCTACCTCCAGCGGCGTGTCCAGTCCGTCCACCGTGGAGAGCAGGGCGGCCAGCGCGCTGGCGTCCGCCTTGCCGGCGAGGGCGGCGTCCAGGGCTGCCGTGGTGACGGCGCCCAGGAGATCGGTCGAGATCTTTGAGTCCACCTCGGAGGAAGTGTCCACGGCCGAGAGCAGGGCGTACGCGGTCAGTGCGCTGGCGTCCGCCTTGGAGGCCTGCATCCCCGAGATGGTGGCGTCTCTGCTCGCGAGCTCGGAGGCCAGCGCCGCGGCGGTGACGACGCCCAGGAGAGCGTTGGCCACCTTCGTATCCACCTCCAGCGGCGTGATCCTCGCCGCTATGTCGAGGGAGTGCTGGTCCACCACCGTCTTGAGACCGTAGTTGGCGGCCACCGTGGCCAGCGTGGCGTTGTTGGCCGAGCGATGGAACCGTTCATGGCCGCCGTGGTGCTGTAGTTGGACAGCTTCAGGTCCACGCCGTCCGGGGTGCTCTTGGTGGCCACCACGCCCTCCAGCACGTCGAAGGCCGACTGGTCCGCCTTGTTGGAGAGGCCCGTGGTCAGCGAGCTCTGCAGCGCGGCGATGCTGCTTCCGTGCGCGGCCACCTGCCCGTCCGTGGTGGCCCGGGCCGCAGCCGTGGCCAGGGGCGCAATCGCCGGCGCCAGCGCGCTGCTGTCCAGCTTTGACGCCAGCTCTGCGGTGACTCTGTCGTCCAGGGACTGGATGGCGGCGGCGTTGTTGCCGGCGGCTGCCGTGTTCACCGCCAGGTCCGTTACTTGAGCGTACGGCGTGAGAGCGAGGGCCAGCTGTCCTGCTGTGACGTGCGTGCCGTCAGTTACCTCTCCGTTGTCCAGGACCTCCGGGATGTTGCCGGTGACAGGTCCTTCAAACATGTTTTTCTTAGGAGTAGGTCTATAACGCAGGGGCGTTGTACTTTAGCGCGCCCTCACAGGCGTCGCCGCTTGGTGGTATGTCAAACAAACCACCCCCTCTTCGGCACAAGTTTCCGCACGTGTCACAGTCCGTGGACCTTGAGAGCGAGGCCGGCTCCGCGGCTTCGGTATTGGAGCGAGGCCGGCTCCACGGCTTCGGTCTTGGAGCGAGGCCGGCTCCGCGGCTTCGGTCTTGGAGTGGCGTTCCGGCCGCTCGGAGAAGTTTCCTCGTGATTCGGGAAGTGTGTTTGTTTTTGACACACTACCCTCACGCTTGTTGGTGTGTCAAACACACCAACCCCTCTTCGGCACAAGTTTCCGCACGTGTCACAGGGCCCGCACCAGGCCCGCACGTTGGCGTTTGTAACGGGGCATGTGTATGTTTTCTTCGTACACATCGAAGACTTTTCAGCAGTTTCTCAAACAGTGAGAATCTGCAAATTCTCAGGCGAACGCCAGCGCAACACCCGACCTGCGAATTTGAAGGAGCTCACCGTTTGAGCTCCTTCAGCAAAGTTCACCAAGACCTCTACCTCTCTCTGTTTTTCGGATGTGACTCAATTTTTGATTTGACCGATTTCGCCGGTCAAAAGCGAGACCTGCGCACGATGGAGCCAGTGGCCGGCAAAACCGGACACTGCTTCGTAGTTGGTGAGAAGCTGCGTGCCCTCCATGCCGGGCTGGCGCGGTTCTGCCGGGCAGGTTCGCCGAAGGCAGTTGTCCCCCCACAGGACAACTGGAAAAATTTTTTCAGTCGTCGGCTTAGACGACAACTTCGACAATTTTTTTGCTGGGAAGAATCTCGACCTTGGCGCGGGTTCGGCAGGGCTCCGATGCCGGGCAGGCTCGGCTGTGAACACGAAGTGCCTCGGAACTTTGCCCGCACCAGGGAATTTGAATTGAAGGATATTATCCTTCAATTCCTGGTATACTTCCAGTACGACACGAACGTCTTGCGCACTCGCGGACTTGCCGCTGAACCCGTTGGGCGAGCCAGTTGTGCGAGCCAGTACTAAGGGGCAGGCGCGCACCTCGCTCTCGCGTCCTCGCTGTCCTGGAAAGCGGTAGGATTTAATGTGTCGCTCTGACACATTAAAATTCTCGAAATTCTTCATCGCTGCCCATCTGTGCCCAGCGCAGGATTCAGGGGCAATCCTGTGCCCACGCCAGGATTGAGTGTGGCAATCCTGTGCCCACGCCAGGATTGAGTGTGGCAATCCTGTGCCCACGACAGGATTGACGGCAGGCCCGCACCAGGGAGGTGCGGCCGGGAATTGGCAGTGGAGGATTTTGTCCTCCACTGTATCGAACTCTTCAATGACGACACGAACGTCTTTGCGCACTCGGACTTGCCGCTGAACCCGTTGGGCGAGCCAGTTGGGCGAGCCAGTACTAAGGGGCCAACCTGCACCAGGGAAGTGAAAGATATTAACTTTCACTTTGGTATCCAGTACGACACGAACGTCTTGCGCACTCGGACTTGGGCGAGCCAGTACTTGGGCGAACCCGTTGGGCGAGCCATCAAACGAGGTTGGGCGAGCCAGTACTAAGGGATTGGGCGAGCCCGTACTTATTGGGCGAACCCGTTGGGTTGGGCGAGCCAGTACTAAGCCGTTGGGCGAGCCACTCAACCACAGTGGACGCCTGCTTCAAAGCTGCGCCTTGGCGCTACGGTGCCAGCTCGGCACGTGCCCGCTCGGCACTGTGCCTGCTCGGCGCGCTTACCTAGGTGCCCGCTCGGCACGGTGCCTGCTCGGCACATTTAGTGCCCGCTCGGCACTGCACCCCCTCCACGGTGCCAGCTCGGCACCGGGGTTCCTAGTGCCCGCTCGGCACTGTGCCAGCTCGGCACGTGCCCGCTCGGCACATCTAGTTACTAGTGCCCGCTCGGCACTGCCTGTGCCAGCTCGGCACGTGCCCGCTCGGCACTGCTACTTACTGGTGCCCGCTCGGCACCGCCCTGCCTCGGAGAAGTTCAGGATGTCCAGGATGAACCTACGTACGGCCTGACAGGAAAAAAAAACAGGGGGAGGGGGCACGGGGTTGAGCCACATGACAAGCAAAAAACCGTGCGAAAAAAAACGTGCAAAATCATGTCAAAATCATGCAAAAACCATGTCAAAACGTGCAAACACCATGCAAAAACGTGCAAAATCCTGTCAAAATCATGCAAAAACCATGCAAAAACGTGCAAAAACCATGCAAAAACCATGTCATGTCATGCAAACATGCAAAAACCATGTCATGTCATGCAAACATGCAAAAACCATGCAACATGCGGCGCGTACGCTGGCGTCTACACTGCGAAAAAACGTGCAAGCTGTTCCAGGCATCACCAGCACGATCTTGATGGCCGTCTTGGCGTTCGCCTTCCCGCCACGCCGACCAAAGAGGTCAGAAGAACAGGCGGTTCTTATGTCCGGGAAGGCTTCGCAGAGCCTCTTCCAAGGCATCCCTGCCTGTTTCCACATGTCATGCAAAAACCATGCAACATGCGGCGCGTACGCTGGCGTCTACGCAGGGCGCGGCAAGGCTTCTACGCAGGGCGCGGCAAGGCTTCTACGCAGGGCGCGGCAACCCGCTGAACATCCACTCTCCGCCGGGTTCCTTGCTATATGTACTATATGTGCTATATCTCACAAGGCAAGCCACTGAACATCCACTCTCCCCGGGTTCCTTGCTATACGTGCTATATGTGCTATATCTCACAAGGCAAGCCACTGAACATCCACTCTCCCCGGGTTCCTTGCTATATGTGCTATATGTGCTATATGGCCCTATATAGCACATATAGTACAGATTTCGCGCGTACAGTGTATATAGCACATATAGTACATATAGCAAGGAGCTGGGGGAGAGTGGGGGTTCAGCGGCTTGGCGTGTAAGACCCATATAGCACATATAGCACATATAGCATGGACGCGGGGGAGAGTGGGGGTTCAGCGGCTTGGCGTGTAAGACCCATATAGCACATATAGCACATATAGCAACGAGCGGGGGGAGAGTGGGGGTTCAGCGGCTTGGCGCGGCTTCAATGCCGGGCAGGCGCGGCCGGAGTGCCAAGAACATGTTCATCCGACATGTAATCCGACATGTTGAAATTAAGCGCGTATAGCGGCTTGGCGCGGCAGAAATGCGAACACGAGTGGCAATTGTGTTGGCACTTGTGTTGAAGAAATTAAGCGTATAGCAAGAAATCCTGGGGGTTCAGCAGTGTGTCAAAAAGTAACACACTTCAAATTCCCTGGCCAAGGCCAGCACGACACCCCCGTGGCCGACCTGCGCACCACTTTGCTGGCAATTGTGTTGGCACTTGTGTTGAAGAAATTAAGCGTATAGCAAGAAATCCTGGGGGAATTTCAATGCAGGGTTTCTGCAGGGAATCCCTGCATTCCCTGTATCCCTCTCTTTAGAAGACTTTTCAGCAGTTCTCAGGCGAACCTCTCTCTGTAGAGGGCGTTTTCCAAATGGCTTATATTGTACCTGAGAGGCTTCTAGCACTCGTCCGTCCAGCATTTGACCTCGTCCTGCGAAGGATTCGAAGTCTAAAACGCTGCGTGCAGGCGTGTGGCTGCAAAATAGAGACCCCTAGATATGCGCTGCAATTTGGCTCCAGGTTGCATTTCAAGCGATGTCAAGCTTTGCCAAAGGAAACCCCTTTTCCCTTTTTTTTTGGGGACCCCTTTTTTTGGGACCCCTTGTTTTCTTTTTTTTTTGTTTTTCTTAGCCCTGCAAAGGTTGGCTCGCTTGAAATGCAACCTGGAGCCAAATTGCAAGCATATCTAGGGGTCTCATTTTGCAGCCACACGCCTGCACGCAGCGTTTTTAGACTTCGAATCCTGCAGGACGAGGTCAAATGCTGGACGGACGAGTGTCAGAAGCCTCTAGGTACAATATAAGCCATTTGGAAAACGCCCTCTACAGAGAGAGACACTGGCGCAACCTGGAGCAGCTGCGGATGCTGGGCGCCCGGCTCCGCGCCCTTCGACCTCGTGGCAGCTGCTCAAGATGACTTTCTCAGCGGAACCGATGCATGGCTTCTGGAGAAGCCCGCCGCTCCCTGCCTTGCGGCTGCTCTGGCCCAGCGACCTTCCTGCAAGCGGCCTCGCAAGGACGCAGTCGAGGCCGAGTTCCTCGTGGGGCCCCCGCTGGGGCTCCAACACTGCCGCTGCGGCCAAGGCTGGGCGTGGACTGACGGAACCGAAAAAAAAAAAAAGATCCCGAGCTCTCGTTTTCTCGCTTTCTCGCTTTCTCGATGATGCTTATTCGATCCGCCGAGCGCTCGCACCAGCGCGCCCGCATCGCGCACCTTGATTGGGAGCTCCTCGGTGAAACTCTGCGCTGTGGAGAGTCCGTGAGCAGCCTTATCTTCGGGAAGACCTCATGTGGAGGCTGTGTCATGAGCGCCGCTTGGGTGGGCACGCCCACGCAGGCCTTGCTGCGGTTCGTCTTGCACAGCCTCCAGATTCTGGCACCCAGCACGTCCCGCAGGAACTTGAGCCGCTTGCCGTCCACGCCTCCTCTACGTGCCTGCCAAGGAAGGGCACGAGCTTCTCGCGGGCGACGGGGGACCAAGGCGCTCCGCCATGTTCGCTGTGTGCGGTACAGGCCCTTCCCGACCTCATGCGCGGGGCGGCGGAGCCCAGTCCAAGTGGTCGTGCACCTCCGGGGGAAAGTCGTAGTCCACGAGGAGCAGGGCACGTATCGTGCAGTCTTCTGGCAGGGCGACCGTCGCAGGGGCCGTTGGGCATGGGTGGCGACATTGCGGCTGGGTACATGGCATCCAGCGCAGTTGTTGTCCTCCCGCCCAGCTTGGGGTTGTTGGGCTGGAAGATGCAGTGACAGAGGCCCGCACGTCCACGTGGGCCTGCTCGTTGGTGATGAGGTGAATGGGAGTCTCGCGGGCTGAGTGCCGCAGCATGGCGGCTCCGGGCAGCGTGACGTAGTGGATTGGGTCGAGCCCCGACTGCGCCCGGAGAGTCCCGGTGGCTCTCCATCACGTCAGCCAGGGCCAGGACGTCGGTGTGGAGGTAGCAGTCGTGGAACTACGCGGAAGGTCTCCCACCCCAGGAGTTGGCTGCGGGATGCAGTCCCACGCCTGCTCCAGATCGCAGTGCGTCCGCCGCTGTTTAAGAGGCCGTCTTTGAGGCGGAGAGTCGGTCGGCGTGCGCAGCTGCAGCTCGGGGTGAAGCGAGGCCATCAGCGGGAAGAGCTCAGGCAGCTGTTTGTGGGTGCAGGCTCCGACTTGCAGAGGACTCGGAGGCTGAGGTGGCTGTAGTTGCCCTGCTTGATCGCCCTGCACCAGCCGCTGAGGGGCTTTGGCGCGGCCTTGGCCTTGGCCTTGGGTGCGGCCTTTGGCTTTGGCGCGGCCTTGGCCATGGGCATGGGCTTCCTTCTCGCTCTCGAGGTTGTAGCCGCCCCCGTTGTGAAAGACCACTGGGATGGTCTTGGGCGTCTGGGCCGCGATGTTGCAGGAGTGGCACAGCGCCCCGAGATACTGCCCCTCAAGGTCGAAGGACGCGAGGCACTCCCTGCAGTGAGTGGCGGCCCTGTGCTCCAGCTCCGGGTCATGCTGACGGGCCGAGTTCGGCGTCTCCAGGTGAGGTAGTGGTCGGCCAGCTTGAGAAGGTCGTCCAGCATGGCGCGGACGGCGTGGAACTTGTCGCTTGTGAGCCTCAGCCGCAGCTCCTCGGGTGGCACGTAGCCGCAGCGCCCGACAGCGACGTAGCAGGAAGAAGCCGCGACAGTCTGGCGCGCTGGCTGCTGCTGCGCTATGTGGACCGTCGGTGCGGGCGTGCTGTAGACCTCGAGGTCCGCGTAGCACGTGAGGGGCGCGAGCTCTGCGGAGGCCTTGCCCCTGTAGCGCAGCAAGCTCTTCCCGGGCCCGGGCAGCGGCACTTTCCGAGTGCGCTCGGCTATCTCTCGATAGCACTGGGTGGCGCGGTGGCGCTGCCACGAGGCCTTCGCGGTGAAGCGGGCCATGCACCCCGGGCACTTGTACTCCATGCAGCCGCCAGTGTTGGTGGGCGTGGCTCCCAAGGTCAGCCCCTGTCTGCCGGCCAGCGCCTGGAAGTTGTGGATCAGGCTGTAGTGGCCGCTGTGCAGGAGAAGCAGCACGGGTGCTGGACGACGCCCGTGCCGCTCGGGGCGCGCTGCTGGAGGACGTGGTAGTACTCCAGCCCGTCCGCCCCCAGGGTTCGCTGCCACACGAAGACGAAGACCTCCACCCGCCCGGCGTTGCAAGGCGTCGATGTCGTCGAAGCCCACGGCCAGAGCGGGCTGCCAGCCCGCGGGGCGGCGTCCGCGGCGGGTCATCTTGGGGTAGAAGAAGGAGCCCGAGCAGCTCGCAGTCTTTGACCGCTCCCGCCAGGTGAGCCCTTCGACCCCGAGGCAGTGCGCGAGGACGCACCACATGAAGCAGCGGTGGTCCTCATTCTGAGGGTTCCAGATGGCCTTCTTCTTGGCCAGGGTCTCGGGCAGCTCCTTCCAGCAGCCTCCCGCCTCGTTGGGCGGCGGGGGCGCGGGCATGTCGGCCAGCTGCTGCGAGGGCGCGGTCAGCAAATACGCGGCCGTGATGCCCACGACGGTCCAGTTAGACTCGGGGAAGCGGGAGCGCTCGAGCGCGACCTCGAACTTTGTCCTGATGGCCGCCATCATGGTTCCGGCGCGGGCCGACAGAGGCGCGGGCCTCACGATCCACGGCGCCAGCCTGAGGTAGTGGAGCGTGAGCTCCACCCTGTCCTCGTCCTCGTCCTCGTCGTTTACGGCCGGGCGCGTCAGCAGGATCTGGAAGCTGACCTTGGCGAGGAAGGGCAGCCGAATGGCCAGCAGGTCTTGGAGCCGGTCCACCAGCAGCCGCATGGCGTCGATGGTGAAGACCTGCTGCCCAGGAAGAGGGCGCAGCCGCAGCTCGCGGGTCCAAGCGGCCCCACGCGGGCGCAGTTCTGTCACATCGGCCTCGGCGCTAGGCGCGCGCGGCTCCTCCAGAGGCGCCGGACAGCGCTGAGCCCCAGGCGGCCCCGGGCTCGGGCTGTACCTCGGGCTCGGGCTGTACCTTGGGCTCTAACTGTGCCTCGGGCTCTGTCTTGGGAGCTGCCTTAGGCTTGGGTGCAGCCTTGGGCTTGGGTGCAGCCTTGGGCTTGGGAGCTGGCATGGCGGCTGCCTTGGCTGCTGCCTTGGCCACGGGCGCTGCCTTGAACGCCTTGCGCGCGGGCGCTGCCTTGGGCGTGGGTGCTGCCTTGGGAGCTGCCTTGGGCGCTGCCTTGGTCATGGGTGCTGCCTTGGGCTTGGGTGGGGGGAGCGCGCTTGCCTTGGGCTTTGCCATTGTGGGAAATCTCACCCTCTTGGGTCGGAAGGGGGAGTCTATTTCGTGCGCTGGCTCCGTGGGCAGGTCGGGGATCATTTTTTTGCTCTTCGGCAGCACAGGCGGCTTGGGCTTATTCTTGCTACCCGGGGGCCTGCCTCTCGGCCTTGGCGCCGGTTGCGCTTGCTTCATCGGTTTTTTTAATAGAAAATATTCTTTTTAAAGACCTTCGCGGGGGATTAGACGTGATCCAAAAACAGCACGAAGGACAAGGATGAGCCCCTCAGTCGGACGACTTGCCCTTCCAGGTCTGTCAGCCGGAAGCGCAGGTGTCTCAGGGTGATGGGGCCCCTCACGGCCATGAAGTGCCCGTCATCGGAGCCGGTCTCCACAATGGTGCCCACACCGCTCTTCAGCGTTATCTTGGACAGGATGTCGTCCCCCAGATTGCCCAGCACGCGGCTGGCGTTGGCCAGCTGGGCGCAGCGCAGGTAGACCTCGTTGTGTGCCATCATCCTGACAAACTCGAAGACCTGTTGCGCGCCGGAGACGAAGCTCGGGCCGAGCATGTGGTCCACGCTGAAGGGCTTGCTCGGAGAGGCGGCCGGCGAGGTGGGGTAGTCCACGGCGTCCGGGAACTGCTGCTGCAGCTCCAGATCGTTCAGGATGAGCCGGTTGCCGTCGTAGGCTACGCTCAGGCTGTTCGTGGTCTCGCTATACGCGGCAGTAGCGAAATTGGAGCTGATCCAGGCTGCCAGCCGTGCGCTAGTGTAGGCGCCCTCGGGCAACAACGCCCAGTTCAGAGTCCCAAGCGCCGCGTCGACCCAGTAGAGGTAGCGGCCCCGGTCTGTCGAGAGGAAACTGTCCGCGGATCTTGTAGACGGCCAGCCTGGCGTCGCTCTGCAGGTGCAGGGACTCTCCCAGGTCGACCTCGAAGTCGCTGTCCGAGCCTGCCACCCTCTTGCGGCTGTCCACGTAGATTGTGGTCATCCCTTTTCTAAGGAAGCCGCCTGTTCGGCGAACGATGGGCGGCTGGACGGCTGCGACGGAGGTGCAGCAGGAGATGTTCTCACACCTCGCGTTGATCAGAGTGGAGCTGGCGAACAGCTTCTGGCCCAGGAAGCTGAGCGCCGCTCCCATCGGCTTCTTTTTCCAGTGCGAAACGCTCTTCAAAGCGCATGTAGAACATTTGGCTCTTAGGCTTCAGATAGTAGACGAAGAGGAAGCTATAGGGCTCCCGGGTCGCCTGCTCGTAGATCCTGTGCAGCTTGTCCTTCGGCAGCAGGGCGCTGAGCTCTTCGATGACGGCGTCCAGCTCGTGCTGGTTGCGCAGCCTCCAGCAGCAGAGGAACTGCTGATTGACCCGCACTGCTGCGCTGATGAGCCTCAGCTTCTGGGAGCTCACCCAGGTGCTGATCTGCATGTGCCGGCCTCGGATGAAGAGCGTGTCAAGGGCGCCGTGGGCCTTGTGCAGCTGCGGGGTGTCGGCGAAGTCGTCGATGACTACAAGCACCTGGTAGAGTTTCTTCATTTCCAACTTCTTGGACGTCTCGGTGATCTTACGCTGCCTCTGGATGATGCTCCGCAGCGCAGCCTCGTCCCACTCGTCCCAGTCGTGTTCACCCCAAGGTCCTGCTCGATGTACTTCTTGACGGGGATCCAGCCGTCGTCGATGTTGACACTTGGGCTGAAGATGTAGATTTTCTCGAAGACGCCTCGATACTGCTCCAGGATGAGGCTGATCAGCGCCACGGTTTTGCCGGACTTGCTGGGGCCGAGCAAAATGCCCGTGCATGGCAGGGGCACCACGGGGTCCGAGGGCTGCTTACTGGTATACTCTGTCGTAGGAAACAGCTTGATCTTCCCCATTCGTCCTTTGCCTTACTTCCCAAATTCGACGCAGGGAAGCCGGGCGGCGAGTCCGTGAGCTGTGTAGCGACGCGCTCACGGAGTTTTCCGGGATAATGCTAAAGGCCGGCACGCGTGTGAAGAGTGCGCCGGGGCAATCCTGTTGCCAACGGGCCCTGTTGTCAACGCAGGATTGAGTGGAGCAATCCTGTTGTCAACGCAGGATTGAGTGGAGCAATCCTGTGCTGAACGCAGGATTGAGTGGAGCAATCCTGTTGTCAGCGCAGGATTGACTGAAAACTCCGCCAGCACCCTGGTGAGAAGCAGGCCGCTGACGTTCGGCGCTGCGGCAGTGGCCCGCACCAGGCCCGCACCAGGCCCAGGCCCGCAGCAGGCCCGCACCAGGCCCGCACCAGGCCCGCACCAGGGTTTTTCGGGCTGAAAACCAACTTGGAAGCTTGGAGCAAAATCGAAAATCCGACCTCGGTGGGGAGCGAAGTCGGAAATCCGACCTCGGTGGGGAGCGAAGTCGGAATTCTTACTCCGGTGGGCACCAAGGCCCAGGCCCGCACCAGGCCCGCACCAGGCCCGCGCCAGGCCCGCACCAGGCCCGCACCAGGCCGCCGCGGAGCTGGTTTCGCTTTTCCAAGCCTTTTGCGCACTTTTCGGCCCCAAAGAGAGCGGTGACGAAGCGGTGACAAGCGGTGACATGCTCGGCGGGCTGGAATTCGCCGCTTTTCCGGCCCGAAAGCGGAAAACTGAGCAAATGGAGCCCGCTTTCGACCGAAAACCAGCGAATTTGGAGGCTCAGGCATCCCACTTGCAGTCCGACACGGAAAAACGGACTCTTCGGACTCGAGCGTTTTGAGCGCTTTTTGCACCAAAAACGGAGCCGGACGGAGCGGTGACTTCAGCGGTGACAAGCTCGGCGGGCTGACGGACCACCTCGGCGGGCTGCCGGGCTCCGAGCCTGGTCCTCGGCGGGCTGTCGGGCCGCGGAAAACCCAGGAGCTCGGGAACTGGGCCCGCTTTTGCGCACTTTTGCACCCAAAAAGCGAGTGGTGACGAAGCGGTGACAAGCGGTGACGAGTTCAGCGGGCTGGAATTCGCAGGCTTTTCGGGGCAGAAAACGGAATTCGGAGCACGGCGAAAGTCTAGAGCCGGTTTTCGGCGGAAAACGAGCGAACTTGGAGGCTCAGGCACCACTTTTGACGTCTGACACGAAAAAACGAACTTTTCGGGATTTCGGAAAGTTGACCGATTTGAGCACTTTTTCGACCAAAACGGAGCCAAAAAAGTAGTGGTGACATCGGTGGTGACGAAGGATTTTTGGCCGAAAAAAGGGCATTTTGGCAGCTTTTTGACCCAAAAAACCCAAATTAATAGGGGAGTATAAGCTGATGTTCCTTACTACTCTTGCGGACGCACTCGGTGCTGGCAGCTAGCCCCAAAGAAAATTGCAAGACAATTGGCCTGATGATTGCCGCTATCAGAGAAGGCGTGACACTTCTGCCAAGTTTCCAAGTGCTGCATATGGTAGACTTACAATTTTCCTTAGAAAAGGAAAGCTGCCCACATCAAGCATGTTGTTCCTGCACTAGAATCAATCTGGAAGAAGTTCACATCGCCGGACAACGTCAACCATAGACGAATTGCTTTGATATTCGAACTTGATCGAGAGATCGAAAAGCTTTTGGGTGACTACGACCCTGTTGCTGGATTTGCAGCAGTGCCTGCTGATGTTCTTGCGACTTTGCAAGAAAAACAAATCCAGAAGTCTCAGCTCATGGTAATGCTAGAGGAGATTTATGCTTCGGAGCCGAAGCCGCTTTTCAACATAGTCTCCAAATTGCATTACGCGATGCGAGAACGGTCTGATGTGTCAGCCACGATCAATTGACAGCGCTCGAGGCAAGAACGTCCACTGATTGTGGCGCGCGGCGTCCTTCTTGCAACATGTGTTTCACTGCGATCTCGGTTCCTGCTATAGTTTTCCTGTGTTCCTTGAACACGTTTCACCGATGACGGTTCTTGTGTGGAGCAAAACAGTTCTTGCGCTCGAAACTTGTGCGCTCAATTGCTGCGCGAGCGCAATTTGTAGCTTGAGTGTGTGTTATTTCTGTTGCTGGTTGTTTGTTGTTTCCGGTTTGTGGTTGGGTGGTGTTGGTTGTTTGCTTCTTAGGGTTTAGGATGTGTTTTTTCGTTTGTTTTTTGTTTGTTTGTTTGTTTGTTTGTTTGTTTGTTTGTTTGTTTGTTTGTTTTTGTTTGTTTGTTTGTTTGTTTGTTTGTTTGTTTTTGTTTTTCTTGGTTTTGTTTTTAGGGTGTTTGTTTATTTCTTTGTTTGTTTGTTGTTTGTTGCTACTTGTTTGTGGCTTGTGGCTTGTTGATTGTCGTGAAACCCATTGCGTGGATCACGAGTTGCGAGTGAAATCACATTGAAATAACTATGAAAAAATCATATGGTTTACTGCAAAATGAGACAAATTTGGTGGCCTTGCCAAACCTGGTTTGGGGAGTAATTTTCATTTACTCCCGGGAGTAAATTTCACTTACTCCCGGGAGTAATTTTCATTTACTCCCCGGGCGCGGGAAAAAAAGAGTAAATTTTAAAAAGGAGTAAATTTACTCCGGATGGATCTATTGTCGAGGACGGCTTCCGCACTCCCACCGAGGCCACGGACGAGGACGTGCGGCCCGGAGGTACCAAGCAGGAGACCCCGAGGCCGGCGCCCTGGCAAGCAACGGCCAGGGCCCGCCCTCCATCACGGACCACCTGCGCAGCACGGCCGACGGCGCGCAGGCGGCAGCGGACCTCATAGGCGCAGGAGCGGCAGGGCTTGCAGCCGCGCAGGCCTTCCGCCCCCAGCTCCCCCAGGACGCAGCAGATACGTGCGCCTGAACGTGCTGCCCCGTCCGGGCCAGCCGCAGCCGTTTTCGCAGATCACAGGTTGGCCCAATGACGCGGAGCGCCTCCTGGACGAGGCGGGGCAGCGCGCGCAGGAGGTGGAGCGTGTCGCAGCGCAGGCCGTCGAGGAGACGGCAGCCGTGCGGAGGAGGGAGAGGTCGCCGCTGCCGCCGAGGGCGTGGGCGGAGCCTTCGGGTACCTGGGTGGCCTGGCCGAGGGGGCTGCTGCCCTGGCGCCCACCGCGGGCGAGGTTGCTGGGACGCTGGCTGGCGCGGCAGGAGTCGGCGCGGCGGCAACGGCGGGGCTGGCCGTGGGCCTCGCAGCGCAGCCTACGGTCTCGCACGCGGCACGGGCTGGGTGCTGGAGAACACGCTCTTCCGGCCTCAGCAGGGCAGCGAGGACGCGGCCGTGCAGGACGTCCGGTCCGCCAACAACATGAACGACGCCACGCAGCCCCAGCACTTCACGCTGCGCACCGGCAGCAGCACGTCGGGCAGCCCCGCAAGCAGCCGCGCCTCCTCGCAGTCTGGCTTCCGAGTCCAGGCGCAGTCCAACAACACGCCGCGCCCCTTCTCTTGGGGCCTAAATCCCGTGACTCTGCCTCAGTCCCAGGGGCGAGCTCCAGTTCCGGGCAGTCACGCCGGAGCCTGCCTCCCCAGCTTTGACCAGCTGGCACGAGACATTGGGGCTGCTTAATTTTTACGATTTTGCGCAACAACAATGCTATTCTTCTGGGCCGTACACAAATGTACACCCTAGAAGAATAGCTTTTGCACGGTTTTTGCACGGTCTGGCGCTACAAAATGCTATTAGCCTAGGCCCTACGGCCCTAGGCTAATAGCTCGTTTTGCACGGTTTTGCGCCACAAAATGCTATTAGACGAGACTAATAGCTCGTTTTGCACGGTTTTGCGCTAAAAATCCATTCTTCTCGTCCGTATACAGATATACGGACTACAAGAATAGCTTTTGCGCGGTTTTGGGCTACAAAACTCTACTCTTCTAGTGCCTACATCAATGTAGGCGCTGGGAGAATAGTTTTCCTTCGCCGTACGACTCAAAATGCGTGTGTATAAAGAAGCATGGAGGTAGTCACCGCCGGAGCCCAGGATGAGCTGACGCAGAGCCTGGACTACAAGCTGAAGAGGAGCAACACCAGCTACGTGACGGCGCGGCACGACGCGCAGTACTTCCCAAGTTCGCTGAGCTCGTTCTCCCCCACAACCTCTTGGGTCTGCCGCATCCCGCTGACCAGCGGCACGTCCTTCATCGACCCCGAGTCGATCAAGATCGCCTTCCACGTCAGGAACACGGACGGCACCAACCCGCTGGCCCCAGCCACGCCCAACCCCGCCTGCTTCGTCCAGCGCGTCCAGGTCTTCGCCAACGGCCAGCGCTGCGACGACATCAACTACTACAGCCGCACCGTGGCCGCGCACGACCTGCTGAAGGGCCGAGAGTACAACCGCAACAAGGCCATGGAGGGTTTCGACGAAGTCGACGACCCCCGCATCGCCCGCGCGGTGCACCAGGGCGGCTACGCGGACGTGCTGCTGCGCCCCACCATGGTGGGCATCCTGCGCTGCGGCAAGATGCTGCCGCCGCAGCTGAACCTGGTGATAGAAATCGAGTTCGCGGACGCAACGACTGCGCTGTGGTCCGAGAACGCCGGGGCGCACCCGTCGGGCGCCACGCTGAGAACCGACTTCGAGATCCAGAACGTCCGAGTTCTGGCCTCCCAGGTCGTCCTGAACTCTGCGCTGAGAAGGTCGCTCGTGTTCAGCTACCCCACAGTGCACACGCAGCAGTCCAGCGTCCCGAACGGAGTCGCGGAGCACAACGTCACCGTGGCGCGCGCCTTCACGAAACTGATGGGCGCGTTCGTGACCTTCTGGGACAACGACGCGGGGTCGAAGATCCACTTGCTGCGCAGCGAGGCAGGAGGACAGCCTCCTGGAGTCGCAGATGCAGCTGGGCAGCCTGCAGTACTCACAACCCCATGAAAGGAGCCTCGGAGCACTTCCACTTCCTCTCGGTCCTTGCGGGCACCTACGACGACACGGTGCGCAACATTGACATCGGCCGTGCGGGCTACCTGCGCCACAGCTTCATTGCCGGCTTTCCGACCGAGCGCGTGCCCAAGATGCCACTGAGTGGTGTCAGCGCCCGCTTGGGCGACCTTGCTTGGTTCACCTTCAAGGGCCTGGGCGGCACGATGACGGACCTGCTCATCCACCTGGTGGCCTACCGGCACGGGCGTCTCGGTGCTCGACTAAAAAAAATGACAAAAAGGCGTTCTTCAGGGTGAGGGGGAGTTCCCGGACTCTGAAGCCACCCTTTTTTGTGCAAAACACAGTTTGATCAAGGCCCGCTGTCGTTCGCCTTCGTTTTTGAAGTTGAGTGACACCGCCAAAAAAACATGCAAAATCACGGAAAACTGGACTTCTTCCAGGCTCCTCGGTTCAGAGTTCAGAGGCCCGAAGACTCAGTCCGGAATGCTCGCCGCTCCGCAAGCTCTGCCGTGGCCGCGCGCGCAATCTCGTCGCACAGCGCAGCAGGAACGCTGTAGAGCAGCTCGCGTGACTGCTGGCTGACCCTCTCGCACTGCCCCTCCATCAGCCGAGGCCCCCGCTGCGCAGCCCGGAGGTGCCTGCCGTCCTGCACGCGTCGCAGCGGCTGCCGGGCCTGCACAGACCTCGCCTCGGCCTCCAGCGCATGTTGGTCCACAGCCGCGTCTGCTTCCTGTACGGAGTTCCGCACTTGCAGTAGGTCACGTCCACCCAGGGCAGGCGCTCCATGAACGGGCGGGTCTTCAACAGCCCGGTGGCCGGGTTCGGGGTCGAAGTGCGCAATGATCTCAAGGGCGCTGAGCACCAGCACGTCGCCCTCCTCAATTCGTCGTGGGCGCGTCGTCAGCGCACGGCTGTACTCCGTGCAGACCGGGCTGGCCCAAGCCATGTCGAAGTGCCCCGACGGAAACGTCGTGTAGTCCCAGCTCCGGATGTCGCACAGGATCGTGGGCTCAAATTTCGACACGATGTCCAGCGAGACGACCTCCCAGCCCGCCGCCTCGAAGGCCCTGCCCACCGACTTGGTGCCGCAGAAAAGCTCCAGGAGTCTCGGCATTTTTAAAGAGCAAGATCACCGCCAGTGCGACGATGAAGACTCGCACGTTCATCGGACCGGATTTTTTTCTACGGATAAAAAAGGAGCCGAACTTCGCAACCCAGGTCCGCCCAGAGCGCCATGTCCAGCTGCGTGATCTCTTCCACAACCAGCCAGTCCAGCTTTTGCGCGCTGCCGCCGCGCACGTACCTGCGCACCCAGTCTGCGCCCCCAGCCCCAGGTTCTGCGCGGAGCAGTGCGTCTTGGACACCACGTGCGCCGCCTCGCCCTGCTCGCGCAGCCTCGCAACGATCGTCCGGGCCAGGTGCGTCTTTCCGGTAGGCCCCGTGAGCAGCAGGGAGTTGCCCGTCAGGCAGTGGTTGACAGGGTCGTCCACCTCGTTCCACTTCCGTTGTTTGGGGCGCTCCACCTCCATGCTGCTGCCCAGCAACGGCTTCGTCTCTTCTACGCGGTAGACCGGCGTGCCGTCCGGGTGGCGCAGCGCCTCCAGCGCCCGCAGCCGCTCCGTGAAGCGCTTCGGCAGCCGCTGCGTCAGCAGGCAGTCCGACCTGCGCCAGGTAGCGCGGCGGCGCGTCCAGGATGCGTCGGGCCTTGGCCACCATGCAGTGCTCGAAGCCCAGGACCGCGTCGTGGATGGGGCGGTAGGTGCCGTTGCTCAGCAGCCTCCGGGCGTAGACGAAGTCCCACACCGTGCCCCCCTCGTGCGAAGGCCTGAGAGAAGTCCGCGCCCGCGCCGTCCAGCTCGCTGCTGCTGCTGCGCACGCTGTAGACCACCTCCGTGCTGCGCGCCCACAGGCCTATCATCGCGTTCACGCTGAGCTTGGCCATGTGCTCCTCGCCCTCGGGCCAGGCCTCGTCCATCCGCTCCAGCGCGCGCCGCAGCGTCGCCGCGTCGACGTGGCTCCGCGCGGAGATGCCCGACACGATGTGGTCCCAGCGGCAGACGCCCAGGTCCAGCGTCGCAGCCAACGAGACCTTCGGGTACCAGCCGGGCCCCACGTACGGCAACAAATTGAGCCCTCCACAAAGCCCAGGTCCGGCAGCACTGCCTCCACGGGCGTTGGCCAGCCCGTTGCGCCTGCAGCGCACCATGTCCACGCCGACCAGCAAAGCGTCTCTCTGACACGCCTGCGCCTCGAAGACGAGGGGGGGCAGCTTGGGGCTTCCGGGCGTACTGCTCCATGACGCCGGGCGCCACTCGGCTCTCCAGGCTCGTGGGCTGCGCGCTGTCTCTCAGCGTCTTCTCGCTGTGACAGTCGCCGCCCGCAAAGGCCTGCCGCACCGGTACAACGTGGTCCAGCTCGCAGCCGGCCGTCAGCCCGCAGCCGCGCAGGGCGCACTTGCCGCCCTGCCCGGCCAGGGTCTTCTGCCTCTCCGCCGCGCCGGGCACCTCTCGCTTCGCCTTGAGCAGCTTCAGGAAGATCTCATGCGCCAGCCCGGCCAGCCGCTGGCCCCGGTACTCCTGTCCCAGCGCCTCGCGCAGCACCTTGTGCTCCTCCGGCAGCTCTCGGATCCTCGTGCCCCGCCTCAGCCTGAGCCCGCAGTACTGCGCCGGGCTGCTGATGGCCACCTTAAAACCTCTCGCCGACGGCCATGAGCTGGCGCCTCGCCTCGCGCAGGTCCTCGCA
Organism: Effrenium voratum; assembly: GCA_963377175.1. Taxonomy (NCBI): domain Eukaryota; class Dinophyceae; order Suessiales; family Symbiodiniaceae; genus Effrenium; species Effrenium voratum. Next base: position 20,836 of record CAUJNA010003869.1, read on the forward strand.
CCAGAACAGCCCCGGCTGCACGTCCGCGGCGTCAAAGCGCCTCCACTCTCCGATCGGCGGAAGGGTCTGCCTCGCCTCGCCCCGGTACAGCACGCGCGCCGCCTGCCGCTCCAGCACCCGCTTCACGGCCCTGTACATGTAGCAGTGCCCGTCGAAGGCCAAAAAACACAGAGATTGAGACACTCGTGAAATATCTATGTAACAGCTCGCCTCGTTGTAGCTCTCCGGATGATCCAGACACTCAAACATCGGCGGTGGGCTGGGGCTCTTCGCAGCCTCGTCACAAGCCTCGACTGCAGAGCTCATGTGTGACAATAGGCCCACGTTGAAAACACACAGACGTGTGCATCTGCAGCAAAGCCGCCGATTCTATGGACCCCCCGCCAGGAACAAACCAGCTTCTTAGGAGCGCAGCGCCAAACTCTTTCGTGTAATGCCTGAGCAGCTTGCCAAGGCATGCTGTGCAAAATCAACCGAACGTGCCAAGCTGCTGTGTGTTCTTCAGCTCTGCATTTCCAGATACCCGCTTTCTGCCGCTCTCCTCGCTGCAATGCGCACAACCGCTTTGTGCCTACAAGCCAGGCGCATCGTCAACATCCTGAAACACGAAGCTGGGAAATGAAAAGGCACGCGACCATGCATGCACCAAAAGATTGGTGCGTTATATGAGGATGAGGCTCATCGAAACTGATGTCCATGAGCTGACGCTTCTTTCGGTTCTGCATGTCCACCTTCTCCGGCTTTTGCTCACACATCCAAGCCCACGGCATGGCGTGTGAGACATAAAGCCAGGTTGGTTTTCTGGTCTCAGCCCCCCAGCAGTCTTGGCGAACCTCCAGCCGAACTGTGTGGAACTCGCGGATGCACTTCTGGAAGAACGGCTGCCGCTCCATCGCGGTTCCCGCTCGGTGAGCAGGCTGCTCAAGGATCGTCGCAGCCCCCAAAGCCCTCGCAAAGATGGTGTACAGCCAGCTGCGCACTGCAAGGAAATTGCCTTGGCGCACCCCAGCAACGCCCCCATCTCCGGCCGGGTGCAGCCATGAGCGGAGGGACGTGCCCATGTTTGCCCAGCAAAACGAGGAGCCTCAGAGAAGCCAAGAACCGTGCAGTCTGAATGTCTAATTGATTTTTCGTGCGTTAAGTCACAAGGCGGCGCAAGGAGACATAGAGCCCCTCTCTGCAGCCTCCTCAGCACCACCAGCCCCAGCCTCGGAACAAACACGTGACACGCACATGGTCTCCTTGAAGTATCACGCACTCAACTTCAATATGATCCTTCTTCAACTGCGCCCAGTGGCAAAAAAGCAGCTGGTTGCGTAAGATCAAAAGGCTCTCCATTAGCAACGTCGAATGAGCGGGCAATCAGTCCCATCTCTCTGGCAGCTTGTGTGAACTGCTGAGTGCTGAAAAGAACTCAGCCACCTGGATGTCTGCTATATGGGGCGCTGCCTGCGGAGTGAAGGCCAGGATGTAGATGATGACCACCAGAGCCCTGGGCCTCATGCAGTCAGTGAAGGCCACGATCATTTATATGAGACACGCGGCTAAGCGTCACTCCGAAATCCAGCATCTCTTTAACTGAGGTCGAGGGCCCATCCGGCACGTGCCCACACATGCGGGCGAGAGCGGCATGGCAATTTGCGGAGCTCAATATAATGAAAGAAATTGGGTCGAAAAACTTGACCTGGCAATCCCTTACTCGCTCAAGGCGCCCTCACTTTTTGAAAGTGCGGCCTCGTGGAGACCTTTGCCACCCATACCGCTTGAACACGGTCAGGGTGCAGATATAGGCAACTGCACAAGGCAATCAACGTGCAACTGGCCAAGTGCTCCATCAAATCAAATCAAATCAAATCACATCATCATGCAATCAAGTCAACAGGATTGTTTTCAGCCAGGCTCTGCAAGTCCCGGAGTGACAGCTCGCATGCTTTGTACAGGTGCCGCTTTGCGCTGTTTGTTTGCAATGGGGCCACAAGAAAATGTTTTGCTTGGAAAAAGCTTCATGTGAAAAAGCTCGCACCTATATGTACCGTCGGCGCTTCCTCTCAGCCTCCGGCAGGCTCTCCATAATGATCCTATAGAAACACTACACTTGCACGCACACATCGTTCAAACGCTGAGCATAGGGCTGTCGGACCGCTGACTGCCGCCACAGCGCCATCGCCACCTATAGTTTGCAGACACAGACTCAAGGATGAGTGCATGAGAGCGGCTTTGGGCCCGTGCTGGCCGTTTGACGCCCGATTCAGCGGCCATTCCTGCAACTCGGCTCATGGCAGAACAGTGGGGGAAAGACGCGCAACATGCTGCAACTGCAGGAGCACAAGTCCTGACAAACTCGTAGAAGGCTTGCTGCATCGGACCTGCAGAAGCCTGCAAGCAACATTACACATGACAAGTTCATGCCACGCTATATAGGTCAGCCCTGCCTTGCGTGGCTTTTTCATCTCTGGGTTTGGAACCAAATCCTGCGCAAGACGACAACACGTTCTATCACAGGGTTGCGGTTACATGTGTTCTCCTTTTTGTCTTCATTGTCGAAAACCTCTTCGATCGAGTCCTCATCCTGCATTGGTTTGCAAACTGGCGCAACTGCGATAAGCTGCCCTCTTTTCGCACCTCATTGTCCTTGGCATGTGCGCTGCCTGCACCACCAACCTGAAAATTGCAAATCAGCAACAACGAAGGTGCAGCTTGTCCGGCCTGCCCGCCCTTGCTGACTCTCTTGCTCTCGGCGCCGGCATGGACACCACTGGCCTGCCAGCCAGCCACAATGCGGGTTGTCGTCTGCTCACCCACGCTGACCTTCTTGGTCTTGCTCTTGGCAGCAGCAGCTGCATCACCCACCTGACAAAAGCAGTACGCGAGCAATCTGCGTGACAGGCCACCCACGCTGACCTGCTCATTGTTGCCGGCAGCCGCATCGCCAACCTGCAAAAGAGCAAATTTCAGTCGCCTCGATATGGAAAAAGCAGCCAACCTGCTTGCCCTTTCCGGCAACCGCATCACTGACCTGGAAAAATGCAAGCAGCCATGACAGGCATGTAGTATAAAAAAGCAAACAGCCGCCGCAATCTGTCACAGCACCTTCTTGCCCTTGCCGGCAACCACAACAGCAACCTGGGCAAAAACTGCAAGCCGCCAAAACGCGAGCATACAGTCTGTGTCAGGCCTGCCCACCTTTCTCGTCCTTGCCGGCAACCGCATCGTCAACCTGGAAAAGGAGCAGCGTCCGCAAGGTGAGCAACCTGTGTCACAGGCCTGCTCGTCCTTGCTGACCATCTTGCCCGCCGCGCCACCAACCTGGAAAATAAAACAGAAGCAAAGCATGACAGACGCTCTCGTGAAAAGCACTTATATAAGGGCAAAGCGTTTTGGCCACCTTCTGCTTTTTGCTCTTCTCCTGCCACAATTAACTCAAGAGAGATACCAGACTCAAGCCCTGCCTGGCCCACCTGTCTGACCCGGCACCGGCGCCTCAAAAAGCAAAGATGAGATTACATGTTGGTTTCAACCTGAAACACGCCTGCAAACAATGAATTGGCAGCAAGCTTCGTGCGAGAGAACTTGAGGGCGAGACATCTTGGCGAAGAGCCGCGCCAGCATCCGCCTCCAGACAAGCGCAATTGACTCATGCAGGCACGTGCGTCCAAATAGAGCCGACACATGATGCGCGATTCATGTTGAGTGATGATGATGATGATGATGATGATGATGATGATGATGATGATGATGATGATGATGATGATGATGATGATGATGATGATGATGATGATCGATAATCATGATGATGATGATGAGGATGGGAATGATGAGGATGAGGATGAGGATGAGGATGAGGATGATGATGAGGAGGATGATTAAATTCGGTAAATCCAAGGACGCGGCAGCTGGTGCAAGTGGGTCACCATCAAGTCCTGCGCAAAACAAAAACAACCAAAGATCAAGGCACTCTTGCATGGCAAAAATAAGCAATATAGCACGGGTTCCTTGCTCTTTGAGGGCTGCCTTGAGGCGTTTGCGATACTGAAGTTGGTGGTCAAAGGGCTCCGAGGGCGGCTCCAATAGCAGTTGCGCCAGCGCTCTTTCAAGTTGTCTCGGGGGTGGCACGCTCACCGCTGGATTATCGTGGTCTCCTGCAAACTGCAAACGAGTTTAAGCG
>CAUJNA010003869.1:30000-152500 GCA_963377175.1 Effrenium voratum
CTTGGCAAGTTTGAGTCAATATTGAAACAGCTTAAAACAATATTGGTTCATTAATGGGCAAAGGTTGCCCGGTCGCAGGCGGGAATCGAGCCCCGGACCAGGGTGGTGCAGAGACAAGGGAGCTGCTAGCGCTTGAGCCCGCCGAGGTGTCCCACGGTCCGTGTCGCCCCGTGACACAAGCTTTCGTAATCCTCGGTCTAAAAGCGAGGCCGGCTCCGCGGCTTCGGTCTGAAAGCGAGGCCGGAGTTCCACCGAGGTCGGAATTCCGACTTCGCTCCAAGCTTCCGATTTGGCCCGACGGGGCACTGCAGTGCGTTTTTTTCCGGAACACGTATCGCGAGTACGATACCAGCTCCGGCCTTCCGGAGCAACAAAACGTGTTCTCAGTCAATCCTGTCGCCAGCAAAGACCCGCCGCTTGAAGGCCCGGGCCTCCTTCTGCAAACCGGGGCGAAATTTTCGGCGATTTGTCCCGAAAAGGGGTGGTAGCACGACCTGGGCCCGGTAGCTTGATTTGACCGACGCCATCGGTCAATTCATCGCCATGCGCTACAACGAGAATGTCTTGACTCCATCGATTTTGCCCGAAAACCCATCAGGCCGTTGTGGACGAAATTTTCGGCGATCTGTCCCGAAATTTTCGTGCGTGCGCAGGTATCACGGCCTGGACCTTAGTTTGCCTCAGTGCAGCAAAGCAAAGCATTTTCATGACTGCTTCAGTTTGTTTTAGCCTTGATCGTTTCTGCTTGTGTTTGATTTGCACCAGGGGCAGCACTGTGAGTTTATTTTTGGCAATGGCAAACAAACGCATGGATTGTAACGGTAACTTATCCTCGTTTGCAAGATGTTGTTCATCGTGTCTGCGATATACTTCATCGTTCCGTTCCTGTGACACTGTTCATCGTTCCTGTGACACTGACCATCGTTTTTGACATAATTCATCGTTTCTGTCATTTCTGTGACGCCCATGCTTCTGGAGTGTGGCCCGCGCCAAAACGGCCGTTTTGGCCGTTGCTTCAGCGACCAGCCCTTGTAGGAAATCGAAAAGAAGCGAGTTCATGAAGTTCTCGGAGCACAAAAATTCAAGGTCGGTGAGGAGAAAGATCCGCAGGATCGACGTGGGCAACGTGGTCAGGCCGGACCCAAAGCACATTGAGGTTGCGTGAAAGGCTGACATCCACATTTGGCGCACACAAGAAGACGTCAGCGAAGAGTGATGTTGGGAAAGTAGAACTGTCCAACGAGGCTTCAGATCTATTGTGGGCAAGATGCTGTATATCGGAGGCGAGCGGCTGGACTGCCAGTTCGCGAAGACGGCATGGAAGCACGCCGAGCGCTTGGCGAGCTATTTAGTTGGAACCGAGTACTCATTTAGGGCGGCAAATGCGGGAAGTCCAAGTGGGACATGCGGGACATGAGCGACATCGTGGTGAAGAATGTTGAATTGGTGGAAGTGGTCACGGAGGGGTCAAAGGAGAGTACGCGGCCAGTGTCTCAGGTTGTTCCTTCATAGAGGACACACACACACACCTGCTTTGGTGTGCAGGTCAGTGTGAAGCCGTGTTGGGATTGGCAGGACAGGGTGCCTGGATGCGGTCTGCTGGGAGGTGGGTGAACGAAGCGATTGCTGTGGGGTTCCAGAGTTGTTCCGGAGCTCGGAGTGTGTCAGTTGTTTGTGGAGTCGTTGACGTTGCCAGTTTTGACAGCTGTTTTGTGTGACAAGCGTTTCTACGGATTTTTGTGGTTTCCCGTGATGCACTAGGCTGATCTTGAGCTTACACCCTATCCGAAGACAGCCCGTTCACCCATCTTAAAACAACCCAAACGCCGGAGAACCGGCTTAAGTGCATCTCAATCTCGCCTTAAATCCGCTCCATCCCCACCTCTAACCCATTACTAGGCCTACCTCGAGCCGGCTTAAACCCATGAATCACTTCAAGGCTGCCTTCAAAATTACGCAGCCCACCTCCGCCGCAACCAATGCCAATTTACTCCCCCACCCGAAGTCGACTTTTCACCCCACCTTCAAACTCACCCCAATTCATTGTACACTCACACACCTTAAGCAGCAACCGTTGGCGATGCTGTTGGTGTGAGGGTGATGCAAGCCGCCAGTGGTGGTGATGTGCGGTTTCGGTGATGTGCAGTTTCAAACTGATGGGAAAAAACAGCTGGCACGTTGCCAGACCTGAATACAGATGATGCAGCCCGCGCATCACACAACATCCAAGCTCGCAACATGAGTCCTAGTGATGCCAATGATGCTGCAAATGCTGGAGATGCGCGCCAGAAGCCAGGGGATGTTGGGGATGCCACGCGGTTGTACAACGCGGTTTATGCTATGCTTGATTCATGTACCTGCAGGTCTTTTTTGGGTTCTCATGATTCTTCTTTCGGAAAGCCTGGCCATCAGGGCGGTCCTTTTGGCAAAATGTTCGGCCACCAAAAGCGATTTCGGTGTCGTCTTATGTGTATGTTGAAGCTATTCGTGTATTTCTTTTTCGGGGGTTGCCTTCATCTTGTCAAGGGGGCCAGAAGTTCCAGCTGTTGGAGCCGTTGTGACATCTTTTGTCAGTTGGCTGTTGCTCGCACAATTCAAGGTTACCTTCTGGATTTTCTCGCCAGCCGCGAGCACCTGGCTCAAGACAAGCCACGCGGTAAGTTTATCGCTGGCCACGCCCAGCCGCTCCATTTGCCCGCTATGCCGAACTTCACGGTGGACCAGATGCGCACCATCATGGATAAGACGGATAACATCCGCTCCATGAGTCTTGGCGGTTCCCAGCCATTGGACATGTCTTGGCTTTTGGGATTGCAAGGGATTTAGAGGAATTTATGACGTATCCCACTGAAAATTCAACTTTCGGCAAGAGACCCATAGACTGCCAAGGAGTGTGATCGCGCACGTGGACCACGGCAAGTCCACCCTGACCGACTCCTTGATTTGCAAGGCTGGCATCATCTCAGCCAAAGCGGCTGGTGATGCGAGGTTCACGGACACCCGTGCAGATGAGCAGGAGCGCGGCGTGACCATCAAGAGCACAGGAGTGTCTCTGTACTTCGAGCACGAAGACGATGACAGCCAGGGACCCAAGCCCCACTTGATCAACTTGATTGACTCTCCAGGCCACGTGGACTTCTCCTCAGAGGTGACAGCAGCCCTGCGAATCACAGACGGCGCCATGGTCGTGGTGGATTGCATTGAAGGCTGCGCTGTGCAGACGGAGACGGTGCTGCGACAGGCTCTGCAGGAGCGAGTGAGGCCATGCCTCTTCGTGAACAAGGTGGATCGCTGCATTTTGGAGCTGCAGATGGAAGCCGAGGACATGTATTCTCGCTTCCGACAGGCCATCGAGAACGTGAACGTGATCATTGCCACCTACAACGATGCCTTGATGGGCGATGTGCAGGTGACCCCAGAGAAGGGCACTGTGGCGTTTGGCAGCGGCCTTCACGGATGGGGCTTCACCACTGAGCGCTTTGCCAAGATCTATGCCACCAAGATGGGCGTGGAGAAGGAGAAGATGATGCAGCGCATGTGGGGCGACTCTTTCTTCAATGCCAAGAAGAAGGTGTGGACCAACGTGATGCAGCCTGAGGGTTGCAGTGAGCCTTTGCAGCGAGCTTTCTGCCAGTTCATCATGGGCCCGATCAACCAGCTGATGCGGGCCATCATGAATGATGACAAGGAGAAGTATGAGAAGATGATGGGCACCCTGGGCATTGTGCTGAAGGGCGACGAGAAATCCCTGACTGGCAAGCCTCTCATGAAGCGAACCATGCAGATCTGGATCAATGCCGCGGACACTTTGCTGGGCATGATCGTGACCAAGCTGCCGTCGCCCAGGCAGGCCCAGAAGTACCGCGTGGAGAACTTGTACGAGGGTCCCATGGATGATGCGGCGGCCAACGGCATTCGCAGCTGCGATCCTGCAGGCCCGCTGATGATGTACGTGTCCAAGATGGTTCCCACCTCGGACAAGGGCCGCTTCTACGCCTTTGGCCGCGTGTTCTCTGGCACCATTGCCACGGGACAGAAGGTGCGAATCCAGGGTCCGTACTACAAGCCCGGCACCAAGGAGGACCTGCATGTGAAGAACATCCAGCGAACAGTCTTGATGATGGGCCGGACCACTGAGCAGATCCAGGATGTGCCGTGTGGCAATACTGTCGCCCTTGTCGGCGTGGATCAGTACATCCTGAAGTCGGGCACCATCACCAATTTGGAGGATGCCCACAACATTGCCGACATGAAGTACAGCGTGTCTCCTGTTGTCAAGGTTGCAGTGAAGGCCAAGGATGGCAAGGACTTGCCCAAGCTGGTGGAGGGCCTGAAGAAGCTGTCCAAGTCGGACCCACTGGTGGTGTGCACTACCGAGGAGAGCGGAGAGCACGTCATTGCGGGCTGCGGCGAGCTTCATGTTGAGATTTGCTTGAAGGATCTGAGGGATGAGTATGCGCAGTGCGACTTCATCGTGTCAGACCCCGTGGTGTCCTACCGCGAGACTGTGAGCGAGCAGTCTGGCCAGACCTGCCTCGCCAAGTCGCCGAACAAGCACAACCGCATCTACTTGGTGGCGGAGCCCATGGACGAGGAGCTCAACAAGGCCATTGAGGAGGGAACCGTGGGGCCCAAGACTGATCCAAAGGAGCGAGCCAAGATTCTGACGGAAAAGTTCGACTGGGACAAGCAGGTGGCCCAGACGAAGATTTGGTGCTATGGCCCCGAGACCGATGGTGCAAACCTTGTGGTCGACTCCACGGTGGGTGTGCAGTACCTCATCGAAATCAAGGAGCACGTGAACAGTGCATTCCAGTGGGCCACAAAGGAGGGACCGCTGTGTGAGGAGAACATGCGAGGCATTCGCTTCAACCTCATGGATGTGACCTTGCACACTGATGCCATCCACCGCGGTGCAGGGCAGATCATGCCTCCCACAAGACGATGCTGCTTTGCAGCTGAGCTCACTGCCAAGCCAACTCTTCAGGAACCTGTATTCTTGGTTGAGATCACGTGCCCACAAGAGGCCATGAGTGGTGTCTACAACTGCATGAACTTGCGGCGAGGATGCGTCTTTGAGGAGAACCCCAGAGAGGGCACGCCTTTGATCCAGGTGAAAGCGCACCTGCCTGTCTCTGAGTCTTTCGGTTTTGTTGCTGCCTTGCGACAGGCTACCAGTGGTCAGGCATTCCCGCAGTGCGTCTTCGACCACTGGGAGAACCTGCCCGGAAATCCCATGGACAAGGGCAGCAAGATGGAGGAGCTCATCCTGCAGATCCGCAAGCGCAAGAACCTCAAGGTGGAGATGCCGGCTCTCGGCGACTACCTGGACAAGCTGTAAGAGGGCAGCTTTAGAGACTGCAGGAAGTCAGGAAGACCTTCTTTTGTAGATAGTCATTAGCCTTGTTTGGCACGCTTGTTGACTATTGGTTGATGTGCGTCGCCAGCGAATGAGAAGGCCAGCTTGAGTCATCTCCGATTTCAGCATTCTTGCAGTGCAGAACTCTGTCGAAAAGAGGTCCCAGTATTTAAGATTTAAGTTGCAGCTGACAACAGGAGATCCCGCCAAATATGGATCAATTCCAGGAGAATTCAGAACAAGCGTCTTGCCAGGAATTGGTTTTCAGGTTTTCATTTTTCCTATTCTTGGAGTTTGTTCAAAGGGAAATCCAGAGGACCTTGGCCATGTTGGTCTTCGATCTCTGTGTGTTCAGACAAAGGCCATGCTGTCCTTGTGCCGCCGCAGTTCTCAAGGCCGTAGGTCGAGTGTGAAGCACCTCTGAACGTCCCAGCGGTGCTCTGTTGGTGTTTGTCAGCCATGCCGAACTTCACGGTGGACCAGATGCGCACCATCATGGATAAGACGGATAACATCCGCTCCATGAGTCTTGGCGGTTCCCAGCCATTGGACATGTCTTGGCTTTTGGGATTGCAAGGGATTTAGAGGAATTCATGACGTATCCCACTGAAAATTCAACTTTCGGCAAGAGACCCATAGACTGCCAAGGAGTGTGATCGCGCACGTGGACCACGGCAAGTCCACCCTGACCGACTCCTTGATTTGCAAGGCTGGCATCATCTCAGCCAAAGCGGCTGGTGATGCGAGGTTCACGGACACCCGTGCAGATGAGCAGGAGCGCGGCGTGACCATCAAGAGCACAGGAGTGTCTCTGTACTTCGAGCACGAAGACGATGACAGCCAGGGACCCAAGCCCCACTTGATCAACTTGATTGACTCTCCAGGCCACGTGGACTTCTCCTCAGAGGTGACAGCAGCCCTGCGAATCACAGACGGCGCCATGGTCGTGGTGGATTGCATTGAAGGCTGCGCTGTGCAGACGGAGACGGTGCTGCGACAGGCTCTGCAGGAGCGAGTGAGGCCATGCCTCTTCGTGAACAAGGTGGATCGCTGCATTTTGGAGCTGCAGATGGAAGCCGAGGACATGTATTCTCGCTTCCGACAGGCCATCGAGAACGTGAACGTGATCATTGCCACCTACAACGATGCCTTGATGGGCGATGTGCAGGTGACCCCAGAGAAGGGCACTGTGGCGTTTGGCAGCGGCCTTCACGGATGGGGCTTCACCACTGAGCGCTTTGCCAAGATCTATGCCACCAAGATGGGCGTGGAGAAGGAGAAGATGATGCAGCGCATGTGGGGCGACTCTTTCTTCAATGCCAAGAAGAAGGTGTGGACCAACGTGATGCAGCCTGAGGGTTGCAGTGAGCCTTTGCAGCGAGCTTTCTGCCAGTTCATCATGGGCCCCATCAACCAGCTGATGCGGGCCATCATGAATGATGACAAGGAGAAGTATGAGAAGATGATGGGCACCCTGGGCATTGTGCTGAAGGGCGACGAGAAATCCCTGACTGGCAAGCCTCTCATGAAGCGAACCATGCAGATCTGGATCAATGCCGCGGACACTTTGCTGGGCATGATCGTGACCAAGCTGCCGTCGCCCAGGCAGGCCCAGAAGTACCGCGTCGAGAACTTGTACGAGGGTCCCATGGATGATGCGGCGGCCAACGGCATTCGCAGCTGCGATCCTGCAGGCCCGCTGATGATGTACGTGTCCAAGATGGTTCCCACCTCGGACAAGGGCCGCTTCTACGCCTTTGGCCGCGTGTTCTCTGGCACCATTGCCACGGGACAGAAGGTGCGAATCCAGGGTCCGTACTACAAGCCCGGGACCAAGGAGGACCTGCATGTGAAGAACATCCAGCGAACAGTCTTGATGATGGGCCGCACCACTGAGCAGATCCAGGATGTGCCGTGTGGCAACACTGTCGCCCTTGTCGGCGTGGATCAGTACATCCTGAAGTCGGGCACCATCACCAATTTGGAGGATGCCCACAACATTGCCGACATGAAGTACAGCGTGTCTCCTGTTGTCAAGGTTGCAGTGAAGGCCAAGGATGGCAAGGACTTGCCCAAGCTGGTGGAGGGCCTGAAGAAGCTGTCCAAGTCGGACCCACTGGTGGTGTGCACTACCGAGGAGAGCGGAGAGCACGTCATTGCGGGCTGCGGCGAGCTTCATGTTGAGATTTGCTTGAAGGATCTGAGGGATGAGTATGCGCAGTGCGACTTCATCGTGTCAGACCCCGTGGTGTCCTACCGCGAGACTGTGAGCGAGCAGTCTGGCCAGACCTGCCTCGCCAAGTCGCCGAACAAGCACAACCGCATCTACTTGGTGGCGGAGCCCATGGACGAGGAGCTCAACAAGGCCATTGAGGAGGGAACCGTGGGGCCCAAGACTGATCCAAAGGAGCGAGCCAAGATTCTGACGGAAAAGTTCGACTGGGACAAGCAGGTGGCCCAGACGAAGATTTGGTGCTATGGCCCCGAGACCGATGGTGCAAACCTTGTGGTCGACTCCACGGTGGGTGTGCAGTACCTCATCGAAATCAAGGAGCACGTGAACAGTGCATTCCAGTGGGCCACAAAGGAGGGACCGCTGTGTGAGGAGAACATGCGAGGCATTCGCTTCAACCTCATGGATGTGACCTTGCACACTGATGCCATCCACCGCGGTGCAGGGCAGATCATGCCTCCCACAAGACGATGCTGCTTTGCAGCTGAGCTCACTGCCAAGCCAACTCTTCAGGAACCTGTATTCTTGGTTGAGATCACGTGCCCACAAGAGGCCATGAGTGGTGTCTACAACTGCATGAACTTGCGGCGAGGATGCGTCTTTGAGGAGAACCCCAGAGAGGGCACGCCTTTGATCCAGGTGAAAGCGCACCTGCCTGTCTCTGAGTCTTTCGGTTTTGTTGCTGCCTTGCGACAGGCTACCAGTGGTCAGGCATTCCCGCAGTGCGTCTTCGACCACTGGGAGAACCTGCCCGGAAATCCCATGGACAAGGGCAGCAAGATGGAGGAGCTCATCCTGCAGATCCGCAAGCGCAAGAACCTCAAGGTGGAGATGCCGGCTCTCGGCGACTACCTGGACAAGCTGTAAGAGGGCAGCTTTAGAGACTGCAGGAAGTCAGGAAGACCTTCTTTTGTAGATAGTCATTAGCCTTGTTTGGCACGCTTGTTGACTATTGGTTGATGTGCGTCGCCAGCGAATGAGAAGGCCAGCTTGAGTCATCTCCGATTTCTGCATTCTTGCAGTGCAGAACTCTGTCGAAAAGAGGTCCCAGTATTTAAGATTTAAGTTGCAGCTGACAACAGGAGATCCCGCCAAATATGGATCAATTCCAGGAGAATTCAGAACAAGCGTCTTGCCAGGAATTGGTTTTCAGGTTTTCATTTTTCCTATTCTTGGAGTTTGTTCAAAGGGAAATCCAGAGGACCTTGGCCATGTTGGTCTTCGATCTCTGTGTGTTCAGACAAAGGCCATGCTGTCCTTGTGCCGCCGCAGTTCTCAAGGCCGTAGGTCGAGTGTGAAGCACCTCTGAACGTCCCAGCGGTGCTCTGTTGGTGTTTGTCAGCCATGCCGAACTTCACGGTGGACCAGATGCGCACCATCATGGATAAGACGGATAACATCCGCTCCATGAGTCTTGGCGGTTCCCAGCCATTGGACATGTCTTGGCTTTTGGGATTGCAAGGGATTTAGAGGAATTCATGACGTATCCCACTGAAAATTCAACTTTCGGCAAGAGACCCATAGACTGCCAAGGAGTGTGATCGCGCACGTGGACCACGGCAAGTCCACCCTGACCGACTCCTTGATTTGCAAGGCTGGCATCATCTCAGCCAAAGCGGCTGGTGATGCGAGGTTCACGGACACCCGTGCAGATGAGCAGGAGCGCGGCGTGACCATCAAGAGCACAGGAGTGTCTCTGTACTTCGAGCACGAAGACGATGACAGCCAGGGACCCAAGCCCCACTTGATCAACTTGATTGACTCTCCAGGCCACGTGGACTTCTCCTCAGAGGTGACAGCAGCCCTGCGAATCACAGACGGCGCCATGGTCGTGGTGGATTGCATTGAAGGCTGCGCTGTGCAGACGGAGACGGTGCTGCGACAGGCTCTGCAGGAGCGAGTGAGGCCATGCCTCTTCGTGAACAAGGTGGATCGCTGCATTTTGGAGCTGCAGATGGAAGCCGAGGACATGTATTCTCGCTTCCGACAGGCCATCGAGAACGTGAACGTGATCATTGCCACCTACAACGATGCCTTGATGGGCGATGTGCAGGTGACCCCAGAGAAGGGCACTGTGGCGTTTGGCAGCGGCCTTCACGGATGGGGCTTCACCACTGAGCGCTTTGCCAAGATCTATGCCACCAAGATGGGCGTGGAGAAGGAGAAGATGATGCAGCGCATGTGGGGCGACTCTTTCTTCAATGCCAAGAAGAAGGTGTGGACCAACGTGATGCAGCCTGAGGGTTGCAGTGAGCCTTTGCAGCGAGCTTTCTGCCAGTTCATCATGGGCCCCATCAACCAGCTGATGCGGGCCATCATGAATGATGACAAGGAGAAGTATGAGAAGATGATGGGCACCCTGGGCATTGTGCTGAAGGGCGACGAGAAATCCCTGACTGGCAAGCCTCTCATGAAGCGAACCATGCAGATCTGGATCAATGCCGCGGACACTTTGCTGGGCATGATCGTGACCAAGCTGCCGTCGCCCAGGCAGGCCCAGAAGTACCGCGTCGAGAACTTGTACGAGGGTCCCATGGATGATGCGGCGGCCAACGGCATTCGCAGCTGCGATCCTGCAGGCCCGCTGATGATGTACGTGTCCAAGATGGTTCCCACCTCGGACAAGGGCCGCTTCTACGCCTTTGGCCGCGTGTTCTCTGGCACCATTGCCACGGGACAGAAGGTGCGAATCCAGGGTCCGTACTACAAGCCCGGGACCAAGGAGGACCTGCATGTGAAGAACATCCAGCGAACAGTCTTGATGATGGGCCGCACCACTGAGCAGATCCAGGATGTGCCGTGTGGCAACACTGTCGCCCTTGTCGGCGTGGATCAGTACATCCTGAAGTCGGGCACCATCACCAATTTGGAGGATGCCCACAACATTGCCGACATGAAGTACAGCGTGTCTCCTGTTGTCAAGGTTGCAGTGAAGGCCAAGGATGGCAAGGACTTGCCCAAGCTGGTGGAGGGCCTGAAGAAGCTGTCCAAGTCGGACCCACTGGTGGTGTGCACTACCGAGGAGAGCGGAGAGCACGTCATTGCGGGCTGCGGCGAGCTTCATGTTGAGATTTGCTTGAAGGATCTGAGGGATGAGTATGCGCAGTGCGACTTCATCGTGTCAGACCCCGTGGTGTCCTACCGCGAGACTGTGAGCGAGCAGTCTGGCCAGACCTGCCTCGCCAAGTCGCCGAACAAGCACAACCGCATCTACTTGGTGGCGGAGCCCATGGACGAGGAGCTCAACAAGGCCATTGAGGAGGGAACCGTGGGGCCCAAGACTGATCCAAAGGAGCGAGCCAAGATTCTGACGGAAAAGTTCGACTGGGACAAGCAGGTGGCCCAGACGAAGATTTGGTGCTATGGCCCCGAGACCGATGGCGCAAACCTTGTGGTCGACTCCACGGTGGGTGTGCAGTACCTCATCGAAATCAAGGAGCACGTGAACAGTGCATTCCAGTGGGCCACAAAGGAGGGACCGCTGTGTGAGGAGAACATGCGAGGCATCCGCTTCAACCTCATGGATGTGACCTTGCACACTGATGCCATCCACCGCGGTGCAGGGCAGATCATGCCTCCCACAAGACGATGCTGCTTTGCAGCTGAGCTCACTGCCAAGCCAACTCTTCAGGAACCTGTCTTCTTGGTTGAGATCACGTGCCCACAAGAGGCCATGAGTGGTGTCTACAACTGCATGAACTTGCGGCGAGGATGCGTCTTTGAGGAGAACCCCAGAGAGGGCACGCCTTTGATCCAGGTGAAAGCGCACCTGCCTGTCTCTGAGTCTTTCGGTTTTGTTGCTGCCTTGCGACAGGCTACCAGTGGTCAGGCATTCCCGCAGTGCGTCTTCGACCACTGGGAGAACCTGCCCGGCAATCCCATGGACAAGGGCAGCAAGATGGAGGAGCTCATCCTGCAGATCCGCAAGCGCAAGAACCTCAAGGTGGAGATGCCGGCTCTCGGCGACTACCTGGACAAGCTGTAGATAGTGTTATCCCAGATCTTTTGCACAGCGCCAGTTAAAGGTGTTCGGCCTGAGACATGATGTCAGCCCACAAAGTATCCATGCAGCCGCACCAATGCGGAGAACTGCTACCAGGCTTCCGGCTTGGATTCATGCTTTGGCCCAAAGGTTGCAGATCGCAGCTCGCTCTGAAAATCCGCTTTTCCTGTGAAGAGCAAAGAAAGCACATTGGCAAAGATACGAACTCGTGTTTTCCCAGATCTCGGCCGCTATCTTGTACCGTCATGGCTGCCCCGGCCTTACGGCCTTACGGCTTTGCGGCTTATCGAGTGCAAGAGAACGAACTGAGAATCCGCTTGTGGAAGAAATGCATGCGGTCTTCCTCCGCAATTCTGCTTTATCATGCAGCCAAATGCTGTCCACGTATGGCATGGCAATCCTGGAGCCTCTTGAAGCACTGCATGCTTTGCTGTTCGTGAACGACCCTGGATGCAACCGTGACATATCTTGTTTGCACATGGTTAGGAAACTTTGCCTTGGACAAGGCTTGCTGAGGGAAGGCGTCGCTATTTATTCAGGACAACTTTCTTCTGGGTTTCCTTTTGTGTTTTCTTGAATGTCAAACTCGCTTGACATCTTGGTATCACTGTGCCTTTGTCCCGTCCTCATTCATTCGGCCACCAACTGTTTTTTTGGCTAATCGAAGGAATTTCGTCCCGCTTGGCATCATGTTGAGGGATGCGTCCCTACGCAGCCAAAAGGCTTCCCCCCCAGTGACTATCTTGCCAAGCATCATGTGGAAGTTGGACAGATAGCTATGCGCCCAAATGTTCATGCGAGTGACGCTGTAGGTCACATTGTCGTGCTGTTCTTGCACTGATTTGATGCAGTACAATGCCACCTTGCCAACTTGCTGGCCGGCTGGCCGGCCATAAGATGTAGGAACCAGATGGAACCATATCTCACACATTGGTCTTCCAGGGGTTCCCAGGCAGGTTTGTCAACATGAGTGGAAGGGTATGGTTCGCAGATTCCTACGCAAGTCACAAGAATTGAAGGTTTCGGTTGTTGGCGAAACGCAGCTGGTCCCGTGTGAAGCGGAATGCCTTGGACCCCTTTCAAGGTGTGGTTAGGCTGTCAAAGTCAGTCAGTGGGGGTTGTTTCTCTTTGGCCTCCCGCTTAGAGGATTGTTAAAAAATCATGGTGCCAGCGATTCAAGCACGACTTTTCCCTCTAGTCTACCGCTTAGAGGGTGACTTGGATGGTAGAATACTGGTGCCTGCGATTCAAGCACTGAGCGAAGCCTAAGGCCATTAGCGCTTTGGGATTCCCGTTACCCACGAGCCATTTAGGCCGGACCTGGACCGGTGCCGGTGGAGGTGGACGACTTGCCGGAAGGCCGTTGGTGGAAACATGGTTTGAGCCCTGAGAAGACACAGAACACGGATTCCAGTTCTGAAGCATATATATATATATATATATCAATATATTTGTATGTGTAGCATAAGCATGAGGACATCAAGATCCGCCCGTGGTTGGCGTCTGACTGAAAGCCACCATTCCAGTCATGACGCGGATAAAACACCTCACATGAACCAACGCTGATAAAACAGAATCACTCGAGTCATGACAACAGTATAATGGCGATACTCCTTCCTCCCTTTTTGTTGAGCCCCGATTGCAAACAACAACATTAAATGTAGCAGATCAATGACATGATGATGGTTCCAATCAAGGGCTCCCTGAAAAGCGGGACTCCGAACTGAAGAATGACAGGTTCTTTATGGGGGTTCAAGATTTAATGGCCCACAATGGTTGCACGTGGCACAACACGTTCTTACTACATACCGTGATTGAACACTGCATGTTGGGGGGTTTGGGTTTTGGGCGAGGAAACATGTATATGAAGTTACCCGTTCTCAGCTATTACAGTTAATGTTTCGACATTGTGTGTTGTATAGGCACTCTCACCAATTACCTGTCGGGGGGCACAATGAATGTTGACCTTGGCATAGAATCATCAACTCAAAGGGTCAATGCGTGTATATGTTCATACATGACCCCTGGCATGAACGCCTTTGGGCTGATTCACAAGTTGTGGCTCATAACAATTTCCTCTTTTTTTTGAGCGAGCTCACGGAGTAACTCGAGGTCACCCATGAAGGATTTCTGGCTTCTGGGAATTATGTCTGCAATTTGCTCAGACTCAATGGACGCCATCAAATCGCAGGCTGGAAGGCCTTTGCCACCAATGACGGCAGCACCTACTTCTGCTTTCCCCAGGCTGTGCACGCCGAATGGAGAGCGGCGTAGCTGCCTATCCCTTTGAAGCAGCCGTGTGGATGTACCCTTCTGAGATCAGAGTTGAATATCTGCATTGAGCCCAACACCCTTTGGGGTCTTGTTTGTTGTTGCGGATGAGTCTTTACTGATGTGGTGCCAGCAGCCGGGTTTGACGTCTTCCAATGTTCTCCAGACTCCAAATGTCCAGATCCCAGCTGGGGTCCATTCCACTGAACAAACAGAACCCAGGCGCGCCACTTTCCGCTCATCTCGGCTCGCAGGTCTACTACTCCTGCCGCGCCCTTTCGAAGGCGCCCCGACTCACGACCCGAAGACCAAGAAATCGGGGGGCCTGGCGAGTTTTGCCCAAGATGCCAGCGCGAAGCCGTGGTTTCTCTTAGCGCTGGTTGTATTTCTTGGGCTGAGTTTCACTTTCAGGGGTCGTCAAAGCCCGGATTTTGGGGACCATTCCCTCAGCCGGCCTTGGGGCCTTCGACAGACGCGGTCAGACGGGGCCAGACGGGTCTCCGGTCTTTGGAGGTGCAGTGGCAGAAGCCGGGGCCAGAAGATGCCCAGGATCCCTTCGCCCGGCACCGAGTGGATCTTTTTTTTTTTTGGGGGGGGCGGGGGAGAGAATGAGTTGGGCCACTGATTGTTGAGAAGGGGAAAGGAACACAAACCAAGTGCCGCCTAAAAAGACGTTTTGTGTGTGTGTTTGAGGGCAGAACTGCTTGGGATTTGGCTGGAATGGGACTTGGCAGGCTTGATGGACCCTCGAGGCTTCTTTGGTCTCCCGTTAGTTTCGTGTCGAAAAACCACATGTAGGAGGTGCTCCCAGTTTGAGCCATGGGGCAGCCCAAGGAATTGGTGCCCTTGCCAACCCCCAGAAAAAGGTGTCCAGTATTCTAGGTGAATCTCTGTAAGGGACCCTAAGGTGTTATAAAAAAACGGGTTCCGATCACCACGGGACAATTGTCAGAACCCATTCCACGGGTCACCCAACCTGGGGCCTCACTTGTTTTGTTGGCGCGCCCGCCAGCATGCCTGTAAGCCCGAGGTGGGAGAGACCATCAATGGCAAGAGGCCCTTCATGAAGGGGGACGAGCCGTGGGCCGAGTGTGGAAAAGTTTTCAACCCAGCCATGTCCGACAATTTGTTTGTTGTTCTTCTCCGTATTTTGGGTTGTATGAAATCATTTTGAGCTTTTCAGCGATTCTGCTTCAAGTAAGGCAAAGTAAGGCAGAATGCAGGGCACCAAACCTTGCAAAGGGTCGCTGTTCCTATTGGGAGAGAAGGTGCTTTGGAACTTGACTGAAGAGCAACGCGAAAAGGATTCCTACTGTTGATGTCCTGCACCAGTCAGATTGGATGACACGCTACCTACCAATTCTGGGATAAACCACCCAACTGGTGCGAAGCGTATTTCTATGCACGGTATGCTCCTTCTACCTGGTGCAGCGGGGATGGTTGAAGAGCTGATTTTCGGTAAACCGCGGGGGTTTGGAGCTTGAGGTTCATCCCGGACCCACCGCCTCCCAAGCCGTCGGCGCCTGAGTTTCGCAGAGCTGAGGGCTTGGTGACGTTTCGAAGCTAGTCACTTTCGAAAGTCCTCACTCCCCAATGGCCCAAAGACTGTGCTGCGAATCAGTGGGTTTGTCGAATTGCTTTGGCTGTAGCGCTATCCGCGGACGTTGGGTGTGTTGAGCCACTCCGTCGTGGTGGGGGGCGCTTGTGCTGGTTGCGCAGCTCGCTGCGCCTTGCACAAGCCTGCAGAGAGCTTCAAAAAAACATGTTGTCCAGAGAAAGCAAACGCCAGCAATCCTTCAAGAGAGATCTGGCATCCTGTAAAGAGGTCTTGTTCAGAGATCCCCCTAGAGGCATTTTAAAGAGAAGTGCTGCGAGAGAGATCCAATCCGCGCGAAGTCCTAGCGACCTCCTTGCACAAATCTTTAGCAGAGATCTGGCAGTGTAGCATGGGACACTTGCAGAGAAGCGCAATCAGGGTTGGCCATCCAGCGCACACTCCTTTGTTAGTTTCCCTGCGTTGGCTTGAATGTCCAAAGGTGTTGCGTCGAGGCAGCTTTCAATGCTAGAATCCCAACGCTTGCCACTTGATGGGTTTGAGAGCGATTTTGAAAAACAGACCCAATGTGTTGGCGGCTTCATAACCGGCTTACCTGGGGGGGGGTGGGTGGGGGAAATGAGCACAACATGATGTAGGTCCTTCACTTGAAGATCCCATGTTTTCAGGCTTTGGAATTACTGCAACTGCTCGTCTTCCTTTTCAAACATCGTCACGTAAGGGAACAAGAAAACCAATTCTACAGTTTACCGCGGTTTGCCGTGGCTTGGTGTTTGAGTGCGATTGGTTTATGTTTAGGCATCCACCATATCTTGAAGTTAGCAGACAGTATCTTCTGTTGTATATGAAGAATGGGCAGGCCGGGGCAATCGCCATGCCAATCAGTTGTGTTGCACGCACCTCACAATAGTGACACCGACCCTGCCAGACAATGCCGTGTCTGAACGTTGAGAACCCTAAGTGCCTCACTTTTTGCAGGTTGGACGCGGCGCGTTCACATTGCTCTTACACAGGTTTGCAGAAACCAGATCCCTAGCTCCGGTCCCCCGTGACCGAGGTATGACGGCCCGCTGGCCGACCAGAATTACAAGGCACAGATCCGGGTCGGGAGAGTGGGTTCGCTAAGTGGCCTTCGGCGACGTTGTACACAAACGAAGTAAAAGACACACGGCTTTCTTGGGATCTAAAATACTTTTCGGCATCCAATTTGATGCTGCACTTCTACACTTTTCAGGCCGGGTTTTTGTAGCCACTTTGGAAGACGCCAGGCCTCCACCGAGGATCCGGAGGACGTGTTCCAACCGGACGAGGATATGCTGGAGGCGCGCGCAGAAGCTGGACCCAGAGTGAGTTGAAGCGAGTGGTTGGAACGCCCTTCGTGGTGCAGCGCTCCCCATATTTCCCTTTTTGGTCGTTTTAACCAGCACCTGGGGCCCTATAAGGCGAGTTTGATGCTTAGAGTGGTGAGTGGCTGCAATTCATCCAGTGTAAACGGCTGCCAAGGGGTGCAACCAAGCAAGCTTCAGCGTTGGGTGTTCAAAGCCACAGCCTCCCGACACATCGCCACATCAATCTCAACAGAGAGCTGGCTGTGCCCGACAACGACAACAAACTCGTTGGAGCCCTGTTCGCCTTCTCACCTCAAGGAACTCGACCCTTGCTGGTTTTAGACATCACCTTGTGGGGCGATCCGAAGTGAGTTTCCTTCGGGGGTGATTTTTTAAGGGGGCTGGTGAGGCATGTGTGGAGTGCGATATGGAGAAGCTGAAAGCTGCGCTGGAAGATGGCGCCGCCGACCAGATTGATTCTCAATGAGCATCTCATGCGGTTTTAAGCTGTGGACGGTCAGATTTGAAGCTGTGGACGGTCATAAGTAAATGCGGACAAGACGCCCTCTAGCTTTTTTTCCTTGGTTTGGGTAGACCCTTTCCGGTCAACGGTGGCCGAGATGCGGTTTGTCAGGCGCAGATGTTTCTCTTCCGAACCAGCCGTGGCAGAAACTTGGACTGAGAGTGAAGCTTCCTTCGTCATTTGATCGAGACTAGGTGCATAGAGGCGACTTTCTGCGAAAATGGATACCTTCTGAGTGCGAATTTTGCAGGGAAAACTGAGGGGAAGCCAGAATCTTTTCTATTTTTTTGTTAAGGACAACTGGAGTCTTTGGCACGCATTGAACCACGCATTCACCAGAAGGCGTAAACCATTGGCACATATAAAGTTTAAATAAACCAGACAAACATATTGAGCCTGTTACCCAGATAAGCCACAATCAATCACAACAACTACAGCCAAAACTATGATCATAATGCAGATGGTACTGCTACTACTACGCCTACCACTGCTGCTGCTGCTACTGCTACTGCTACTGCAGCTGCTGCTGCCACTACTACTGATGACAACACAACTCATGACAATGACAATTACAGCAATAGCAATCACAATGATAGTACCGATTCGTCGTAACAATGGCACGTAATGGTAATAGCAGTCATGGGCCGATGATGGCAGTGACAATGATGACAATGATGACGATGATGACTATGATGACGATGATGATGATGATGACGATGATGCTGATGATGATGACGATGACGATGACGATGATGATGATCATGATGATGATGACGCAATGGAAACAATAATGACAGGAACAGCGCCAATAAATATCATAATTGTATACGACATAATAATGATGATACACGCTGTAATGAATACATAATAAGAAACAGTAATGACAACTTAACACGAGTACTAATAACACTAGTAAGAATGGGAGACAACATTATTTCAATAGCAGCAACCAATGAGTAGTAACAGTAGGAATAATGATGTTAATAGTATTAACTAGTAATTCATGCCACATTTGTCACACTCAGTCAGGCATGCCAACCCAGGGAAACACAGGAAACGGCCTTTGAGACACCTGTTTGACATGCTTCAACCATCCTCATTTTTGCCCGACAATGAACATGCCTCCCAAGAAGAAACCAAAAAACAAGAGGTCATGGAGATGCGGTGGATGCCCTAAATACTGCAAGTAAGGGACAAAGGACACCTTCTATTGAACGGACATTTACAATGGTTTTGTGGCTGCGTACGGTGGGCTTTCTTGCCATATGCCGGTTGCGTTGCTTTTGGCCAACTCCCCGAGGAACACTCCGCTGCACCTGGCGAACTGCCCGTGGACGCCTGAGAGTGAAGATGAGCCAACGTGAGCGAGCGCTGGGTGTGTTGGGTGTTCTTCGGCACCCTTTCAGGTACCCCAAAGGGCCGTGATTTGACGCTACCCAAGAGGGGGGGTACCCTCTTTGGGGCCTGGATTAAGAGGGAGTTCAGAGGGTACCCAGTTTAGGGGTTCCATATTCTGACACACACACACAGACGTTGGTATAATGTTGACCTATGATTAATAAATAGGGCCCCCCCCCCCCCCTGAATGACCATAAATAAAGATTAGGGGAGAATTTTCAGGTTCGGGCCTTGTTTAAAGGAGTTTAGTATTGGGCTCAGTTTTTTGGTTTTCGAATACTACTTTAGAATTGGGCCAATTCAAAAGTAGTATTGGGCATGTTGTTTTTTCTTATTTTGCTTTGGGCTAGTTTAGAATTGGGCCAATTCTAAAGTAGTATTGAGCCAAGAACTTTTGCATGCATTTCATGAGGGTTTGCGTGGGCAGGCATGTATTCCAGGAGGGATTGAGAAGGACATTCATGAGGGGCTGGCATGCATTTCAGGAGGGATTGCGAAGGACATTCATGAGGGTTTGCATGGGCAGGCATGTATTCCAAGAGGGATTGAGAAGGAAATTCATGAGGGTTTGCATGGGCTGGCATGCATTCTAGGAGGGATTGAGAAGGACATTCATGAGGGTTTGCATGGGCTGGCATGTATTCCAAGAGGGATTGAGAAGGACATTCATGAGGGTTTGCATGGGCAGGCATGCATTCTAGGAGGGATTGAGAAGGACATTCATGAGGGGTTGCATGGGCAGGCATGTATTCCAAGAGGGATTGAGAAGGACATTCATGAGGGTTTGCATGGGCAGGCATGTATTCCAAGAGGGATTGAGAAGGAAATTCATGAGGGTTTGCATGGGCTGGCATGCATTCTAGGAGGGATTGAGAAGGACATTCATGAGGGTTTGAGGCATGTATTCCAAGAGGGATTGAGAAGGACATTCATGAGGGTTTGCAGGGGCTGGATGTATTCCAAGAGGGATTGAGAAGGACATTCATGAGGGTTTGCATGGGCAGGCATGCATTCTAGGAGGGATTGAGAAGGACATTCATGAGGGTTTGCATGGGCAGGCATGTATTCCAAGAGGGATTGAGAAGGACATTCATGAGGGTTTGCATGGATTCAGCATGACATTCACAAGGGGAGGCATGGGTTTGCAGGCATTTCAGCAAGGGTTCAGTGAGCATTAGCTCGGCCAGCATTGCAGCCATGTCATCAGTGAGTGAGAATTCATGGCATGAACTTCATGAGTCAGATTTAGATTCAGGGCATGATGCAGATACAGAGCAGGCTGGGCAGGAGGAGGCTGGATCAGAGCTGGGGGAGGAGGATGAGAATGCAGCAGTTGATGAGGGTGCATCAGTCCAGCGTTATTGGGCCAACCAGTACACTGCATTAGTGGGCATGACAAGGAGAATCAGGCATCATGTTGAAGTGGTTAATCTGATTGGTCAGTATTTGGGCATTGATGTTGCAGACACATACTGGTGCCTGCATTATGCAGACAGTGTGTATCAGTTTGTCCAGCTGGAGAACCCTGCATATTCAGATGCATGGTGCATCTGGGGCTGGGTGATTGAGTATGCAGCAAAAGGCAGCTACTATTTTGTGGGTGATGAGACCAAGGAGCTTGAATGTCATGTTGGAGATGTGCCATCAGAACTTGCATCATCAGGCTCAGATCAGACTCAGCACCATCAGGCTCAGGATTAAATTCAGATGCATCAACCACAACATCCTGTACATTCCCTCAGCATCCTCATGAGATCAGGTTTGTAGATTAGTTAGGCTCAGTGCAATGGACATGGCAAGTGGTGTATGACAGAAAAAGGGTTATGGTGGTGTGTGGTGGGTGGTGTGTGGTGGGTGGTGTGTGGTGGGTGGTGTGTGGTGGGTGGTGTGTGGTGGGTGGTGTGTGGTGGGTGGTGTGTGGTGGGTGGTGGTGGGTTGGTGGTGCCAGCACCATTCCCTTTCAGCCCTGGCCAAGCCCTGCTAGGATCAGATCTTCATCAGGTGCTGCATCCAAAGAAGGATGATGAGGCAAAGAAGCCAATTGGAGAAGGGAAGGATGAGGAAAAGAAAGATGAGTAAGCAATGAGTAGCTGCAACCCAGTGTTCTTAGCAGTTGGCATCAGGATTGAGTTGGAAAACATGAAGGTGCATGCGCTGTCATGAGTGGCATGGGGGCAGTGAGCATGGATTCACTTGGCATCATGTGCATCCAGCATGTGCATGAGCCATTCAATCATCAGCAGCCTTTTGCACCATAGCTTGGAATCAGTTTGTATTTGGAGCCCATTAGCATGGCCATGAGCATGAAGAAGGTGATGGCATGCCTGGTTGCCATCATTGCAGTGGTATTTGGCATCATCAGTAGCTTGAATCAATTCATGGGGGACAAATTGACAATTGCTCATCACTGACAATTGTTAACTATCATGACTGAGGCCAGGGGATTGACATGGAGCACCATCAGTTGATCAATCAGGGAGTGCCTTGGCCACATGGGGCATGGCAATGCAGGGAAATTAGCATGGGTGGAGGGTGCACACAAATCAGGTGATGTACTGCTTCATGCTGTATGCATTGTGGAAGATGCATCAGTTTGTGGATCATGCAACTTGGAGTCATTAATTAGTTAAGTATGCAAATGTATTTGTTTTGCAATGGCATGCAGGTAGTCACATGAACATTGATGAACATTGTTCACTGCTCAGGCATGCAACATCAGCAACTCAGCCTGGACATGTGCAAGGAAAGCAGGGTTCATGGAGAAGCGTGCCTGTGTCAGCAATCAGATTCATGATTCATGGCATGGAGTTTGCTTGAACCAGGTGTATAGTGTGTGAATGCTTTAAATTCTTGATGAACTTCAGGCATGGACATCGCCTATGGAGGCTTCCATGATTTGCAAAGGCATGTGGCACAGGTGCTCAGAGAGCCTCTTGGCTGATGCAAGATAATTACATGAAGCATGATGATGAGCACATGAGGTGATAAGGAACTAGTTAGTCAGATGTCATCAGCTGTTACTCAGTTAATTACTGGGCTCAGGTATGATGATCAGATGGGGGATTCTGCCATATTGGTGGGCATGATCCAGGGATTGCGCCCTACATTTGCACCAGGGATGAGCAGAACCTTGCCAGCATTAGTTTCATTAGGCAATGCTAATTATCAGCAGGCAATGCAGCAGGGCAACCATTGCAACCAGCATGGCAACACATGATTGGCTTTATTCATTCCAGCCAAGGGGATTACTATGAGGCAGAATGGGATTTGGCAATTCGTGCAGCATTGCTGGATGCAAAGCTGCAGGCCCAGCAGCTTTGAGTAACTAATGAAATGACAGTTCATGAAGCAAAATTCTAATTAAGTTGCATGATGATTGGACTTGTTGTTTTCAACTAAGGTATCAGCAGCTGATTCGCAAGGTATGTGGGATGAAGGACTATGTGGCACATGATAAAGAGCAGTTCATCAGGAAGAATGCCAACAGGAAGGAATGGCAACAGGAGCAATTCCATCCAGAGCATTGGATTAATTAGTAAACAAATGATTACATGAGTGCTTGAAACTAGCAAGTGTTTGAGATGTGCTGAGGATCAGGATGCTGCTTCCATCATGGGCATGTGCCCCCCATGGAGCAAGCTCATCAAGGCATACCAGGCCATTGATGCCAGGATGCAGCAGCTGGTGTGCCTTGGAAGTTTCAATCCAGAATCAGCAATCAAAGAACTGTTAGCTTGTGAGTGCATGATGTGATATCCAAGTGCATCATTGATTAAGGAAGCTCTATGAGCACTACAATCAGCAAATGGATCAGTGGGAAATGGACATTCCATTGCAGCCCATGTGGTCATTCCAAAGGGAGATGACCAAGATCGACAAGATGTGCCTCAGCAAGCAAGCATTTGATGAGTTTGATGAATTATCAATCAACAGACCCAGCAAGCAATCAGCAGGATACATAGTTAACAAACATCAGCTCTTGACCATCAGCAAGCAACATACATGTGAATAGTGTGCAAATGAGGATCCAGGAAAGCGAGGATAAGAACGGGAGCCTTGGAGAATTAGTTGAGTCAAGGTAGAAGTCATCAGCATCAATGTGCATGCACACTTTGGACTTAAGGCAGAAATGCATCAAGGGCATGTTCTAAGCCTGATGCAGCCAGGAAGATGTGACTTGACAGCACATGATGAATGCAAGTGCAATGGAAGGGGACATTGGTTACTTGTTTGGGTGTGCAATGCAAGGCGCCATTCATCAGCTGGTATGGCACAAGCGGGCAAGGCGCAGTGCCTTGCAAGCAATAGATGGGCAGTTGCATGGCCATCAGCAAGCATGCAGTTAATCAAGGGCAGTGGCAGCACAACTAGCCTACAATCCAAGGTGCTGGACCAGTGCTGATGGCCTGGCATGAGGTTTTTGATCAGAGGCTATGAGCCCTGGAGCAAAAAGGATGCAAGGCATCATGAGTGATTCAGGGCATCATGTTTGGCACTCAAGGCATCATGAGTGGAAATCAAGGCAATCAGGCAGTCAAGGGTTCATGGTCATGAGGGACATCAAGAGCCAATGACACCATGCATGTTGGGCTGCTCAAACTGCAATGCAGTTGCACACCATATTCAAGTTCAGCTATTGCATTAGGAGCAGCAGCATGATTAGGCTGCTCAAGCTGCAATGCAGTTTCACACCATATTCAAGTTCAGCTAATGCATTAGGAGCAGCAGCATGATTAGTTACTAAACCATTGCTCAGGAATCCAAACCAAAAGGCAGGCAACTTATTAGGAGACATAGAGCATTTTAGCATGGGTGGCCATGAAGAAGAGCATGGGCAAGGATGATGAGGACCGGGCACAGGGAGGGGAGAAGGGATGGGAAGCTGAGATGCATGGTTGATTGATTCATTAATTATGCATGGTAGCCATTGACACCCAAGCTCAAATCAACTTAGAAGCCATGATCGAGGGCAATGAGCCATACTGGGAGCTCAAGAAGCCATATTCAGCATGGATCCAGTGTGCTACATCAGAATGTCATGGGTGGACTTGGGCGAGGAAGTGGCATCAAAGAAACCCATACTGCTGGGTATGCAGGAAGCCTTGGATTGAGAGCTGGATACAGATTGGATTCCAAGTGTGGGAATTCAATTGATCAGATCCATAATGGATGCAAAAAATGGTCTGCAAAAGAGGGGCAGCATTGCTTGCATGAGCTGTGATTGCATGAAGGAAATTTGGCATGATTCCTTGCCTGTGCAGGAAGATGAGGCTGCAACCATCAGCCAGCAGGATGAGGCCTGGATTGAAGGGATCGAGGCTATTGATACAAAAGAAAGGAAACTGGATGACCATGAATAAAGATAATTGAGGGGATCATATTTCTTTGAAGAGGGAATGTGGTTAGCATTATTCATGGTCTGGTTATTATTTAGTGCCTCAGGGTTCATGGGGGGTACTCTTGCTGCCAGGGTCAATGTGTTGATGTCTCATCTAGAATCAAGTGTGGGATGAGCCAAGTGGAATGGAAAGCTTGACCATGAATAAAGATAAGAGGATCAAATAAGTAATTCATCAATTCCATGTGATAATTTGAATGAGCAAATCTGATTGGCAGGTGCTGGATGAGAAGCAGGAGGATGCTGGAAACATGAGCCAGCAGGATGAGGCATGGATTGGTACAAATGAAAGGGAACTGGATGACCCTAAATAAAGATAAGGGGATCAGATGTATTTTTTGATGGGGGAATCTGGTTAGCATTATTCATGGTCTGGATATTATTTAGTGCCCCAGGGTTCAGGGAGGGTAATTACCCTTGCTGCCAGGGCCAATGTGTTGATGTCTCATCTAGAATCAAGTGTGGGATGAGCCAAGTGGAATGGAAAGCTTGACCATGAATAAAGATAAGGGGATCAGATCTATTTTTTGATGGGGGAATCTGGTTAGCATTATTCATGGTCTGGTTATTATTTAGTGCCTCAGGGTTCAGGGGGGGTACTCTTGCTGCCAGGGTCAATGTGTTGATGTCTCATCTAGAATCAAGTGTGGGATGAGCCAAGTGGAATGGAAAGCTTGACCATGAATAAAGATAAGAGGATCAGATAAGTAATTCATCAATTCCATGTGATAATTTGAATGAGCAAATCTGATTGGCAGGTGCTGGATGAGAAGCAGGATGCTGCTATGAGCCAGCAGGATGGGCCTGGATTGGTACAAATGAAAGGGAACTGGATGACCCTGAATAAAGATAAGGGGACCAGATCTACTTTTTGATGGGGGAATCTGGTTAGCGTTATTCATGGTCTGGTTATTATTTAGTGCCTCAGGGTTCATGGGGGGTACTCTTGCTGCCAGGGTCAATGTGTTGATTTTGATGGTTTTTTAAAAGGAATTTTAAAAGAGAGGGATCCCATAAGTTTGTGGATTTTGGATACATCTAGAATCAAGTGTGGGATGAGCTAAGTGGAATGGAAAGCTTGACCATGAATAAAGATAAGGGGATCAGATCTATTTTTTGATGGGGGAATCTGGTTAGCATTATTCATGGTCTGGTTATTATTTAGTGCTTCAGGGTTCAGGGGGGGTACTCTTGCTGCCAGGGTCAATGTGTTGATGTCTCATCTAGAATCAAGTGTGGGATGAGCCAAGTGGAATGGAAAGCTTGACCATGAATAAAGATAAGAGGATCACATAAGTAATTCATCAATTCCATGTGATAATTTGAATGAGCAAATCTGATTGGCAGGTGCTGGATGAGAAGCAGGAGGATGCTGGAAACATGAGCCAGGCAGGATGAGGCCTGGATTGGTACAAATGAAAGGGAACTGGATGACCCTGAATAAAGATAAGGGGATCAGATCTATTTTTTGATGGGGGAATCTGGTTAGCATTATTCATGGTCTGGTTATTATTTAGTGCCTCAGGGTTCATGGGGGGTACTCTTGCTGCCAGGGTCAATGTGTTGATTTTGATGGTTTTTTAAAAGGAATTTTAAAAGAAAGGGATCCCATAAGTTTGTGGATTTGGGATACATCTAGAATCAAGTGTGGGATGAGCCAAGTGGAATGGAAAGCTTGACCATGAATAAAGATAAGGGGATCAGATCTATTTTTTGATGGGGGACTCTGGTTAGCATTATTCATGGTCTGGTTATTATTTAGTGCCTCAGGGTTCAGGGGGGGTACCCTTGCTGCCAGGGTCAATGTGTTGATGTCTCATCTAGAATCAAGTGTGGGATGAGCCAAGTGGAATGGAAAGCTTGACCATGAATAAAGATAAGAGGATCAGATAAGTAATTCATCAATTCCATGTGATAATTTGAATGAGCAAATCTGATTGGCAGGTGCTGGATGAGAAGCAGGAGGATGCTGGAAACATGAGCCAGCAGGATGAGGCCTGGATTGGTACAAATGAAAGGGAACTGGATGACCCTGAATAAAGATAAGGGGATCAGATCTATTTTTTGATGGGGGAATCTGGTTAGCATTATTCATGGTCTGGTTATTATTTAGTGCCTCAGGGTTCATGGGGGGTACTCTTGCTGCCAGGGTCAATGTGTTGATTTTGATGGTTTTTTAAAAGGAATTTTAAAAGAAAGGGATCCCATAAGTTTGTGGATTTGGGATACATCTAGAATCAAGTGTGGGATGAGCCAAGTGGAATGGAAAGCTTGACCATGAATAAAGATAAGGGGATCAGATCTATTTTTTGATGGGGGAATCTGGTTAGCATTATTCATGGTCTGGTTATTATTTAGTGCCTCAGGGTTCAGGGGGGGTACTCTTGCTGCCAGGGTCAATGTGTTGATTTTGATGGTTTTTTAAAAGGAATTTTAAAAGAAAGGGATCCCATAAGTTTGTGGATTTGGGATACATCTAGAATCAAGTGTGGGATGAGCCAAGTGGAATGGAAAGCTTGACCATGAATAAAGATAAGGGGATCAGGTCTATTTTTTGATGGGGGAATCTGGTTAGCATTATTCATGGTCTGGTTATTATTTAGTGCCTCAGGGTTCATGGGGGGTACTCTTGCTGCCAGGGTCAATGTGTTGATTTTGATGGTTTTTTAAAAGGAATTTTAAAAGAAAGGGATCCCATAAGTTTGTGGATTTGGGATACATCTAGAATCAAGTGTGGGATGAGCCAAGTGGAATGGAAAGCTTGACCATGAATAAAGATAAGGGGATCAGGTCTATTTTTTGATGGGGGAATCTGGTTAGCATTATTCATGGTCTGGTTATTGTTTAGTGTCAGCCATTCTGGCCAGGCAGCTGCAATCCTCCAGAATGCAAAAGATCAAGCAGAAAGGATCATTAAGGAGGCCATGGAGAAGGCACAGGGGTTGATTGATGCCCAAGGCAATCAGCAACTGAGAAAGCGGCCATCAGACAATTTTAAAACACCAGATAGGAGGACATCTGCATGCACATCACCAGCAGCCACCAGCAATGCATCACCACAAAGCAGCGGCTACAAGAAGCAATTTAGCATCAAGAAGTTCTTTGGATCACAGGATGATCAAGATTCACAGAGCCCAGTGTTGGATTCAGTTCAAGGAGCCAGGAGGCATCAGCATTCAAAAGCAATGCAGGCTTTGATGGAAGAAAAGAAAAAGTATGCAGAGGCAACAAAAGCCTTGATGAGTGTTGATGAGGCAGCTAGCAAAGCAATACAAGTGAAGCTTCTCAAATCAAGAGCAGGAAGGCCAGAAGGCAAGAGCGTCCAGAGGTCATCAAACAGAGCATTAGAAGGAGCAAAAAGGAGGAAGCTTGAATTTGGGGCATTTGAAAAGATGAGGATTGCAGAAGAAGTTGATAAGAGGAAGCAATCCCATGCATCAGAAAGCGGTTTGTGGACTGAGGTGAGGAAGTTGTATGGCATCCCAGCTCAGAGGGTGAAGGACATCTACAGCAAGAAAGATGAGTGGACTCACATTGTGAAGAAGAACAAGCTTGGATCAGGGAGAGGCTCAGCAAAGGGGATAAAGAGGAGGAAATCATCAGCATGCATCAGATCAACAGGTGGTGGGAGAAAGAGGGAGTATGAAGATCAGATCCAGAGATTGAGGAAGTGGGTTGCATTGGAAAGAAGCAATGGGCATCATCTGAGCAAAAGGGAGTTATTAGAAGAGTTTTGTTGCTATCTCACAGAGCATGCCCAGGAGTGCATGAAGAGAACACAGGATGGCGAGAGTGCATCAGGCTCCATCAGCTCGCTTACCATGCAGGCCAGATCAGCACAATGGAAAAGAGAAGCAGAAGCTGCTATCAAGAGAAGGGATAAGCTATTGGATAGCAGAACCACATATGGCCGCAATTACACATCAATGTTGATCGGTTGGATCAATGCAAAATTTATGCAGAAGGAGCTCAGCCACAAGATCAGTGCCCTTGAGAGCAGAGCAAGAGCACAATTGACATGGCAAGGCATTGATCGCATCCTGTATTTGATGGGCGCTGCAGATGAGGAGGAGCTTCAGGCATTGCCAACCCATCCCAGGTCATCAGCAACAGGCACAACATGTGCATCACAATGAGCGATCAAGTCCCTGTATGGGCCAAAGCTGTGCATACCAAGATGATATTCAGTGAGCAGGAGCTGACAGGAATGAGGTATGATGACAAGGTGAATTTCAAAGAAATCAGAAAGGAGATTGAGTCAGCCCAGCAGGTGATGAAGATGAGACAGGAGCAAGTGATAACATCAGCTGAGGGAGAGGGAAAAGATGATAAGAAGTTGGTATCAGGAATGAAGCTGTCTCATCACAACCCTCATGAGGAGAAGTTTAGAATCACATATGAAGCCAGACAAAAGATCTATGGGCTGGTGGATGGAGAATTGACAGGTGAGGTGGCATGTGGGCTATTAGTATTTGCAGGACCACATCAGCGCCTTAGCAATCTGGATAAAGATGGAAAGTATAAAGAAGATGATGAGTTTGAGGTGGGGGGAACCACCATCATTCACAGCAAAGGACATCAGTGCAGATCAATGAAATCAATTGTCAATCTTCGCAATGAGGAGCCAGACTTGTCTAGCAAGATCATCATCATGTCCCAACCCAGTGGCAATGTGGATGGAGTTCTGATGAAGTGGATTGCCATGGAGCAAGGAGAGAAGGAAGTATGTGGCATCAACATCAAGGACTCATTCAGTGCAAATTTTGCAGATGCAACAATGCAAGCAGAGCACATCCTGAATCAGGCACCTGCATGCATTTTGGGCCACATGACAGCACAACTTCAGGTTACAGACACTGATTGCAGCAGAGCATGGAAAAGATATTTCACCCATGAGCTGGATAGGATGAGGGTCCAATTCAAGAGGAAGCATGGATCAGACAAGGGCTTCAGCATTGGATATCCAGAGATCATCAGGGCTTCAATAGCTAGTCAGGATTATATGGCAGTCCTCAATGAGAAGACCAACTGGGTAGTATCAGGTGCCAAGAGGAATGGTTTGATTGCCTACCAGATCAAGGAAGGAAAGATGGTCCCAATCAAAGGTGAGATGGGCACCAGCAGGATCCCAGCAGATTGGTGGGAGCATAGGCACTCATGGTTGGATGAATCAGGGAGGCCATTGACTCCTGACTTTTCCATCAGCAACGATGCAGCAGCCATCACTGACTTGATAGAATGGTCCAACTGCCATCCTGAACCTGATCAAGAAGGAGATGATCAGACAGATGAGCACCAGAAGAAGAAGGAAGGACAGGATCCTGTGAAGGATGAGAAGCTAGATGAGGAGAAGGATGCAGTGGACATTGTGCATGAGCTCAATGAAGAGATGATACTGCCCATGCAGAACTCCCTATTCCTCAGGATGAGCCCCAAGTTGAGGAGGCAGTTCTACAGGAGAGGAATGCTTGAGTCGACATGGGCCACCATCATGAAAGACCATGAGAAAGCAAGGATCAAATCAGTGCACAGATCCTTGATCAGGATATCAGCCAGGAAGCATATGAGCAAAAAGCTATTAGACAGCATGAGCAAAAAAGAGGCACTGGAACAGATTGTGGCCAAGAGCACAAATAAGAAGAGGATTGGCAAGGTATTGCTGAAGAGCTCAATGCTAGCAAAAATGAAGAAGAAGAAGAAGCTTAGCATTGCAAGCAAGCCATCAGCAAGCTCAAAGCCAAGCATGATAGCAAAGCCATCAGTGAAGAAGAAGGCAGATAAGAAGGCAGTGATGAAGAAGGAGGCTGAGAAGTCAAGCAAATTGGAGTTCAAGGCTATGAAGAAGGACATCCCAGCAAAGAAAAGTGATGATGCAATTGGTGATGAGCTCCATGATTGGATTGGGAAGGGTGTGAGAGTGGTATCAGAAAAGGCAGGCCCCTTGAAGTATGGAAGATCAGGGAGTGTGTCCAATGTCAAGGATGGCACAGCAAGCATCATGACAGAGAAGGGTGTCATTAGCACACAGATGGAGTTCCTGATGCTGGAAGATGCAACATGGAAGAAACCCAGAGCATACAGGACCTTTCAGTATATCACAAGGCATCATTGCAAAGCATGCTGCAAGCAATAGCTGCCCATCCAGAGCCATTTGTTGATACAACATACCCCTTGCTTGGGATAGATGCAGACACATACCTGGAAGATCAGCACATTGTATTGGCATGGGCATGGATGCAGTGGCAATTGAACATTCCTGAGTCTGTGCAGTGCTTGGATCCAGCATTGATGGGAAAGCTGACTGTGAACATGACTGAGATGGATGAGGCTGGCTATGAGTTGGTCAAGGGGCAAATCCTGGACTGTGCATCAGGTGTTGATACTTTGTGCATCCCAATCCCTGCCCATGGAGCGCCCAAGCATTGGACCCTATTGGTGAAGAAAGGGGATCAGTGGCATTACTATGACACCTTGGAAGGTGGACATCCTGAATGCCTGAAGTATGCCCATGAGATTGTGAAGCTGTTTGAAGGAGAGAATGCAGCAAATATCAAACTGGAATGCAGGAACCATGTTCGCCAGAAAGGAGCTGATTGTGGATATTTTGTCATTGCATACATGGAGATTGAGGCATGCACCCATGTTGAAGGCCCAGCATCTAGGGGATGGCCAATGGCAATCAAGGAGGAATGGCAGATCAGAATGCAGAAGATGAAGAAGGTATTGAGCGCAGAATCCAGCAAGCTACATCAGCATATGCAGGACATTGAGAAGAAAGCATACAATCTGAAGAAGAAGCAGGATGATGCATATGCAGCAGCCAATGAGAAATTGAAGAAATTGAAGGACATGAAGTGTCATTCAGCATTAGTAGGAATGCAGGCAATGAATGAGAACAGCAAGTTCTTCAGGGCATCAGATTTGAGCCATGAGGCAAGCATGGAGATCAGGATGGCTGAGACAAGATTAGCACCATGCAGCAAATGCAGATTTCAGACTGGATGCCTGAGGTGCATTGCCATGAAGGCATTTGCCTACTGGATGAAGAAGGAGGCATTCCTCGCGAATAAGGTGCCCAAGATTGAAGGACGTGGTGGTAGTGGTGGTGGTGGTGGTATGGTGGTGGTGGTGGTGGTCATTTGCTACTGCTGCTCTTGGAGGATGGGGGGAGGGGGAGAGGGAGGGAGATGAGCATTGAGAGTGATTATTGACCTTGAATAAAGATTGATTGAGTGCATGCAAATCCTATGGCAAATCAGGTTTCCCTGGCATGATCCCTGGATAAATTCACTATGAAACCATGCAAATTCCATGGGGGATGAGGGTTGGGAGCACTGACCCTGAATAAAGATTAGATGCCAGAAGCATGCAAATCCCATGGTAAATCAGGTTTCCCTGGCATGATCCCTGGATAAATTCACTATGAAACCATGCAAATTCCATGGGGGATGAGGGTTGGGAGCACTGACCCTGAATAAAGATTAGATGCCAGCATGCAAGGTAAATCAGTTTGGCATGATCCCTGGATAATTCACTATGAAACCATGCAAATTCCATGGGGGATGATCAGATTAGATGCCAGAAGCATGCAAATCCAGGTTTCTGGCATGATCCCTGGAGGAAATTTCACCTGGCATGGTAAATCCCCTGGCATGAATAAATTCACTATGAAACCATGCAAATTCCATGGGGGATGAGGGTTGGGAGCACTGACCCTGAATAAAGATTGGATGCCAGAAGCATGCAAATCCCATGGTAAATCAGGTTTCCCTAACCATGCAAATTCCATGGGGGATGAGGGTTGGGAGCACTGACCCTGAATAAAGATTGGATGCCAGAAGCATGCAAATCCCATGGTAAATCAGGTTTCCCTGGCATGATCCCTGGATAAATTCACTATGAAACCATGCAAATTCCATGGGGGATGAGGGTTGGGAGCACTGACCCTGAATAAAGATTAGATGCCAGAAGCATGCAAATCCCATGGTAAATCAGGTTTCCCTGGCATGATCCCTGGATAAATTCACTATGAAACCATGCAAATTCCATGGGGGATGAGGGTTGGGAGCACTGACCCTGAATAAAGATTAGATGCCAGAAGCATGCAAATCCCATGGTAAATCAGGTTTCCCTGGCATGATCCCTGGATAAATTCACTATGAAACCATGCAAATTCCATGGGGGATGAGGGTTGGGAGCACTGACCCTGAATAAAAATCTTCATTTTGCATGGATCCCAATGGGAATTCTATGTTCTTTTGTGAGCTTGGGAACTCAGGATTCATTCACTCTTGTGGGGGAAGGTTATTTGTTTGAATTACTTTATATTATTTTTCATTTTTTTCATATTTTTTCCCCTGGGAAAAAACGGTTAGCATTATTCATGGTATATTTTTTATTTTTTTTGAAATCGGTTAGCATTATTCATGGTCTATTTACTAATCGTAGGTCAACATTATCCCAAAAGTGTTTGCCCACCTCCCACTGACGTAGCACTGGGTGGGAGGGTACCTGGCTGAGCGGTTTCCTCTTAAAGGGCGTAAGCACCCTTTTTCTTGGGTGTTTTGGCAAGGGAAGCCAAACGGGATCAACCATTTGTAGGTTGCTCTTTCAGAAAGAGTTGTTGGTTTGGCAAGAGGCTGCTCACTTGAGAAGGTTGCACTAAGGACTTCTCAACGGTTCACAAGTAGCACAACATTTCCACGGCCCCAGCTTCTCTTCGTCGGTACGATGGAAATCATGGAGAGTTGGCCCCCACGTTTTTCAGGGGTTGGGATGATACAAGAAGCACACCTTGGGAGTACGGTGGGAGCTTTGACATGCTTGTTGAAATTACTCTCGTGATGCCTACGTGGTTGGTTCTCATGACTGCTCTATCACTTAGATGGGATTCCACAAAACCCACTCATGGGCTTCTCTAACACACGGCTTGCAACGCAGCCATGCTTCGGCTTCCTTCTGTTCACGGCTTAGGACTCATCCCGCCCGGGAAAGCGTTCCATCTCCCTACCAAGCTGACCCCACACGCTTGGCCCAGGTACTTCTGGGATACCGACCTCATGGCCAAAGAGAAAGCATCGCGCTCGAGTGCTTCTGTTTTCAGTGGGCGCGATTAAAAAAGGCAGCCTCAATAAGGACTGAGGGAAACCTTTGAAGGCACCACACAGCCAAGCAACGGCCGATTTGTTTGGCGCAGACTTCCGTCGCTTGGACTTGTGGCTTGGGGCGAGCACAGGCCCTTCGCTTCGAGATCTCGCAATATCTGGTGCCGGGTTCCCAGGGCGGGGGCATTCAGAGTCCTTTGGGTTTGGCTTAACGGGAAACCGCGAGGACACTGGCAACCTAGGGGTCTCTGTTCTGACATGACGATAAGTGGGAATGCAGGTCAAGTTGCATGTGAGTGGGAACGGTAAGGACCTCAAAGTGCAGACATGTTCTGGACATGGTTGGGACTGTCCCCTAGATGCCCAGTGTAAACAGGAAGCCAGAACTTGCCATGGTTCTGAGGTTGAGTCTGTTAGGTTTACTTGCGGTATCTGGGGCATCCACCTTACCAAATTTCATCTGCCCACGTTTTGATTGTGGATCTTCAGGCCTGATCCGAGCTTGCTTTGGCTAGGCGACAGGGAGCTGACATCGACGCGGAGAACATCTTCCACTGCGCTGGAGCTGAATTCACCTGCGCCATACTGTTTGACCTACTTGGCGAGCCCCTTCAAAGGCGCAAACATGGCACCGTTGGCGGGGCTCAGGAATCAACCTGGGTTTTGGACATGAAGCCACAAGAACGGGTTTATGGGGGGTCATTCCAACTCACTCCCTCTCTGTAAAGAACCTGTGCCGCAGTGGCAGCCCGGAGGCGAGGTTTGAAGGGAAGCGCCGAGGCAAGCCCATAGACCTCGCCATTTTTCACGGATACGAGGCCCGGGCTCTAGGCTCGAGGATGCACTGATCAGGATGCGGAGATTTGAGTGGGAGACCTGTGATCTGCTGTAAAGAGGAACATTGAGTACACTTTCCAAAATACCATCGGAGCTTGGGGGTTTCTTGCCAAATTCCATGGTTAGTCGGGGGAACATCATGAGTAGTGATTTCGCCAGCTGTAGGAGTGGTGACGAAGAGCATGTTGCAAGCACCCTAGATTCGCAACAAAGCAAGCTGCTCACATGATTTGCTCTTTGAACCAATGGGGCTGTCAACCCTGTGGAAAGGGTAGATTGAAGCTTGTTGCTTGTGGTCGAGCAACCCCGGTCCGGCACAACATGTCACCGAAGCGTGCCCCACAACGAACCTGGCAGGGTCCCCATAAACCTTGCCCGAGGCACCCCCCAAACAGTTGTGCTAGGGCCTTGTTTCTCTTGAGCTCATGTCTCAATCTTGGAGCTCATACACCTTTTGTTTGGAGCCAAACAAAACATATCTTCAGGGGGTCCTTCCTGGGTGAAACTTGATCCAC
Source organism: Effrenium voratum (assembly GCA_963377175.1). Lineage (NCBI taxonomy): Eukaryota > Dinophyceae > Suessiales > Symbiodiniaceae > Effrenium > Effrenium voratum. Next base: position 64,525 of record CAUJNA010003869.1, read on the forward strand.
CTGATTTTCACGTTGCCCGCCAGGGCACCGTGCGCTTCCTGCAGGAGGAAGGCTCCAAGCCAGGCATCTTCAGCCGGGGCCTTTGGCTATCTGCGAGCATGGAGAGTTGTCTCTCTATCGCTTACCCTGATGTGTCTTTCGAGTACGGGTCTTTCTTTAATTTATTTGGCCATGGGTCAACAGCCCGTACCTCCAGTGAACATCCCAATCCCCACTAAAATAGACTAAAATGGGTGGTGCACCTGCCCCAAAATGGTACCATTGGTTTTGACCCACAGCCATTTCTTTCTTTATTTCTTTCTTTCTGCCCTCTGCCAACACCGAAACCTGTACACGTCCAAGGTTGCTCCCTGGAAATCATCATGAAATTTCTGGATTCCATGCTAACCTATAAAAGAAGAGCAATTCCGGCCAGTGTTGCTTCGTGGACCTCGGCCAACGAGTTTCTCCAACTGCGCCAAAGTCGCTGCCCCCATCAAGACCTAGGGAGCCCAGCAGGGAAGTTCTGGTGGTTCGTTTGTTGGCCCAGACCCCTCGTTGCCTTCCTTGGGGCGAAGGGTAGACTGGGGGTGCAGGTGCAGCGTACCTTGGCGACCTGGATCGGGTCAAGGACAAGTCGGCCGCCACTTCGACTCGCATGTTTTTTAAAAAGTTTTGTTTTTGGTCGTCGTCTCCGGCCGTTTCGGCTCCCTTTTGTGCCTTTTCTTTGGTTTTCCACGGCAGCTGTTGCAGCATCAGCAAATGACAAGCCAAGGACAAGCAAACGAGCACTGGTCCAGGAATGGCGTTTGGAGTGTGCTCAAACGGATTTCTGGAGGAGTCCAACTGGTGTTTTTTGGTCCCCTATGTTAGGCAACGTCCAACCCAATGCAACAAGTGACACCACAACCACCCCTGCTAGAAGTTCCCTCCCACAAGGGGGAATTTGCTGGTTGTTGTGGTCACCGAGTTCTTTTCGCGGGATTATGCTTCAAAACTGGGAGTTGCGCCTGACAAACAGCTGCCCGGGAGCCACAGCCAAGAAGGTGAGCACAGGACAGTCACATCAATAAATTGCTGCAGCCGCCCTCTTTCTTGACATGGTTCTGGCCAGGTTTTGATTGTGACTCGCGGGCTGCCTTGGTTTTTTTGGATACGAGGAGCTTCTGGAGGAAGGCGTGGACATCGACCTGAAGGGCCGCTACAGGCGGGGCAAAAAGGCAGAAGCTGCGCACATGAAGAGCCGGCATTTTGCTGGGTGACGGTGTACCAACGGGATTTCCCGTTTCAATAAGCCAGACCTTACAAGTTTTGATAGTCAAGGAAAGCCCCAAAGGCAAAAGGATTTCTTTGGCGTCCTAACCATTTGGTCAGAACGGGCTGTGTTCCGTCAAGTTGAAGGTTCCAGGAAAGTTCAGGTTTGGCAGCTGGGATATTTCGGCTATGTTGTTTGCATGTTCGCCAGACCCGCAATCTGCAGACGAGTATCTTTACGAAGGAAAACACACGCTAAGGGTTTCTTTTGTTTTTGTTTGTATTCTTTTGTCGTGAGGGGGGAATGGGATGCTTTTTATCAACTCTAATCTTTCTTTGGTCGCCATAGGTGCCCAAAATGGAGCCCTGGAAAATGGAAAGGGCAAACACTTGCCGCTTTGACCGCTTTCGGGTGGTTCACGTTTGACCCACAATGTTGACCCCATATCAGTTTACGAATAGGGGCGTGTTCCCCTCCGAAAGCGGTCTGATTCCCCACATTTCACCCCGAAACAGTTGCACCCCCTCATTTATAAACTGGTTGGTTGATCATTCATAGTGGATGGACGAAATTCTGCATCACCTAAGAAACCCTGGAATGATTATTGATAATTCCCCTGTAAATACCACCAAACAATGGAAAGTGGTGCGAAGGGATTTCGGCCATCCACAGCATGGGGTCACCACCCAGGTCTGGTGCCGGGTTGGCCGCGTTTCGTTTCGGCTCGCCGAGGCGCACCGCCTTTGCGGAGGCGCACCTGCGAGGGCACTTTGCGGCCGCGGGGCCCCAGCGGCGGCTTTTGGGAAGGTCTGCAAGCGTGGGAAGGTCGCACCACGGGTTTGGTGGGAGTAAACCTGTTGACCCCAAAATGGCAGGGTGTTGTGAGGGGGAAACCACGCGTGGAAACCACCAAGTGCCAGAACCATACTTGTTGGGGACCTCTCAAAAAGTGCCAATGACAGCTGCCCACAAAACGGACTTTTTGGGGTCTTGAGGGGAAAGCACCCAGTTTCAGCCTCAGAGCCAACTTGCGCCAAGTCGCATTGAAACCGAATTCCGAGGTGGAAGCCTTCCTGACGCAGCAGGGCTGCAGCCGTGAGATTCCGCTGGAGGGCCCAGAAGGAGACGTTTAACCCTAAAATAGCCGTTTTGGAGGTTCCCAATTCGGAGAAATCGGGACAATGTGTGCAAAGCCCATTCAGGGGCATTGGAATGTGCATTCTGGATCTTGTTTTGGTTGAGACATTCCTTTTTAAACTTGTTTTCAACAAGCAGGCCACAAGCCGTTTGTCTCTCAAATAGGGGAAGAAAAGAAATGGACTTTATTGGTCCATTTGTTTTTCCTGTAAAGAGACCCCAGAAAGAGTATCTTCAGAAGGGCCACACCCATTGGAACATGGATCCCTTCAAGGGGGAGCCGAAAGGAGGATGCTGAATCAGCGGTTTAAACATGCAGAACTGGTTGTGAAGCTCGAGTTGGTCCTTGGTGCATGTCTTTTCGGGGACGGTTTTAAACGGACTGTTGCCATGTGGAAGATGTCCCTGGTTTTCACACAAAGAGAGTTAAATCCACCAGAAGGCCAATCCAATTTTTCCAAGACCTTGCGAAGGACAGGCGGACCGTCATGCATTGCTATGCCTTGTTTCCCCTTGCATTCCCTTCAACACCTTCCAAAGCGGGGTTTGCTCGAGTGAGACGTATGTCGTTTTTAGGTACACTTCTGGGGATGGGTTTAGAGGTTTCCCTTTGACGACACGCCCATTTGGCTGTCGGTTGAGAGTTGCCACTGAGGCATCCTGAGCATCTCAAGCGCGGGGCCTTGGCAAGTCGCTGAGCAATGCTTGGACCTGCGTTTGCTAGTGTTTTTGAGAGGACAGCTGGGGCCAGTGAAAAGACCACCTCTGCCAGCTGATTTAGAGGATCCCATTCGTTGTCTCCTCTTGGGAGGAGGGGGCGTGTTTGATGCGCAAAAGAGTATTCTGGCGTCTATTCGTGCGGTTTGCAAGGAAAGGTTTGGGTCCCTGTGGAAACGTGCTCGAAAGCCACAACGAAGCCCTTGTGGTGCTGGAACCTCGCCAATTTCGTTCGAGTCCAGAGGGTTCCCTTTTTCAGGCTAGTCGAAAGGGGCGCCATTTTTTTTTTCACTGTCATCGGCTGGCCAGGTTTAACCCCGGGGGCGCAGCGATCCCTCGCGGTGGTGCGGCCGGGAACTCGGCGCAGCTTTGCGCGCAGCGAGGCTTCGTGTCTTCACATCTGGCCATGCAGTGAACATTCCAATCCCTACTAAAATAGACTAAAACGGGTGGTGCGTACCATTGGTTTTAACCCACAGCCATCTCCCGCCTTGGGTGGCTTTAAGCATCACTTTTTGGGTCAACTTGAGCGAGAGCTGCCTATTGGCGGGTGAGGCCCTGTAAATGTCAGAGAACCACGTGCGAACACAGGTTCTAGATCCAGGGATAGAAATCCAAATAGAAGATCCTTGGCTTATGGAATTTTTAGAATCCAAGTAGAAGCTCCTTGGAACTTTCACGGAATTTTATGGAACCCACAGAACCTTTATAGAGCCTTTACGAAACTCTCGTACAACCAACCCTTATACCTCCGACCGAAATTTTCGCCGATTTTTATGAATATATAAATTATGTTTTAATAAATAATTATATTTAATTCAAGAATACGAAACCCACCTTGGATGGAAGGAGACACAAAATCTCCCCCCAAGATTCTCACAGCGTGACGAGGTGCCCAAGCGCGAGAAGCAGTACATCCGGGAGGAGGACTGGCTGTCAGAGCTTGGTGGACATTTCTCTCATGGCACTCCGCTTCCTCTCAGTAGAGGTGGCGGAGGTGGCGGTGGTAGAGTTGTGGTGTGGCGGTATGAGTAGCGAGTAGCAGTAGCAGTAGCATTAGCAGTAGTGGTAGTGGTAGTGGTAGTGGTAGAGGTGGTGGTAGTAGTAGTAGTAGTAGTAGTAGTAGTAGTAGTAGTAGTAGTAGTAGTAGTAGTAGTAGTAGTAGTGGTAGTGGTAGTAGTGGTAGTATTTGTTGTTGTAGTAGAAGTACTACTTCTATAGCAGGGGAATCGATTGCATCACCCACGTTAGCTACTGGGATGTAGTGATCTGAGACTCACCAGGATGCAGAGTGGTATGACGATATGATGGAGAAGCTCGGGCCTTGGCGGATACTCTCGTCAAGTTGGCGATGTTGACTGATCCGTACACCTGGCAGACTCATAGGATTTTTTTCCCGGAGAATTGGAGCTTGGAATTATGGGCCGCTCTCAAGCACCGTAACGAACGCAGCGACACATGATACCGGTTCATGTCAAAAATTAGAGAGCCCTTCAACCCACGCTTGCGCAGGCGATATCCTGGCTACATGGAGAAGTTCATGAAGGTCGGCAAGTAAGAAAGGGTTAAAAATGGATCATTAACAATAGACGCATGACTCATATCTTCTGAACATCCTTAGAAAGACTTACAGGGCACAAATAGAGAGACACTAAACATGGACACACCACTGATTTATACACTTGTGGTTTAGTACCTGGAACATATTCGGCAATTCAACCCAAAAACACACTAACCTTTCAATTTTAGAATAATTCAATATAATAATTGATTTTAAAATAAATAGATTTATTTTGGAAATATATTAAAATCACAAATATTTCGTTATATATTATAATATTTTTATATAAATATTTATGTATTTTTATAATTAATATATTTAAATATTATATTTTTATTGGAAAACAATGGTTTAATTTATTTAAATATTTATTATTTTAAATATTATAAATTTTATATTATAAAACTATATTTTTAGAATTAATAAAATATATAAGTATATTTAAATATAAATGATTTAATTAATAAACAATTAAATAAAACATTTTTTTTTATTCTTTATTATATATATATAAATATATTTAATAAAATAATTTATATTTTTAAAATAATTTAAATAATTTTCTAATTTCATAAATAATTGTTAATTATGAGAAATTCGAATATATAAATAATAAAATAGAATTATATAATTTCATATCTTATTTACATTGAAAAGGAAATATTATATATTAAAAAATTGGGATTTATAAAATATATTTTTTATAATCTAAATAATATTAAACTAATAATTTAAATTCAAATTTATATTGAATTTATACTATATTAAGAATTATATGTTATATTTATATGAGTTAAAATATGAATGATATTTTGTTTTCATGTTTTCTTATAAACAAATAATATATAATAATTTTGTATTTAAATCCTTAAATTATTTAAAAGCAAAAATTCCAATAATCGAAAGGAGGAAAAAAAAACAAAAAAATAAGAATTATTTAACAAAAATTAATTTAAACAATAAATCATTCCAAAATCGAATGCCTTGTTATACCTCTATAAATCAAACATAATTCAAATCTTAAATTATCAAATAATTCCAAAAACAATAAATATAAATAACACTTTAAATATATAATTATTATTAAATTTTATAAGTAAGTTTTCCGAAGATAATATATACTAGTGGGGGTCCGCTGCTTTCTAGCAATGTACGAAATGAAGCCTATGGTAGGAGAGTAATAGAATCAATATCTACGGTATCATTATCTCGGAATATGTTCTTACCCAATCATCGTTATATATAATAGGTGTAACACGAAATTGGGTCTACAATAGCGCGCACATAGCCGGGTCTCTAATGAGCACGCCGAATGCAGCACATTTAACGAAGAATAAGCCCGTCAGCGACACGACCTTTGCGACCGACACAATGCAGCTATCGTAGATGCACAATATCGCATCCGAGCTGAGCTTTGGTGTCTTGGTTGCATATTGCATCGGAATACACGATAAGCCCCGATGAATTGGCTCACCACAAACTGGTGCGCATACATAGCGCCATCAAATTTAGACCGGAACAATTCAGTATTCCAATCTCTATCTACTATAATCCGGACAGTCTTATGCAGAAGGGCATAGGGGGCGAGGGTCCTACGCAAATCTTGTACTATAATAGCATGAGACACGAAATAATACAGCCGAGCATTTACATGGCTGGACGTATTAGGATTCTGTCGGTTGCGTGCGAGCATTGCCGGAGAGAGTTCCATCAATAACTCAAAATCTTAGAGATCTAAAATTTGTAAAGAACGTTATTGTAAGATTTCCATGAATTGATCGTATGCTATCTTATACGGCCCATTGTTCCGCCGACGAGATTAATAATCCTAGCATAGATCGCATTAATAGATATTACAATTTTAGTAGGCACGGCATTTGATGATGCGGCAGGTCGCCTTATGACCAAGTATGCTGAGTAGCCGAAATCATAGGAACATATTTCTTCGTAATCTATGTCCTGTTTCTTAACGTAACCCCAAAAAAGCCCACAACGTCCGGCCGTCTGTAAAGAAATCGCCAAAATATCCCCACCGTAAGCCTACAATTTTGTTTGCAGCTCCGTCGGCGCTTTCCATACCTAATACGGATTTATGAAATTTGGAAAATTTGATAGAATATTACATGAGCCGAATTTTTAGGGACTAAGGCCTAGGCCGTGGTGGGTATGCTAAGAATAGAGCAAATCTTGTGGAGCCTATGCCGGCAAGACATTTGTTTCTTTAAAATTATTCGTATACAAACACCATGCCGTTTTCCAAACATAGGTCGCGAGATGCACTGAGTGCCGGGCAAATCGCTCTCAGATGCGCCTGGAAAAAAAGGTTTGCGTCGCGGAGGACGGCCCGATAAGGTTAGACCAAAGACCAGCCACGGACACAGAGACATAATATATACTCATCGGAAAGTGCATGGTGGATCGGGGTTTTAGAGATTCGGGAATGGTTTTCTATTTAATTTTAATATGATTTAAGAATTTAATTCCCAAACCACGAATCCAAACCAATAATTAGGGGTAAATTAACAAAAAAGAGAAACCAATCATGAAAAAGAGTTCCAGCCTATTCCAACCCATCAAACACAATCCACAAACCGAGACTAAAACGTCCGCAAAGACGCGATATCATGAAGCTTCATGCACTCTTCGCAAAGCATCGCATAAGCCGAGCTCTTAGGGGCCAAGGTTTAAGCCGTGGTGAGTGTGCCAAAAATAGAGTATATCTTGTAGAATCCGTGCTAATAAAACAATTTCTATAACTCAAGCACCAATATATTTATCAAATATATTAAAACATATATTCTCTTCGTATACGAAATGCATATCGTTCTCTAAACACAAGTTGCGAGACGTATTAAAGGCCGGGCTAATCGTTCTCAAATATGCTTTAAAAAAACCTATATCGCTAAGGGCAGCCCAATAAGCACACACCAAAGACCAACTATAAAACATAGACATAGAATATATATTCATCAAAAAATACATAACACAATTTCCCAATTGTTAATTTGGATTAAAAGGTTATAAAGGTTAAAAAATGGTTTCCCATTTAATTTTAATAATATAATCTAAAAATTCAATCCCCATATCAACATAATAGATAAGTTAAAATGGGGGACAAAAAAAGAAAAACTAATTCTAGCATATTTCAACCCATCAAAACCAACCCACAAACCGAGACCAAAGCGTCCACAATATCACGAATTTTCATATATTCTTCCCAAAATATCGTATAAATCAAGCTCTCAAAATCCAAGGTCCAGGTTAAGCTAAATATATCAAAAATAGGGTAAATCTTGTAAAACCCATATCAATAAATCAATTCTTTCTAAATTATTATATATTATTAACACATTATTAATACATTATTAACATATTATTCTTTATTTATTTATTTTCTATATCAAACAATCAACCATTAATAAAAAAAAATATATCCTTCAATATCAATATATTTTTATATAATTTTTCGTAATACTATTATTGCCATACAATTCAATTCATAAAAATCTCAAAATATATATTTATTAAAATTTTCGTGAATAACATACAATTACAAATATAAATTTTTATAACGCTTTTGTAACGAACTCTTCTTCAACCATTTTCGTCGCCTACACCACGAACCCTTAATCCTAACCCTAAACCAACCCTAAATCAACCCAATCCAATAGCTGCTGCATATGAAAATTCTATTTTGAATCGAGTCGAATTAATCAGAAGAGACCATGTTCCTGCCCAGAGCAGGTTCAATTCCATGTCTCGGTGGGATACAATCAAGTGCTTTGCATTGACATGCACCTTCCCAACTCAATTCAGTTGGTCGCTGGGTCGGTTTGGCTGGTTGTCACAATTCAAGCGCTTGCAAAGCTGCCGAACACGCCTAATCTATTTCAATCCCACGGCCTTCTTCTTGTTGTCCTTCTTCCATTTTGGAAGCTTTGCAAAGGCCTCCTTGTCCATGCCGAACCTTGGACGGTGCAGAAACATTTTGCATGGTTTCACGCCGGCTTCTGAGCCTGTGCGAACATGATCAACGCACCAAAAGTTCTCAAGTTTGCCAACACAAACAAGCTTTTGCTTCTCTTGGCACTCTTTGCTCTTGTGGCCATTGGTCTGTCTTCCTTTGAGGGTAGCCTTTTGAGATCGTTTCTTAGGAAGGCCAAAGGAAAGCCCCGTCAAAGGTTCCGTTGGAGACACGCCTGCACACCTCTCTCCCGGCCGGGGAGCAATGATTGGAAGACATCCTCCGGCAGGTAGCGCTCTCGCTCGGTGGCCACCACGTTGCGATCCTCCGGAAAGCAAAAACAACAATAATTTACATATCAGAGGTGATATGGTTCACTCGCGACATGTAGGGTCTACTCGCATCGCTTTGAACATCCTCCAGTAACTGGGTCCTTGACATAAATCTCAGGGTTGTACGATCTTGTTGTACACTGGGATTGCGGGTGCATATTTTCACATAACACCTTGTTATTGCATTTGTGAAGGATGTAGTTCCCAGTGCAATGCACGGACCTAAGACCAAAACTTGTCTTGCTAGAATGCACACGCCAGATATAAGGGACCCCCAAGGAACCTTCATCATGGGTAAAGTAGCACACCGCCCTCTTTGATCTGCCTAGATCAAAGTCACCTCACTTGAATGAATCCAGTGTAAGCCACCACTTTCACTTTGCTGCCCTTCCTCTTTAACAATGTTTCTTTCCCCTGAATTGTAGGCCCTATTGCAGGAGCTGCTTGTTGTCCGGACTTGCCTGCGTGTCCTCAGGGAAAACGGACCTGCATGACCATCCCAGGTTGGAAAAACGGCCGGGGAAAACGTACCGAGACTTCAGAAGACAAATCCGGGGTGACCCGCTGGTTGTTTCCGGCCCCAAATCTGCTTACCTCCATCTCACCTCTTGGTTTCTGGGCAACAGCCGTCCAAAAAACATGTGGGTCAACGTGCTTTGGTGATCCAGCCTCACACATCCCATATTTTGCCCGCTCCCCAAGCCAACTCCTAGCTGCGCGAAACCGGTTTGGGGACGTGAAACCGAGGGGCGGATTTTGAGACAAAAGGACCGCGACCAGCGAAGGTGGTAAGTGGGCAATATCCGGGGCTAAACAAGTACTAGCATATTGCTCCCATGATCATGACAAGACTTGGCTTTGAACTACCCCACAACCCCATTCTAATCATTTCGGGCTTTATGGTAGTCGGACAGGGTTGCTTACATGTCGCCTTTCAGCGTCACTCCTGCCAAAGGGCGCCTTAACTTAAAATGGCAACCAAAGGCAATGTTAAACCTAGCTCAAAAGGCAAGTGCAAGGAAGGACCCTTGATTGCCTGCTGTTGTTCATACCATATCCTCTCCGCAAATGGCGGTATGTATGCATTCACTACGGGGATGTTTAGCATGAGCCAACAGGGACTAACATCAAGGACTATGAACTCACCTAGGAATTCCGTCTGAACCAAGCAGAACCGTAAGCGCAAACCCAAAAAGTCCAAAAAGTTGTTTTTTTTGTTTAAGTAAACCACCTGGAAGCAACAGTGGGAATCACAGGTCCCCCCGGATGATCTTCGCGTCCTTCCAAACGGCGGCGTCTTGCAGCTCAGCGAGGCTAAGGAACTCGGAGATCTCTGCCACGGGGCTGGTGGGCGGGCTCGCAGTCGCCTAACGAAGAAAACAAAGCCCCGAGCCGCGTGATTCGCCGTTCCCCGACATTTCCCACTTGAACATCCAAGAGCTGCGAATGGGCACAAACGATGATCGCAGAAATACTGGAGGCCTCCGTAGCTTCACATGGGAACCCCCCCCTGTTGGTTTTAAGAGGGGGGTTCAAGAGCGAACGCAAAGGTCAGCTCACTTAGCTTCAAACTTTCAAGGCACATATCAGCATGCTTGATTGCCAGAATTGCCTCGGATCTGTCTCAGTCGGGCCAATGAACACGAGAGACTGAGGTTTCATTTTTCAGCGGAAAGTGGGTGCGTCTTGCGAATCGAAGGTGCCCTTTTTGGGCTTCTAAGGGAAACAAAAGGAAGTCCTCCAAACTGGGGGTCCACACGTCCATGAGACAAACCCATATGAAACATCATCCCGCCTTGGGGAACCCCATTCAATGGACCCAAAGGCTATGTCTAAACAAGCAAAAGCAGGGGAGCCTGGAGCAACACAACCCTAAGTTTGGCCAGAGAGATGAGCATCTTGGATATCACATCTATCCATCAGTGACGACCTGAAGGATAGACCTTTCGAAACTCAGGCAGCCTTCCAAACGAAGAAACAGTGCCCTAAACGACCGTTACCGCGGCTTGTTGCTTGGCGCCTGCGGCATTGGGACCGAGGGCGGCAGAGTCGGCACGCTGTCCGGGCCCAACGGCTTCAGAAGCTCCGCCGGCAGAGGGATCACAGCCTTCGACAGCGGATCAGGGGTCTACCGCCAAACTACGCCCAGACCAGCGGCTGCTTTGTGTTGGATGTTTCTGTTCGGTAGACTTGTTGCTACGCCCACATATATGTCAAAATAGGGACTTGGACCCCGGCAAAATTTGGTTTCCCTTGGTTTCCCGTCAAACCACCCCCCAAAATAACGGGCACCCTCCAAGAAACGCAAACCCATGCGTGTGACAACGGAAAGCAAGCGGCGAACTGCCGCACGTGGCCAAGACGCGGGTGCCGCCGACTTTGCAAAGACGGGTTCCGCCGCGGTCTCTTGCGCTTGAAACCTTGGCTGCTTCCCAGGAAAGATCACAAAAAACCAAGCAAAAAACGAGCGGAACCCCAACATGGTGGTTTCTTAATTGGATCCGCAAGTGAAGGACCTTCATCACAGGTTTGCCCCTTTGAGATCCAGAAAGAAACAACTTGTGGTCCACCTCAACCCGAATTCGCTGCTTGGATTGGAGGGTTAGGGTGTCTTCCTATCTTCCCATGGACAAATGTCCCGGTCGGTGACCCTTCGAAGGGGCACAGAAACCCTTGGCTCGCTGACTTTTCTGAGCCAAACTGGCTTCCCCGTACTTTTGGTGCAACGACCTGATGACTTGATGGATTCAAGTGGGGCATTGATGTTGCCAAACGACACAATCCCATGATTCCTTTCTATTGCTGGTATCCCGGAATCCCGAAATCTGCACGATTTGGGATGGATGAAACCCTAATAATAGCAAAAAGCCGCGTAACAACTGGTGCAGGATGTTATCCATCTACACGTACCCATAAACCAAACGGTGAGAACCCCAAGCAATGATCTTGGGGTCTGGTCCGGTACTCTGGAAAGCCGCACCCAAAAGGCATCGCAGGACACTTTTTGAAGCTCCAATTGACTGGGCAAATGACCCTCTCACTTTGTGCCACATAGTTGTACGGCAGTCCTTTCCAGGACAAGTTCCAACTCTTTTCAAATGCCCATTCTTGGCAGAGACTCCAACAATCTAAAAGGGTCGGCTATCGTTTTGCCATATTTCGCAAACTAACGAGGCCAAGGGGCAGCGGTGATGACGACTTCGGCTCGTAGCCTACAGACGATCAACGCATCCCCCCTATGCCCAGGTGTCACCCGGCGCGAGGCTGATGAACGAATGACATGTTGTTTGAGACATTACTTCAGGTGGACCAGTTTTTGGTCTGGAGGCGTCTGACGATATTTTGGTTGGCGTCTTGTGCCATCCCTCCAAAAGCCATAGCAGAGAAAGCCACGAGACTCGAGCATACACACACAACTGAATCTTGTTTGGAAGGTGCGAGGTGTGCAGGTAGGAAAACACACTCTTTGTTTGAGGGGTGAAACCAACTTCCATACCTCCAAACCCGCCAGCTGAACATGAAAAGCTTGAGTAGACATCCCGTCTTAACCGCCTTGAAGCTCTGAAACAGCTTGCCCTATTATCATCCGACATCCCGCCCCAAACAGCAGGCACCAGCTAAGTCGGGAAACCCTTGCAAGGGACACATGCGTCATCAATATGTTTGACTTCTTCGGCGTCCATGTAATGTTTTTTTGATTTCAAAGATGTTGAATGATGACTTTTGGCGAAGCAAAACACACATATGAATGTTCTGCTTTGTTTACATGAAAAGGAAACGACAGGGAACCATGAAACATCGATGGTGCAACACCACCGCAAGCAGGGGACCATCAAAAAAAGATACCAGAGGACTTGCAGAACCCCAAGAGCAAACACATATAAGAACGCTTCCGCGAAAGAAGCCCTGCTTACTACCTGAGTGTCATGGACAAAATGCCGAAAGAACAAATTCTCTGCCCGTGGTCGAGGCTCCTTTGCGTCCCTTGGGTTTTTACCTCCCCTGTGCTGCAGGAGGCAGCACGCATCCCGTCCCCGCCTTCCCTGGGAGGAGCTTGCGGCAGGGCAACGCCCATGCCCGGGAGCGCCACCGCGCCTAAGGCTCACGGGATTGGCTCCAAACTCAGCACGTCCCTTTGGGTGACTTCAACGTCACCTGTCGAGCCAATACTGACCATCGATGGTCAGGGTTGTGTTGGTCCAACCCGTTTTCCAAACTTACCTCCCCCTGCCCCCGCCTATTTTTCCGGCCCTATGAACCTCTTGGGCAAAACCACCCCGCACAAGCTTCCTTTCGCACAGGAAGCATCCCCACGACTCGCCTGGCAGCTTTGGCCTGGCTGGCGACACCGGCTGCGGCTGCGGCACCGCCGCCGGCGCCTCCGCCTGGAGAAGCGGACAGCAAGGGGACAACTTTGCCCTCTGCTCCCCTGCAAAAAGTGACGAAAAACCCATTAGTTGGCAAAAAGTGGAAGTCTAACTTTTAGTGGTTTCATCGCTCGCTTGTTCGATCCGCTTGCCTCTACGGCCCGCCATGTGCAGCCGGAGACACCTGACTTTTAGTGGTTTAATACCGAAAACCCGTTGGTTGGCAAAGAGTGAAAGTCCTAACATGGCAGAATGCGCCGAAGTCTTGCTGAGCCGGGTGGAACAAAGGTTTCCTCCGGATCCTCCGAGCTCGAATGGCAGGGCTCCTGAGTCACATGGAAAAAGACAGCCCGGGGTTGTACTTACACCAAGTTGACAAAGCAAGATCGAAAGTAAATAGGTCATACAGGGGGTTGTACACGAGACATGCAGTGTACACCACCTCAGCCTTTGCCCCCAACCATATTTTTTAGATTTTGGCAGATTTAGTGAGCCAGTCGTAGGTTCGAGGCAAACGACATCCCCACTCCGTTAGGAGGGGGGACGCCTGGAAATGTAATTTACATTTTCTGGGGTATGCCACCTAAACATGTAAGATTATATTTTCTTCTGGAGACGTGCCAAATGTAAGATTGCATTTTGGACGCTGGTGGGCCCATCACATAACCAAGCTCCCTTCAAACACCTCTGTGCATGCGCCACACGTCAGCTCACATTTTGCGACTCCCTTCCCAGGAAAATGCTTGAACATGTCACACTCTTTTTTGTGGGGTGGGTGGGTGAGAAAAAATAACTTTCTGCTTTCCCAGGTGCCAAGCTACCTTTCAACCCCCCTTCCCCCCCCCCCCCCAACAAAAACCGGAAATACACACCTTGGGGGGGAGGGGATCAAACGACCCCCTTTCCTCACAAACAATCATGCTAGAGTGAATGCGCTTTGCCTCTCTCTCCAAATGGGGGATAGGTGGTTTTCCTTAAACAGACCCCCTGTTTTGCAGCTCCAACCAATCGTGAACCGCAGTAAAAAACAACCTGGGATGTTACCCAACCTGCCCTCACATAACCAGGGGTCCAAGAGCGCATGTTCACACAACTTCGCAAATGAGCGGCTGCACAAACAAATGGACATGGAATCCAAAGGGTCCCCTGCAACCTGATCCCTCCATGCTTTTCGTTGTGCCAACTTTCTGATAGCCCTCAATGTTCGACAACTCCCTAAGCCCGCGGCCCCCAAATCGTCTGCGAGATCGTCATCGTCGGCAGCCACCTGGGGAGTGAACCTTTCGTGCCTTTGATTGTCGATCAGTAGCCTGGTGGACCAGGGGGTGTTTCCCCAAAGGCTGCCTCCGAAAAATCAAAGGCATACTAACCTGTAACGTGGGGTTCCCATTACTCTGGTGAAGAAACCTTCCAACGAAAGGCTTTATGGCTGCCAGCTCAACAGGACATTTGACTAAAATGAAGCACGCTGCCAGCAACAACTTGAATGTTTGCCAGCTCAACAGCTAAAGAATTGGCTCCGGCGCAAACTGAACCGCAAAAGGCTTCGATGGTTTGATAGCGCCCCGCCTAATCCGTGTCAACTTCGGGTTGGCTTGGTGAGTTTCAGATTCCTTTAGCGCTGACTCTGCCGTGTGACTTCCACCAAGGCCAAAGCAAAGGGTACGGAAGACAACACCAAATGAAATTTTCTCGGGGGCCGATTCCATATGTCCATTATACATATATTTATCTACCCTCGGTGGCTCTCCCAAATTCAACTTGTTTTGGGGTTATCTAGGGTGAAGCGGTGAAGCCTAGTGTTTCAATCAATGGTTCCCAGGCTTCACCTTCGCCCCCACTTCAGGCCAGACCACTGCCGCCACGATATCGAGGTCTGTGAAGCTGCGGATGTGCTCGCGGACGGACTCCTCGCCGGATCCCAGGCGAGGCTCTCTCAGTTGATGGGAAGCTTGCAACAAGGCGGCAGTTCGTGGAAGCTTCAATCCCTTGTTGAATGTCCCCTTGCTCGGATGTTCAACCGTTTCAGCTGGGCATGGGCTTATGGTTAATTGTAGCATGGTTAGAACCATCATTTCTAGGGATCCTTCTTTCCAAGTATCCGTCATTCCAAACGATCAAGCACAGCGAAACGGCGATGTTTCAAAGAGAGGTTGAAAAGAAAGGGGAGTCGACCCTGAGACCTGAGAAGGTGGTCGACTTGGACTCATAGAATCCAAATGGGTATCAACATAGACCCCAAAATCATCCAAAATCTGTGGTAATTGGCTTCCAGTTCCTAAGCGAAACTCGCACAGAACCTTCTGCCCGTTGGCAACCACGCTGACTTCATCCTTGAAGGCTGAGATCTTCATCTTCTGCCGTGGGTTTGCTCCTCGCTCGCAGTCCCCTTAAGAAAATCCGGTCAGGGTACCCTCAGGTTGTTTTTGAGGCAAACCAGGAGAACCACATACTTTTTGGGGGTCTGCGTTGATGTCAATGAACACCATGTCAACTTCTCCGGAGGACAATTAGAGCTGAGGGGATACCCAGACCCTCCTGCCAACGCACAAACTTCCGCGAAGCATACCTTCGGAACCAAACATCCAACACAGGTGGCAAATCTCAGGCTGAGCTTGTTCCCCTAGCCAGGGGCCCGTCCCGATGTTTTCTTGAGATCGCTGAGAGTGATTGATTTCCTTCAAAGGGAGCAACCTAAATTTACGTTCCCAACTCATTCCCTTGCCGCATTTCCCAAGAACCCGCCGTTCCCGCCTTCCGGCAACCAGGTGATGAACAGCAACTTGCCTGGACGGCCAGGCGGGTAAAACTGAGTTGAGTCATAAGAGGGATAAACTATTGTATAGAAATTGATTAGCTCATGAACTTTTAAGTGGGGACCCTTTGGTTTCTCTTTACAACAGAAAGACAAAAACGCGCCCAGCTTGAATTGGGTATGTGGTTCTCCATATGACTCCAATTTCATACAGTCGATTTGGCTTCGTTTGGCTTCTCATTGTCTTCACCCTGTGCTTGTATGTATATGTGTAACAAGGACATGGCTTGCTCACTTCTTGGATTGGCCAAAAAGACGGTAACCAAGCCCAACAAGCGACCTACAGGCCATGAACTCGGGTGAGAACGTCTGCCAACTTTCGCATTTTGACCGTGAACCGGACAAACATGCGGCACGCGTGTTCAATTTGTGCACCAGCCATTGAGAGTTGCCACAAGTCTCACTTCCGTAGCAAGTCCATGTTTGGCTTCCTAACACCCAAGCCAAGTATATTATGCAGTCACTCTAAAGCTTGAGGGTGTTTGATTTCCTCCTTCAAACAAGTAGTTCGCAAGTTCATGCTCGAATCACCGAAGATATAGCAACTATACAACCGCCACTATGGGGTCAGCCCTTAGGAGAGCTGAGAAACTGCCCAAAGGCAGGGCCTGGGCTCAAACCTTTGGCGGCATCAAAACAAGCAGCCCGCCTTCTTTGCCTCCGTCAAATTGCTTGCTGGTTATGGACGGCCTCATTTTCTCAAAGGGTAGACATTGATGGTGGGTCACGCCACGGATATTGTAGATAGTCCTCTGTTGCGTCAACATGCCAATCCTCTCTTGTTTCCCTGCCAACAGCCCCCGCTCACTCTCGGTCAAAGTCTGCCCACAAGCGGCAGTCGCAATTGCCCTAGACCAACATACCCCTCTGAAAATCAACAGGAGGACTCTCCAACAAAATCCACACTTGTAAATGAATCCGCATTTTGGATCGCTTGATTCCTTGAGTGGATCTTTTTCTCAAAGGAGCAACAAATCGACCACTTGGTCGAAGAAGCAAAACAATCCGGTTTCCGAATCCACAGAAGACCAGTGATGTTGTATGTGTATATACATATATATACATAAAGAAAACAAAACAAGCGCAAAAACACAAAGCCTACAGGAAATTCGGCCAGAGAAATCCAACAAAAACTGGGCCAGGTGAAGCTGGCTTCTATGTGTATTTTTGTAAGGGCCTCGTCATGTTGAAGGGGCTTAAAGGGATAAGGGATACCCAAACGAAAGCCTCGAACTCCATGCAGGGTCTCAATCCCTTGTGACGCAACAAGTCCCCCCCCCCCTCCCCCCGCCCCGCTGGCCGAATAAGAACCATAAGGGGGGGTGACTTGTTGTTAGGGGGAGGGGTTGTTGTTAACAAGCAAGTGGGGAGGGGTCACTGGATGTTCGGGGAGCGACCCATTTTTTAGGGAGACCAGACATCAACCCCCTCGACCAACTCCACCTTCGGCTCCGCCCGGCGCCGGCAGCGCCACGAAGCAAGGCCTTCGGACCACAGCCCCGGACAGTTGAGCAGGATTTGTTTCCCATGTGGAGCATACCCCGAAACTTGAAAATCAGGAAGATCTCAATGTTGAGGGCCCTCTCGGATAAGATTGGTGAGTCATTTCCCAGTGTTGCGCGCAGGAGTCACTGCAAGGACTGCCAAAAGAGGAATTCTTAGAGAACTTTGCTTGAACAGCCCACCCTAAAAAAACACTGGGCTGCTCCTTTATGGGGCCAGCCCTGGGAATCTGACTTTCTCCCCTGCATTTGCGGGAAACATCACGGGCGCAAGACCTGAAATCCTCGCCTGCTTGGAAACGCTCTTTAGAAAGCCCGGCCAAACTTAAATCAAAGGGTCTCTCGGAAGTTAGAGCCACCAGATTTGCTGCCTATCCCACTAGTCCTGGAACATAAATTCCGAAGCGTTCCTCTCACTCAACCCTTCTTTCTCACCAGCAATGCGAAGCCTCTCAATCAAGTCTTTCAGTTCCCCTCCCCCCCCCCCGCCCCACACACACACACCAAATCTCTCCAGGCGGGAGGGGGGTGTGTGTCTCATCTTTGGCTGGAGCAAAAACGGGCCATTCCCATGAGTACTGCGTGAGTGGACTCTCTTTTAGAAAGCACACCCACATGCATACATAAATATGTTGAATACCCCATTGATGTCTCTTCCAAGTGGACCATAAACTACTGCAAGTTGTCATCATGAGCCACGGTTCACTGAATTGACTTAAGACTCATCTGGATATGTTTGAAGCAACCTGGAAATTGGCCATCCGATCTTGCAATTGCCCTCTTTGAGGGAAGGCTTCCGGCATCCCTCAAGTTTCCAAGTTGCAGAAGCCTCTGCTCAGTTTAGGGCTTCGGTGGCACGGGTGCCAACTTCTCAGGCGCCGGATTCCGCCGGTTTCGCCACGCGCAGACCTTTCGGGGCTTCCGGGGCCCGGGCTGAGAGGGCAGCCGGCCCTTCAGGGCCGACACCTTCTCAGCCTCCAGGAGCTCTCCGGCGATCTCCTCGTTCTCCTCGAGAAACCCTCGTGGCTCTCGGACCCTCGTGGCCATGTGGCTTTTGACCCAAAGGCGAGCGAAGGAGAGGGTACCCTGGTACACCCCGAAACTGGTGGCTTTCTTTTTGGCTTCCCCAAAGGCAAAGCAAACCAGAACGTACAATAAACAAAACAAAAAACGACAGAGGTACACCCCTTTGGTCCTAGGCGGCAATCACAGGACTTGCAGGGTGTGCCCAAAAACGTGTCATTTGCCGGCAGTATAATTGGAGAAGTGACGTACAAACAACTCAGCTCGTGGAGAGGCGAGAACCGTCACTTGGAGACTGGGACACTCTCTGAGGCATGAAAGCTGCGCAGCAGCATGACTCGCCGCGAGACAGAATTTAGGTTTGCCACAGCAGCCGGCATGTTGAATTGCTTCTTTTTTCTCCCCCCCTTTTTCTTGTTTCCCCACGGTATAACTGTATGCGGTCAAGATCACAGTGTGGTCGGTTTCATACAGCCTTATTTACGTTGGTCCAAATGGAAGCCACCATTCTGTCCTTTAAGGTCACTCCAAAAAGTGTTTTCTTCCATTGACTCACGAGAAGTCAACCCCAAAGAGGGTACACCCACCCATGTATATCTGCGCGCCCTCACACCCTTCTCAGGCCGCGGCTAGCTTGGCGAGGACGGCAAACCTTGCCACTGGCACAAAGCCAGCTCGAGGCATTGAATCCTCATGGAAAAAGGAACCTGCCATTGCCACATGAGCCCCTGTCACAACTTTTGGGCAAAAGCCAATCATATCCAGACCCCCTCATGAGATTCATGTATCCGACGATCTCAGAAAACAGCATCTGCTCGAGCGCAGCATTTTCCAGGCGCAAGAAATCACTCGCAACCTATGATCCAGCCGCGTTACCCGCCGCTCCTCGCTCTCACTTCTTGGTCCTCTCAAAATGAGAACCTCGGCCCGCATGAGGTCACTACAACCACAGCCTCTCCTTTCTGCAACTTGATCAATATTTGCTCGGAACTCCGAATGACTTTGAGTTGTCATTGAATCGTTGAGTGAGAGCTCGATCCCACAAAACATTCTTGCTTATATTTTTCAAATGACCCTTGTATTCCCTGCCTCCATACTTGAGCATGTTTCTGCTAAGCAAAATCAAACCAATCCAAACTCTGCCAAACCAAGTATGAGACTGGTCCAAACCAAGCAAGCTGACTCCGACTCCGCTTCTCCGCTCAAACCTTCTGGGTCTTCCTTCCTGGGAAAATTACGGCTTTGCCGTTGTCTTGTCTATCCATCTTTTATCTATCTAATCGAAATTGCAAGATTCAAGGCGAAAAGGGCACACCATCTCGCTTCCTCATTGGATCGGCAAAAACAGTGCATCACGTTGGCATTCCAAAACCTGAATTGGTTCCCCACCAAAACAGGACCTATATCCCGGCATTACCTCATAACCTCGCCAAATCGGAGCCCCACCCATCTGCCGTGGGGCCAATGGCGGGGTTCGCCCTCATGAGGTGCTCCTTCCCGGCGGCGTAGATGGCCTGCGCGGGCTTGTGCTCCAGGATGAACTTGGAGCGCAGGCAGTGCACCTCGGCTTGTGACTCCAGGTCTCCAGGCTCCAGGTCTCCTGGTGCTTAGGTGCTCCGAAAGCTTCAAGAAAGGAAAAAAACGGGCCCCCACCCCTAGGGAAAAAGGTGTCACCCCACCAAGGGAAAATGGCGTGAGGGGGTCCCCAAGTGCAGTTCTCCAGTTCTCGCAAAATGGAAATTGCCCAATACTGATTCAGATAGCAGGGCTGTGGACCTTGGCCCCAAATAAACGCTAAGGCTCCCCATTAGGTTGCAATGGCTCCCTGCGCTCTGGCTCTAAATCGGTCTTTTCTTCGGTGGCACAATAGTGACAAGTTGTTCCGTGTCTTTAAGCTTGTGTTTCTTTCATGCCCGGTGGGTTTTAGCTCCGACAAGGGGAACCTGCCTGTCCAAGGGAACCTTCCTGTCCGCGGGTGTGTCAGCGAAGTAAAGAAGAGTTTATGTTCTCATTTTTCGTCCCCCCCATTCAAAGTGCACACAGGAAAACGGCAGGCAAAACAAAACAGCATGAACCAAGCACCGTGCAGGGTTCAGTTCATTTCCCCTTCAAATACAACTCCACCACAAAAGGCAACTCCTTTTCATGGGTGAGGCGATTTCTGAACCATCCATAAAAGGGACAGGGGCAGGAAAATGGACCTTTGTGGGCACAACACCAACAGGACAATGCTGGAATAACCCAAGACCCAAGCAGAAGGACATCATTCGGAATCCTCATTGATACACTCCTACAAATAAACCTTGACCCCGCCTGTTTTTGGGGGACCTCCTTGTTGGGTTCCCAGGAACCACCCTGGATGCCCCACGAGCAAACCGGACGGGGCCCCCGCCGGGTTGGTGGAGAAGTGGGTGGCCGCCAACCGCTTCGCGCAGCTCCTCGGTGCGCCGCCGATCTGTCGGAACCGGTTCCATCGGAGACGGCCGCTGACATAGGAAAAACGGCTTAGGTGAATCTGGGCAAAAAAAAAAAGCAAATAGGACAAGCTTAGGTGAATCTGGGGGGGGAGAAAGGCCGTAGCCTTCAGCTGTTGGGAAAGATAACATATCTCTCCAGTGAAGATATAGATATAGATTAAAGCCAGGAGGAGAGAATAAACCGTCTTCATTTCAGCTAGAAGTTTATACAAGGGCTTGCTTGGCCCACCGGTTTTCTGGGCCTCAGCCATACCCCCAGTTGCTTCCAGTGTTCCCTTGCTGCAAGGCAGAAAGGAAGCAAGGAGCCCAACGGAAAAGCTTGAGGAACACAGAACAGCCTGAGGAACCTGAAGCGCTGTCTAGAGATCTCCGATTGCTTGCTTATTTGCTCAGTGTCTGGTATAAAATGGCACTTCACGTCCTGCCTTGCGATCGATGAAGCCCAAGCCCCCAGAAAGGGAAAGCACACTCACGCCTGATGGTTTGGTGCACAAACAGAAGAGACCCTGACCAAAACTGCCTTCAAAGGTTGCCTTGCGGCTCCGTGTTTCTTCTTGGACCTTGGACAGACTCCAATACCAAATCCGCGATCCCCTGCTGGATCCCCTTGTCAGGCTTCCCTAGTTCTCCAATCACGGAACCTGGAGGTATTGAGTGGATGGGTCCCACATGCAGACAACCGGTAAAAACGAACTTGGGGTGTCCTTTTCGGGACCTCGAATGGGCTTCAAAACAAAACTTAACACCGAGAACCCAACAGCCCAGTTTGGGGCGGGGGGCATTCGTCCTCTGCACAGGGAAGTGGCCAAATGAGGGTTCAACGAGATGCGTCCCTATTTTGGACTCACCCCAAAGGTTTCAAACGAGTTCATAAGGTCCCTGTCTTTCTCTTGGTCATTGGTGGCTTCTGGGGGCCTTGACAAAATGGCGAGCTTTGGGGGAGCCGCTTGGAATGGCAGATGTTCTGACAAACCAAATCCACATGTTGATCGCAGAAGGAGTTCTTGCCCTATCCTTCGTCGGAACAGATGCAGCCCTGATCCAAATCTTCAAAACAAGAGTAGCTCTAAAGTTTTGAGTTGAGAACCCTCCATGAAACGATCAATAGTGAGCACATGTTTCAGGTGTTCGCACGCCATAATGCTCATTTGTTTTGTTCGGGTGTTCCGCGCAATTACTGAAGCGCCGCCGCCTAGTAATCAAGTCGTTGCTAATTGTCTGTTCTCATCAGCCAACACTGGTACAGTAAATCTCCGCACCAAGGGTCTCGTACTTCTCAGTGGACTCAACGCCCTCGTCGTCGCCGCACTGGGACCAAATGAAGTTCAGCAAGCACGTATGGAAGATCAGATGCACCACCTTAAGCTTTCGAGCCGCTTCCAGCTCCGGCCGGGCTGGCTGATTAAGAAGGTGGGATGCCCCAGTGTCACATCCTGCCTTTGTCTCAGTTGCCCGGTGCTTGGACAACTCGAACATGTGCAACCGCCGAATCCAGGTAAATCGCAGTAATTGCAGTCTTTGCTCAACCACAAAACCAGGGTCAATTACATTAAACTCGAGGGTCTCCTTCTTCCTCAACTTGCAATATTTGGCGGTTTCTCAAATAGGGAAACCATTTCGGATGGTTTTAAAGAGAAACCAAAAGGAACACATCTACCTGGCCATTTGGGGCATCCGCAGCCCACGTTGGCTTCACACCTACAACACATTTTAGGTTTAGTCCTCCCATCAAGGGATCTGTGGCATCTGCTTTCTGCTATTGCAGCCGGGCACCATAGCACCAATGATGCTGCCCCACAGGAAACGGCCTGCGAGCAGCGCACTTTTCAGGGGTGGTTTGTGCACTGGTGTAAACCCTTGAACCACGACTTTTACTTAAACTAAGAGGGCGGGTTGTGGGTTCGCACGTTTCCAGAAATGCAACAAGGGTCTAGTTTCAGACACACCTTAAACTCGACGTTCCTGGGCGACATTTTCCTTACGTGGGCCACGTAGCACTGGTTCCCTTCATAGGAGTTGAATCTGCATCCAGGATCCATGGCCAAACCTGCACCTAAGGTGCTAGCCGCGTGGCTTGGACAGTCTCAAACCACGGGAAGTCTTGTTTTTGGTGTACAATGTTCACGGTTTGTGGGTCCAGAGGGGTCCAGGAGCAACTCCAAGTCGCTTGGGGCACGTGCCACCCAGGATTCCCTGACAAAACAAGCACCAAATTGCGTATCGGTCATATCAGGGGTATGTCAGGGGTGCATCAGGGATGTGTCCCACCCCAGCATGTGCTTTTCAACGCGTAAGGGGCAAACCCCTGCAACCCTGAACCGACCTCATGTTCTGCATTACTTTTTTCTTCTACTACAGTTGATCCTTCTGGCAACGATCCTTGCTTTGCACACAGGCTCCAACTGCAGTCGAACCAACCAGTGTGACAATAGCAACACACTTTGCCCTTTGCAGTCCCCACTATGTAAACATGGACAGAACCAACCCAACAACAAAAATATCGCACTCGCATCAAAGGGGTTGATCTTCCCAACGGCCCATGTCCCTCTCGCACGTTCGCAGCCAAAACACAGAAAGCTCGAAAAGGTTTCCACCACCCCAAGCTACCCTCCAACACGCTTCATCTAGCGGCTACACATGGGTGTGTCTTATTTCTGGAGTACCCCTTTTCTGGGATTTCAATGGAACCCAAGAGGAAAACCCACCATTTGGAACCCAAGAGGAAAACCCACAATTTGTGTGGGTCCAACCACACACCTAGTGACTCCATACCCCCGCCCCATTTCAGAACCCCCGCACGGATCCCGCGCCGCTGGCGCTGGCGCAAGCGCGCGCCGGCGCGCCTTTCAGCAGGCCGGAGCCCAGCTGTCGACCCCCGGACTCCTGGTTGGCCTTGAAGACCAGCGCCCCTGCAAGGATGGCCACCTGCAAGCGAAAACGGCAGCTGCGCTGATTCGAAGGACAGGAGGGGGCTTTTTGAAAAGCCTAGAGCTTGCTTTGGCTGGGTGGCTTTCTCTCTGAACCACTGTTTGCTGAGTGCAATTTGGAGGGCGTCGCTTTAATCTGAGCAGATTATGACAATGAACTCAGGGTCCCTATGACAGGACCCTTCGGCCCGAAATCAGCCGATTTCAAACCGGTCACAAGCCAAATTGTGAGGTCGATCGCCCTCGAGTTCGTGACCAGTAGCCTGCTAGCCAAGCACTTCGGATCTCTCCCCAGCTGAAAGCCTTTTGGGTTCTTTATCAACTAGTGGAGCCGCTGGGGTTCCGGCAGGCTCTCAGGTGTTGCTTGGTGATACCCGTTTTTGAAGGCTTCCCTTTTCGGAAGGAAAGCCAAAGGAACGCCACCTGAATGGGGTGTTGAAATCGAGTCGCTGGGATGGCGAACAGCTTCTGCGCCAGATTGTGGACCTCCGGGCTGGACCACTGGTACTTGCACACGAAGCGCAGGACTTTGGTCTCGGCTCGGCGGGGGTCTAGCGTGGTGAAGCCCGCCAAATACGTGAAGGATCCCCAAAATGGGACGCCCCTCACTACTTGGTCCAGGGTTGTTATGCCTGGGTCCAGTCGTTGGGGAGTGCTATAAAGGCCAAAACCAAATTCAGCCATGATCACGGCGTAGTCACTTGGCCTTCTGTATTGCCTCCCTGGTGCGATCCGTCGGTTTCTGGTCCAAAGCCATTTCTGGCTCATTTGCTCGTCCCTGAAAGGCAGCCGGGAACCAGTTTGGTGGGTTGTGAGCGAAGTTATCTCTTGATCTGGAAAATAACCCTTGTGATACCAGAGTGGTTGATTCCCATGACTACTTTATCACTGAGAGGATTTGCAAGGTATCACATAAATTGGCCCTAAAGCAACATCTCTTGCACCAACCTCGCTTTTTGGGTGGTCTTGGAATAGCACTCTAAATGCGCCCAACTGGCAGAGTCGGAATGACAACGGCAAGCATGGACTGGCCATTCGGGTTCCGCAGTTGAAACCCCGAACACAGATCCCACGGGGGCCGGGGCATCTGTTTTCCTTGTGCAAGTCACAGGTGCAGTTTGGGATGCCCCCCCCCCCCTGACCACCTCATGAAATGCAAGTGGCAACCATTCCTTTGCCCACTTGAACACCGAGGCACTTTGCTTGGCCCGCGCCTTGCAAACAACAAGCGCAACTCGCGCCAAGCGCAACCCGGTGCCGGCAGGGTGCCCGGTCGTAGATGTAGAGGTAGGTGTGGGAGATGATGAGGGCGCCAAAGGTCATGGCCATGTAAGCAGGGGAGATGAAGGGGATGCAGGTCACCTGCTCAGCTTTTGAAGCAGGATTTCTGGTTTGCGTCCAGTGACTCGAGAGACTGCTTGCTTGACCCAATTGAAGCGAAACCCTCAAATTGACCTCCAGCCAAAGGTGGGCCTTTTTTGAGGTACCCAAGTTTCTTCGATTTTTTGGCGCGTGCGGGGGCATGGATTTTGTTTTGCCGCATTTCCATTGCGCAAAGCAATGACTAGCTTGCCGTTCTGTCCGCGCAATTGTGAGCGCGGCATTATTTTTGAGGTGACATGATATGAATCTAATATCCACCCAAAAAAGAGCGAGGTTTTTATATGCCTACCTTTGCTTTTTATATGCCTACCTTACCCTCCGGTGTCCCACTGCCCCACCTCTCGCTCCGTCCCACCAATCGAAACCGGCTTTGAAAGGAAACCAACAGAACTCCACCAACAGAACTCCACGCAAACCCAGTCCAAACTTTTTCTTTGCTGCTAACATAGTCTTCAGAAGTTGAAAGTCCATGAACTCAGGGAGAGTATAACCGCTATATATCACCATATACCATTGACCACCAAACCGGTCGTGGGCTTTGTGTTTTTCTCCAAATAGGTGAACCCTGAAAATGGATTTGGTTTCCTTTCGGCTTCCCCTAAAAACCCCTCCCCCCAGACAAAACCAAAAAAAACACAAACAAAACGGGGGGGCCGTTCTACACAGCAAACCACGCACCCTTTGGTGCTCACCCGCGTCTCCTGTCCCTCCCTCCCGACCGGGGCGCCAGGATTACGTTGAAGATGATGTCCGCGTAGCGGCCCGGCTCCATCTCCCCCAGCTCGAAGGCCTCCGAGGAGAGGGGGAGTATGTGGACGGACGAAATCCATTTCGCACCACTTTGAAATGGGAGCCCATTGTTGGTGCAGGGGCAGTGGAATCATCATGAATGATGGTTTCTTAGGTGGTGCAGGATTTCGTCCAACCACAGTATGGGGTAGGTAAAACATACGGCTGTGGGTCAAAGCCAATGGTACTTTTTTTTTTTTTTTTTTTTTTTTTTTTTTTTTTTTTTTTTTTTTTTTTTTTCCGGGTAGGTGCACGTTGGGATGTTCACTGGGGGTACGGGATAAAAACACGAAGTCCCATGAATTTTCTGATGGACAGGAATCTGATCGAAGGGCCTTTCTGGGGCATAAAGAACATGGTTCCTGTTGTCTCTCCTCAAAAGAGGACCACCGAAATCTTGTAAAGAACCCTTTTGGTGGCTTCTCGCGGCACCCATAATTCGTTGCCCCAACCTTCATCCACCCATATATATATATATATTATGTACACTCCTACAATAATTTCAAACCGTGAAAACAGGAATCCCCGAGCAAGTGACCTTTCTCATGGATGGCTCGCGCGTTTCACCGATTCCCCGAATCGGTGAGCTCCAAACCCATTAAAAAAAAACACAAAAAACACAAACCATGTGTCTTCTTGAGGGTACCCATTTCAGATTGGCGTAGGAAGCCAGGAACACCACCAGTTTGGGCGGTTCCCTATTTTGACACACACACCCATCTCTCCTGCTGTATTTGTGTTTGTGCTTCTGTGAGAGCACCTTTGAGAGTGCTTGCTTTGGTTTCAACAGCTTTCTGCGCTACCATTTCGACCACATATCTTTGACATGCGCCCAACGAGGCCTTCTCTGCCAGCTCGCCCCGGATGCGGGGGTTCGCGCCCACCAAAATCCTGTCGAGACACCAAATCGCCCCAAACGCACACGCGCGACTCTCTGTGTGTGCGTGTTAATTTTCCTTTTTGTTTATCTATCTATTTGTGTTCTTCTTTGTTTGTTTGTTTGCTTAATTTTGTTTGGCCAAAGGCTGGGGCAATGCAAGCAGAGCCTGGTTCTTTGCCTTGGACCCTTTTCAGAAAGGGAACCGCCAGTTTCTTTATTCAGATTCGAAGCAAAATATTCCAAACAACTTGGTGATGTCGTTCTGGTCCAAGCAGCGGCGCTTCAATGTTGATCTGCAGTGTACTCAGGCCGAAGGGGCCTTAAGCTGTTCCTTTTTACCACGCCATGGGAGAGTGTCTTTACCTCTCTGATTTATACGCGCAACCCTTGCATCAGGGCAACCTGGCACTGTTCTGCCAGGGTTTCCTATTGCCCCCTTCCAAGGGCAGGGAAAACATGTCCCCAAATAGGATCGGATCAATTTGGCATGCTGACATCCATGTTGGCTTGTAGCGGGTTTGGAATGGGTGACCAGGGGTTCATGGGGTTAAGCTAGGCACAATATTGACTTCACAATTCCTTCCAGCCAGTGTCTCTTCCTCCCACGCCGTTGGTTGATGGGGCGTCCTGGCAATGTGCTTCGGAAGCACCTGCGCAATGATGGGCTCAAAGAGGAATGGCCTTGACACACGCTCGGCGATAGCACCTGGAGTTTCAGGGTCCTCATAATTATATGGGTCTGTCAACTTTGGGTGGCCCCCCCCCAAAATGGTGTTGTAGTTCTCCTTTCAGTTTTGGCTTAAAAGCCACGAAACAAAGGTACCCCTAAAAAAACGACACCCATACGTCCCTTCTTTGGGAGCTTTAACTATCACCTTTTGCCCGTGATCTTTTTCAGGCAGCTTAGAGTCTTCGAGCGCACTCCAAACCTCCGGCCGGGGAAGGACACGTGGCTTGCTCAAGGTCACCCACAAGTGGCCTTGTTTTTTTTCAATGTTAAACGTCGGATTCATCAGGAGGACCAGGGTTCCCCTTTAAGTAAGGAATATATGGCCATGGGTCCAAATCCCGTGCCCCAAAATAGTACCATTGGTTTTGACCCACAGCCATATCTGGTTTTGGGGGTCCCCCAACTGGGGTCCTCCGGAATAATCCCAAGTTCACATTCATAAAAAAAAACAATGAAGGCCTGGGACATCGACACCACCCTCCCATGGAACCTGAACGGTGAGGCTGCGGAACACGCCCCTCAAGTGTGAGAACTCCTTAAGGTTCACTGCAATGACCAAGCACATGCACACATTCAAACATACTTGTACGCAAATATAAGTATATGAGAATCATAATGACAAACATCGCCACACAAATACCAGCAACAATAAACACAAAAACAAGACTACTAAGAACAATAGCAATAGACATAATACAATAAATAATAGCACTGATAATGACAACAGCCACAATTGCAATGAACATGATTATACCAATGATGATAATGATATGCACATACTCATTATTATAATAATGTACTACACAAAGTAACAAACAAGTAAACAACAAATAACTAAACGATACAGCGCGAACACATGGACCCATGCACCCGCGCACACACCGAAAAGGCTACGTACCATCAAAAACCAATGCGCCCAAACCCTAAGTCTCTGGCACAAAGAAGGTGCAGGGCCAGCAGTACTTGAAGAGCAGCTTGCCCAGAGACTTCTGCATGGGATAGGACTCAAAGATATCCTGCGCCACCAAAAGGTTCGAAGAGGAAGTCAACGCCCACCCCCCTCCCCCCAAACTACCTCCCAAAACAATGGCTCTTTGAATCTTCCCTGAGGTTTTCTTAGAAGGATTCTGAGATCCTTTCTGGGCAGGCCCCAAATGTTCCCCCTGGCAGCCAGAGGACCGCGCTTGGAAGGCCGGAGCCTTGCATGGAGAGGCCGCAAATCACCCTGCGAGGCTGCTAGAATCTAACTAGACCCATACCCACAGCGATTGGCTGACAAATTGCTGCCAGACTGTTGAATTTTTACTTTGATCCGAACATGTAAACGTAGGTTGCTTGGATTCTGATCGGACACACGCCTTTTTGTCCACTGCTTAGCTTTCTCACGCCCAAACACCAGCAATTCCAGTAGTCCACAGGGGTCACCGATTTTGGCAGGACCCATGACTTTGGCTTTGAACCTTCTTCAGCATGGGGAGCAACTCAATTAGCACTCGTTGTGTTTGAGTCAGCCGTTTTGGTGGGGATTTGACTGGGCCCAGTGTCTTGGCTGCTTTTAGCAAAACCTTGAAGCTGGCTTCCGTTTGAACATGACATTGAGGATGGCAACCTCATGCGGCGATTCCTAAACACCACCGAGTGCCAATCTTATTTGCCAACTGTTTATGTTGGTGTGACGCATGGTGGAACTGGCCCTTTCCGTGATACCAAAGTGTGACTGCTTCATAATCTCAAAGGGAACCCCCCCAAGGCAGGTGCAGAAAACAAACCGTCCCCACCGCATCTTGCACGCGAAAAGTTGCACCGCCACCGCGCCCAAGGAAAGCCGCCGTGAGACAAGGCTTTCAGGGACCCGTTGCATGTGCGACGCTGGCTCCCATATTCTGCCGGGATAAGACCCTCCACAATCAAAACCTGGTATTCAAGTGATCCAGTCGGGTGCCTCTGCTTTAGGGGACCCCCAGCTTTTGTTGGTTTCCTTTTGGTCTCCCTTTCGAACCTACCAACACAGGTACCCTCAAAATCAAGACCCATCCACTCAAACCCATGCAAAGAATCAAGCCGCAATCCTTTCTCGCTGTGACAGGGCTTAACCTTGGATCGTTCGGGTTTTTGATGGCTATGAGCTGGCGTGTCAAGACTTTACTATGAACCCCCACCAAATCAGGTGTTCCGGGGCGTGTTCCCAGTCACCTCTGCAAGAACCGGGAATTCAAGTTCAAAATCCCCAAACCACCAATGCAAAGCAGCAACTAAAAGCACCAATCTGTGGTTACGTGGTTACGTGGTTTAATTACCACTCATGGTTTGGTTTCCTTCCCTCTGTGGTTGCGTGGCTTAATCCAACCTCAAAAAGGGCACGCTAACCAAACTCCCTCTGTCGCCACACGAATCTCTCCTGGAGGTCGGTCATGGCTCCCAGGAGCTGACCATCGGCAGTGTGCACCCCCACTCCAACCATCTGCAAATAGCTGAGGTAGGTCTGGAGCCTACATGAGCCAACGACTGCTTGTTTGCCCAAAGGACCTGCAAATAGAAGGTGATCATCTTTTGGGGCCGTGACTACAAGTAGAGCAAAATAGGAAGACCCAAAGGTCACAAGGTCGATTCGCTTTGGACGAGTGAGAACTCCATTCAGAGAATTTGCCATCTACCACTACAAAAATCAAGCACAGGTGCCATGACCTTCAGATAAGAGAAATGGCTTGGTCAAAGTTTAAGCCCAGACCTATAGTTGGCTTGGAACTATGTATCACATTTGTTCTAGCAAAAAGCAAAGACATAAGATGCCACCAAGCTTTACTATCCACCTTCCAAGAAGAACCTCAGCCAGAAGTGCTCCAACAAGTAAGTGATGTTTAAGCTGGCTTAGGGAAAGAAAGCTTTTGCAGCCCTGATGCACCGGCAAAAAGGGGATGGTTCAAAACATCTCAAGGCGAGCGGCATGATGTCCAGCCCAAGGTTCAGCACCAAGGCCGAGTTGTAGAAGACCGTGTAGGTCCGGTGCACCTGTTCAGACTCACAGATCCGGAAGGGGGGGGCCTTTGTTGCGTCTCGTTGTTTTTTGGAAGAAGTTTGGGTCTCAGATTTTGAGGGGGCCATACGGTGGATGCCAACTCAACCATAGTTTACAATGGTTTTGCCGTTGAATATGGCTGGCTTACTTGCAATATTCTGCGGGCACCACATCTTGCTCCGGCAAGGTAGCTTCAAAAGACGCTCAAACAGTCCAAGGTGACGCCCCTATCTAGACAAATCAACATGGAGCCCCAAAAAGAAAACGTTTAAACATAAACAAAAAAAAAAAAAAAAAAAAACGCACGCTCACATGTGCAGCGTAGCCTTTGAACGAGGCTTGCCAACAAGTCGGTTTGAGCGTCTCACAGGTTGACTTCCCAATCACTTTTCCCATCGTTGAACCGTCGCCTGGTCCTCATAGTGGAAGCCTGCCATTTTCGCCGCGATGGAGCTGCACACGAAGAGAGCGATCTGGGACAGGACCACCAAAGTCACGAAGACGCCCTCGGAGAACTCCCCTGGTCAGAGCTAGCTCTGAGTGCTTCGGAGCCGGAGCCGGATCAGTGGTTCGGAAGTTCGGAGCCTGGTGCTCTGGGGTGTCCCATTTACCCTCTACCAGAATAAGGGGTTCGAGCACCCAAACACCAATCCAAGCCACCACATAAGGGCTGCCTGACCTGTGTTTACAAAAGACCTCCGAAACAAGGACACATAATTGGATCCTGAAAGGACCCAACTCATGAGCCCCACCCCCGATGGTTGAGCTCGCTCAAGAGGAAGGAAAACAAACCCAAACTGTGGGCTGCCTGAAGGTCAACCCTTCGGACCCTGACAGGTTTTTTCGAGGCCAAAAGGAACTAGATCGCCTTTGGTCAAGTGCGTGGAAGCCAAGGGTGGATCTTGCACCCGAGCAACTAATCGATCATCTTTTGGAGGTCAAAGGAGAAGCGATCTAATGGGCTTCTGCCGGAAACAAAGGCCCGTGAGAACGCAAAGCCGTTGAGACGCTGCTTCTCACTGACCTGGCTTCATATGGCTGATCACCTTTCGGGGCCTTGATGGGCGGGCCATAAAAACGGGAATCCAGTGTTCGCAATTACATTGTTTGGCTGGTGATTGGGATGATGAGTTTGTTTTTGCAACCCGGCCCATCTCGCGGGTGAGGCTTGGGTAATCCAAGGATAACACATACTCTATCTGTGTGAATCCCAATGAAGGATCGTGGAGAGCCTCAGTCAACAGGTGTTCACCCATGGCTGTGGGTCAAACATATGTACCCAAAATGGGTTGCCCTGGTAAATGGAAACATGCACGAAAACCTGCGGTCCCCTGGTGGTTTATTGTTGACCCATGCCCATATATAAAATTAATATCGGATTCCAAGCAAATCGAAGTACAACCCAGGGACATGAGTCAAAATCAAACCTGGTACTCAAGGGGCCTACCCGACACGATGTGAAGAATTAGCGCTTCACCTTACCCGGGCTTTGATTGTGGCTTACATGGGTCCGTCCGTTTTGAGGTCACTCCCTTTTCCAGCATTTACGGAGTCCCTCCTAAAAGGATAGACCTTGACAAAAACCAACGGCTTGAATCACTTCATCACTTCTTCTCTCGCTGATCCCAGCCTGGCTCGTCCCCGTTTGCGTAGGTAAAGGAGGCCATGTAGTAGGCGTAGGGCATGTACAAAAGCAGTGTCCAAAGCAAGCAGGCCCCAGTCACCAGCATGGTGCCCCGGAAAAGGTTCCTCGAGCCGAGTTGCCAGTGGAATATGTGCGCCGCAAACTGATTGGCGTGAAACTCTCGTAACTGCCCCTTCACAATGTGGCAACTTGCTGCCTGTGGAATAAGGGGTTCCCACATGGGTGCAAAGCCCCAAACTGGATGGTTGCACTTTGGCTAACATTGCAAGTGAAGCCACTGCATTCAAAGATCTACCCTCCTACGTTCCCGTGGAACCTCACGTGAGGCCCATGAGGTAACGATCATGCACCTCCAGGGACCCTCTGAAGGAAGGTTCCATGGCAACGGGGCACATGATTCCTGAAGAAACCTGTCCTCTGTGAGGGAGCCGGTCAAGCTAGACGATAGCGGGCTGTCATCGTCCAATATCAGCTGTTTACTCAACACCTACAGGCTCAATCCCTTCCCAGCCAATGCCTCCTTCACCCTGACAAAGGCATCTGGAAGGGCCCAGCTATTGCAGTGTTTCGGTCAGAAACAGTTTCACGTTGATAGAATCTCAAGCAACACCTTCCTCCCTTCGCCTGCATTTTGCAGCCAAGATGCGTTGCTCGCTGCCCATGCGATATGCTCAAGTTCTCCTAAGATCGGCGTAGCAGTGGAGCTCTACTTTGCCCCCTTCAACCAACACCTGTCTGGCCAGTGAACCTTTTTTTCCTGTGCCGATGCGCTCTTTATTTCTACGCTTGCAACTTGCTCGTCTCCTCTCTCGCACCTCCCCCATGTGGGGTGGCCATTTCGCAGCTTCCTGTTCCCCGAACCCCAAAAAGGGGGTGACTGGTCGGTTGCAATCTCGGCTCCCTCATTCCTCATCCTCAAAGGGTGGCATTTGTCCTTGATGCGAATCTCAAGACTTTCTAATCCCGGTATGTCTTGTGTCAGCAAACACTGTCCTTGCGGCTCCACGACATTCAAAGACATGTGGCATGGTCGCGAAATCCCTTCGCACCACTTTGAATTCATTGTTCCTCGGCACCCAGCCAACCATGGTTGAAACACGTTGAAACCATTGTTCCTTGTCGTTTTACCCAGGGAATCCAATCATTCCCTGGGGCTTCTTCCTTTCGGTGGTGCGCGACGAAGCGGATTTCGCCGCATCCCAGCGGCCCAAAGCACCTCCTCGGGCTCGCCCTTCACAGGCGTCAGGCTGCAGTTGCTGCTGCCCACCAGAATGCCCCCGGAGGTCTGGGCCTCGGAGACTGTGTGCCTGTGCGTCTTGAGCCAAAGTTATATAAGTTACATCTTTCTATGTGTATATATATATATATAATGCACATATATAATACCTTGAGGCTTAGTTCATTTACAACCATCCTAGAAAACAAGGAGGATTTGTGTTTTTGGCTTGGTGACTCCCAAGCTCCAAGTTCCAAGTTCGGGTCTAGATTTCCAAACGACGACAAAAAGCTGAAACATGCGAAATTGGCCTTTACAAGAGGTGATGGTTTGGTGCACGTGCTTCGACACACACGTGTCGAACGCCTTCCAAAGGGGCCAGGGCGCCCCTGAAAACAACAGGGCAACTCACTTCGAAGGGCAAAGTGTGATGTTTTCCCGCTTGAACCCATCCAAGGTTCAATAAAAAGGCGACATTTATCAACCGGCTGATTCATTTGGCCTGGAGCGCCCCTCATGGCTGAGGAGTCGGCCGCCTGCACGGCCGCGCACTTGGCGGACTCGGAGGCGAAGACCACAAAGGCGCTGGAGGTGCTCTTCATCTCCAGGAGCATCCTGGCAACTTGAAAGGTTGGCTGAAAGCCAAGAATGCAAATCAGGGGACTCATAAAAAAGAAGGTCGTTTGGTTGGTGTGGGTGGGTGTGTTGGATGGTTGGATGGTTGGATGATTGGATGATTGGATGATTGGATGGATGGATGGATGGATGGATGGATGGATGGATGGGTGGTTGGTTGGGAGCCATATGGTTGGCTGGGTTCCCTTTTTTGGAAGGGACACAGGGAGATCAAAGGGACACTACTGAATTCTGGGGGAGTCATGTTTTGTGGAAGGTTCACCACTTTCGATGGGAAACCCCAGCTAACCCAATCCACAGGTTGATCCACAGATAGCAGGTTTGGAACTCCAAATCGCTGGTTTATTTCTCCTAGTTGGTGGTTTGGATTGGTGGTTTGGTGGTGAAGGGGTGGGTTCCCATTTACCCTCTACGAGATTTAGGGTTCAAATCCCCAATCCAAGCCACAAATTAAGCGTGTCCTGATCAAAGGTTACGAACTGCCCCCGAATCAAACAAGTTTGATGTACCTTTCTATCTTAACAAACTGATCCCCACAATCAACACTTGTCAAAAGTTATGAGCGGCCCTCCGCCCCCCCCCCCCCCCAACAAAAACAGAACAAAAACAAAACAAAAACACACCCACACACACACCATGCTTGGATACCTTGGAATACCTTGGATACGCCTTTGGCGGATTCCAGGTGCATCACGTCGGAGTGACCATTGCTTCGAGGGGACCCCCCTGAATCATCTCTAACCCCGGATTATCAGTGATGTTCGGTTGGTTCGTGAGGCTTTGCTAGTTCGTGACTCACGGGAAACCATAGGGAATTAAGGGGGTGGGGATGTTCTGAGGACTTGACCGGGAGTCCAGTTGAGCCAAGATCTGTTACCCTCCCTGCCATGGCACCTCACAAGTATATATTTTCGAGGAGATTGACCTTCCTGGTACCCTCGCAATGCTGTCTTAGATGGGTGGCCAGTCCGTGCCATTTCATTAAATCAAAGTTCCGTATTTTCTCAAAAGAATGGCTGGTCAGGCAACTGGACAACCAGCGGAGGTACCCAACTCGCAGAAGCAAGTTGAACGGACTGTCGGAAGGAGTCCTTTGAGTCGGAAAGCCTGGGTATTTGATGGGGTCCTCCAGAAAGACTCTGGCCGGTTGGCAGGGTTTGCCGTTCTATGCTTCTCAAAGGACAACTATGGTTGTTTCCTAAGAGAGCTTCCAAGCATCAATTCTAGGCCAAAGTTACACGTTTGTTCGCAAAGGGCAAATGACCTTCAACCGGGGCGGGTGTTTTCTCGTTGTCAAGGTTAAAGTCTCGGCGACATGAAAACACTACTACTACGAGTGAGGCAAGGACTACAGCGAGAGGAGCCTCGAACGCCTCATGCCACGTAACTGATTTCTGACTGGTCTTGCCCCCATACCCTCAGAGTACGCATCGTGGGTCATTTTGGGTTTCCACACCCTCCGTTTTGCTTGCGGCTCAAGCTGCTGGTCATCACCAGTGAAAAAGTATTGTTGGATTCTCCAGCCGAAACCATATGTTCCTAGCGCTTACCTTCCTCGATGGGGAAAGTGAAGACCCTTCATATGAGGCATTGCAATGGTTGTTCAGAATCTCTTTACAGATTGGCAACCATGCTGACGTGCAACCACGGGTTTACCTTTGTGCCCCCTCGCATCCATACCATTCCCTATACCAATGTCCTATGTGCCTGGGGAAAGGGTTCACGTTCCTTGCCCTCCATGAGGTGGGATCGGGACCCTTGCGCCAGGCTGCTGCTTGGTTGCATCGTCGCTCGGGGCGTGGTGGGCGTGCGCCAAGTGGACGTGCCACCTGGGTGTCTGCTTGGGGCCACTGAGGTAGTCAACCATCGCGGCCCTGTTTTTCTGACCCCAAATGCCAAAGTGAGAAGGGTGTCAAGAAACAGGTCGGGGGCGAGCAAAAACAGAGTCCCCCCCCACTTCTGCCGGTATGGTTCGACCTATGCATTTTGGTGACTCGCCTTGAGTAAATAAGATGGAGCCTAAGTGAAACACCCGTCAACACCACATTCCTTCAGGGAGCTTCGGTAAGGCTGGGAGAAACTGAAAACATCGTTAGTGGTTCAACTGGGTGCTGCCCCTGTTTCTGTCCCTTCTCGTCTCCTCACACCTAAGGTAGTCCCCGTTGAAGTATTGGTTTACACGAGAACTTCTAGGAAGTTCGGGTTCTCCCTAGGAGCAACACCTTTTCTTGGAGGTTCTCCTGCAACTCAGTTCTTAAGCTGCCAAAAGCAATGAAAATTACCCTTTTCGTAAAACATGCAACAACAAAAGGCACATGTCACCAGATGTGGGTTCGCAGGCCTGCGAAGGCCCCGATTTGAATTGCACCTGCCCCGAGGACCTGAAATGCCCTGAGATGCCCGGCGCATCCAGCACTTGCCGAGTGATCTTGTCCCCAAAGCCGTTGCCCTCACCTGGACGACTCGTTTGAGCTTACTGTCGGAGTACTTCACCTTGGGGATGCTCTTGCTATCTCAGGCCCTAAAACCACATTTTCCACAAGGGGAACGGGAACTTACACACGTGTGGGTCATTCCCCAAAGCTGTCAACCAGCTACTTCGTATGAGCAACGGACATATCAATCAATCATATCAATCGCATCAGTTTTGGGAGGTCCCAACTTGTTTTTGCAGGCTGATTGGAATCGCTTTTTTTGGGTACGCCCGTGGTAACTTTGACGCGACTGGATCAGGTCTGCCTCAAATGCCCAAACCTCTGAACATGGCCATGGCTTCCATGCGGCTTCCATAGTGACGTCATGCAAACTGGGGTGGCCCCCTTTAGGAAACCATGCGTCCTTGGATCAGAACGTCGGACTGTACTTCCCAAGCTTACGTGACCTTTGGTGTCCTCTCGGACAAATACTTTTGGGTAAGTGGTTAGGACCG
This sequence comes from Effrenium voratum, assembly GCA_963377175.1. NCBI lineage: Eukaryota > Dinophyceae > Suessiales > Symbiodiniaceae > Effrenium > Effrenium voratum. The sequence continues at coordinate 101,805 of CAUJNA010003869.1, forward strand.
ACCAACACCACCAAAACCGGACACCTTCGCACAAGAACATGAACTTCGTGAGTGTATTCAGAATGAGCTCGCTCTATCAGCTCATGCTGGGCGGCCCTGCCGGGCGCGCTGGGATCATGCCCTGCTTGCACTGGCTCGGAAAAAAGCTCCAGCTCCTTTTCCTCGGTATGGTGTCCAGCCCGAAACCAAGGAACACCGGGGATGGGAGTTTCTCAAACTGGATTTCGGACATCTGCTTTGGTTAGTAGAGAAAAACCGCAACGTAATCAACCATTTTAAGGTACGCTTAGGGGCATGTCGTTGTTCTGGAGAAACACCAAGCAACTCATGGTGGGAAATGCCCCCTGTGATAAGTGAGCCCCTATGACTAATCACTTTCCGAATTCCAATCATAGAAAATTGGGCTAAAACCCGCCTTGTACAGCCATGAGTATATGTATCGCACTTGACGCAAGGGCACGCGGGTTTGTCTAGGGGAAATCGTGGCGGATTCGGCTTCCCGGTCTTTTACCTTCAATCCAAGCCCGAAAGAACAACCTGCCCAAACACAACACAAGAAAGTGTTTATTGGCCTAGAATGGAGGACCAACACAAATTGTGAGGTTCCTTCAGTTTTTACTTCGTCACAATCCAACCGGGAAGTCCCGAGACATTCTGAAAACCAGCCTCCCAAACATGCTTCAGGACCTGTCAAATGCAAAAACGAAAGGCGCTCGCTAGGTTTACCCCTTCACAGGATCAATCACAGGGCGGGGGGGCGGGGACCCACACCCACATGTTAAAAAGGTTCCTTGCGTTTCAATCAAAAAGCGGGCTGGCTGAACAGGCAAACTCTTCGGAGACGGCCAAATTGGGGCCCTTTGAGGGGAAGCCAGGGCGACCCATTTGTGGTGACCAAATCCAAGACATCTTGAATATTTGTGACTTGGGTATGAATCTGACATTCCACTTCCACCCACTGACACGGGACCTGACGAACAAATCACCGTAACCATTTTGATCCTAAAGGGGCCTTGCAGGTTCCATGTTGGGGGGGGGGGTCTAGGCGCAGTTCAACTTCCAAGACATTCAAGAAGTACCCCAGAAATGGATCCTTCGCGGATTGTGTCAACCCTCGGAAGGTCACTATATCACTATGGATTGGCCGAAAAAAGCAGGTCGACGTGGGGGCAACATCTTGTCACTCGTCCCCAAACAAAGATACAAACGAAATCGGAGGTCCGCGAGGCCACGATATTTACCCAACCAATGCGCTTTCTAGGCCAAACAGCAAGTTCTCAAAAAAAACAAAAAACGGTGGACACGGATTGGGGCCTTTGGGGGGCTATGCTGACACGTTCCTTGCCACTCCGATCACAAAGGCGGCAGCCAAAATCAGATTGTCTGCAACCATAGGGACAAATGTAGAAATCGAGATGTGTCCAAATGGGGGGACCCCTCCAATTTGGTGGTCTTCCTTTTGGTTTGCGTTGACACCAACCTGAAAAGGGTGCCGCAAAAAATCACAAACCTAACTGGGGGGGGGGGGCAACATATTGGCAACATGCCACACATGAAACGATGCAGCAGGTATTTCGCAAGCCGGCCAACGTTTCCATGACACCTCCCCTGTTTGCCCTAGCGTTGGGGTTGCAAAAGCGAGGGTCAATAGAAACTACATCAACATACCACAGGTTTATCTGGCGGATCTTCTCAATTAGTTGAACCTGCAGCTGCCCAAGAAGAGATGCGTTTCAAATTTGGGGCAGTCACAAACTGGTTGGCATCTCACACCACCACGTCCTTCCAATCTCCTTGCTTTGGCCCCCCCCAAAAAAAAACTCATTCGCACAAGTTTGCCCTATCTCCAGCACACACCCATATTGCTTTTGTCATCTAAAGCTCTTTTCTAGCTTTAGTCTTATGACTATTTCACTGGCTGGTTTGGATCCTGCCATTTGCGAAAAGTGGCTCGGTTTCGTTTGTGGGACTGGCCCAGCTGTTTCCTCCTCAATAACTCGAACTTGGTCAAGCCTCAAACATAGGATTTTGCGCCATTTCTTTGTGTATCAGGACAAGAATGTACCATGTCACCAAACGTTGACCTTAAAGGACCCCGCGCCCGGCTTTTTTGCGCTGTTTTGAACTTGGCCATATTTGTTGGGTGAAGGAGTCAAGCGAGTGGCCAGCGCGGCCGCCACTTGGCTCTTCTGGTCCTTGAAGTTCCAGGCCACGGACACACCCACCACCTCACAGCCCGTAGCGCTGCGCACCTCACGGAGCATGCGAAGAACAGGGTGGGGGTGGGGGTGGGGGAGGTGGGGGAGGTGGGGGAGGTGGGGGAGGTGGGGGAGGTGGGGGAGGTGGGGGAGGTGGGGGGAGGTGGGGGGAGGTGGGGGGAGGTGGGGGAGGTGGGGAGGAGGGGGGAGGTGGTTGGAAAGGCAAGCAAGCAAGAAAGGCGGAACAAAGGTGTCCGAAAACTCTCCCACTGCCGTTTGCGTCCATCTGTATGGCCAAAAAAGACGCCCTGGGCCGGAAATGGTTTCCTGTTCGAAACCAAATGCAACTCAATTGAGTTGTTCTCCAAATGCCTTGTGCGCCCCGGGCGCCGCGCAATCGTGACTTCCGAAGCAGCTGCCGCTCGCACTCAACAGCAAGAGCGACGGCTTGCGCGCCGCAGTGTTTGCTTACGCCACAGGCCTTATACTTCAAATGTGAGCGTGATCATTGGAAACTGCAAAGTCTGCTGGAATTCTGGCTATTCTGGCTGGTTGCCAGCAGCTTCGACGACCTACTCTGTGTCAAGGCGGCCAGATCCTTGGCCTTCTGCTGGCAAGTCAGGAGAAAGCCCATGAATAAGTGAAATGCTATTTTCAGTGCCGACAAGGCGACGTTGGGCAGAATGCTTTGAAGCTCCATAAGCGTACCACCATCCCACTTGTATATCTTGGAAGTAGCGCTCAGTCAGCAGTCGGCGGTTGGTGAAAAGCCAGGGCCCAGTGTCATTGGCCACAAGCCCTGCAGTCCGCAAGGCGCTTCTGAAAACCGACGGTGACTTGCGCGGCCTGCCATCGACGGAGAAGGCCTCCCGACCAATGGCTCCGCTGGTCGCAATGCTTTTGAAACTCCACAAACTGCAGCCGCCGCATCAAAAGCCATGGACACATCTTAGGGTGTCTGTTCAACATCGAGCTATGGGACAATTTTTGGCCAGACCGGTCAATCAGGGTGTTTGGTTACGTGATCGCGACGTTCTATGTCATGATGTCAGAAGGTCGGTTTGGCTCTTGTCTGCCATTGCTTGACCTCAGTTTGTGTTTGAGTATGCCACAGCGAGTTCATTTCCCGCCAGCTCGAGATCTTTGAAGCGACACTTCCATGTGAACCTGTCATCCGGCCAACCAGAGCTTTGAAGGGAAGTTGCAATGTTTCATGAATCGTGATAAAGGGATGAGGAATGATGGAAAGGATGGGAAGGCCTGAAAAACTGAGTGGCATTGAGTCATTGAGTGGCACTTAAACAATGACTCTTCTCTGCAAAAGCAACCCGAATGAGTTCTCTTGCAAACGGACCCTGGGATGCTGTGGCTGCACCAACTGTTCTTTGGTGCGGGCTGGGACCTGTTCCAGGTCCCCTGATGGACAAGCAGGTTGACATGAACGCCAAGCTCCCCCCGAATGGAATGGGGACCTTGACAAATCTTATTGGTGTTTTGGATTCGTGGCTTGGTGGTTAAGGAGGGGGTTCCCATGTTCCCTCTGCAAAAGCCAGGGGTTCAACTCCCAAAACCTTCACCTCAAAAGTTGAAAGTCAAAGGAAGATAACAAGGGGAAACTTCCAAGGTCTCAACTTCACTTCAGCGCCTTCTCCTTGAGAGTCTCCTCAGCCTTCTCGCTGCCGTTGAAGCTTGGGAGGTTGTCCAACCGAGCCACGTAGTCCTGCATGGTGTTGCTGCTCGAGTCCACCTCAGAGTAAACAAAACCTCAAGAATCTCCACCGAGAACACCGGGTTTTCGGGTTTTCTCGTTCATTGGTGGCGCATCTCCATCTCGGCCATTTAAAATCTCGGTGCATCTCCATCTCCATCTTCATTGGTATCTGTTTAAGATTGAAGCCCAAAGAATTGAGAGGTTCGTGCACCCGACTTTTTGGCCCACATGGTCCCTTGCTCATGTTCACTACCCAGATTTCTGATTGTGGATCAACCGACGCAGGTGTGGGCACCTCTTCCTTTCCAAGAAACGAGGACATAACCACTTTTTCCACTTCTGCTCGGCTTCAACGACTCGGGAAAAAACAAACACATCCCTTCCAACGTGTCTCAAGTGCTCCAGCAAAACCATTCAAACATCATTCGTTGACCAGAGTCCCCCCCCAAAAAAAACGGTATCTTCTGGGACAATCTGGATACCATCATGAAAGATGGTGACCACGCCGTACATAGCGAGAACCACCAGCAGCTTCTGACTTTGACATATTGGACCCTTGGGGGCAAAGGCTACTGGACCAGCGGTGGGCCAAGGCCCTCCCACCTTTGGCTAAGGCGCACTGGCCGCCACTTTGGCAGACATGTACGCGTACACTGCCTCGGTCTCGCAGTGAGGGGGCTGTCACAAACCAATGCCGAAGCACAACGTTGTATTGTTGGGCTCAGCTAACAGCACAACCACAGGGACACCGAAGAAAACAAATGAGATCAAAGGGAACCCATGCCACACAGCTAGCGTTGAGCCTTGAATTTATATAGCACAACCTGTCGGAAAAGCTAAGCGCCGCTCTGCCCAAAGTGATCCGCATTCCATCTGAAAGGGTTGTCCACCCCGTGTCAATCAACCCGCGGTGTATTGTACTGTGCTCCGGTAGAGCTGCTAGATAAGAAGATAGGACTATGCTGCTGCTCAATATGTGTTAGGATTATATCAGGCTTGCGCTCCATCTGTGCATGGGTATATGATATATCGTACCTGCAAGTAGACACATGCCACCATTCTAAAAGCTCAAGCAGGTCTATATTTGGTGTTCGCTCGGTGGCAAGAGAACACATGAAACAGTTGTATACACAACAACCGCTTCATACATCTATGTCAAACAAACTGAGACATTCCTACGTCGCTTGATTCTACGTGGAAACGTTGGTGCTGCAAGAAAACAAACAGCAATTTATACCCCCCTTGAGATTTTGCGGGTGGGGGTCGACAACCCGTTCTTTAGCATACAACTGGAATTTTGCGAACATGTCTACAAAATGACGGCGGTTGCAGAAACAAGTCTTCTACAAAATGGGTCCCTGAGTTGCACAGGTTTTTTTCCACTGTTGCCAAGTGGTCACTGCAGAATGGAGGGACTTCAGTTCGGGATCTACGTCATGGCCGCCACCCCAGGAATCCAAGTGTCATTTTGTTTTGAGCGAGTTGGTTCTCAATCCTGCCAGTGCTCCAAATGGATTTGGACACCAATGCTATAGCTGCCAGTGGCTACCGAAACATCAATACCAAGGGAAACAATCCTTAAGCATCAGCCCCATGTTGATTGATTTTGTCCGTTTGTGCCAGCATCATCTCTCCAAAATATGCCAAGAACTGCTGGAGGCCTAGTCTGCCGTGCACCCCAATGATTCGCAGCACACCTACCCAAGCACAACCCCTCAACATTGGCCCGCTAAGAAAACAAGACACGTACAACCTCTACAAACTGCACTACTTTTATGCAGCAACTCATTTTGTGGACCAAATTAATCTCTCTACACAATGGGTTTGCTACAAAATGTGTGCACCAACCTTGAGGGTTGAGCCCCCTTTCACTTGAGACAAAACACCGCTTATAGGGAGGCAACTCCTGTTCTGTGGAAATTTCAAGGGGATCTATTCATTGGAATATGGCAGTGCTTTCAATAATTTACAGCACGGGCCAACCACATGTGCTCCTTAACCACTGGTATCTGTGTGTTTGGTTTCTCGTTGTTTATGGCAGCTTGGGATAAAATCCAAGAACAAGTCGAGACAACCACACACAAAGACAAGCTAAGATTGCAGGCATCTGATTTTTCTCTAGGTTTCGGTGGATTTCAGCCCAAACTGCTAGCAACAAACACACACACACACACACAACAAACAATCTTGCAGACCCCAAGGGATCAAGGGGGTAGGCAAAGGAATTGGGGTCGCACCCCAAGTGGACAGGCCGAGGGTCAATCTTGTTTGTTGTTTTGGTCCTCTTGAGAAAGCTGGCAGTTTGGGCAAACTTCGAGAAAACCAGCAATATTGCAAACCAACCTCTTTGAGCCTACCCCCCTGAAATGATTTTGTATTGTTTAAAACTGTTTCTCTTATTACCTGCAACAAAAACGCAGACCCAATGGCGTCCTCTTCTGTATCTAAAACCACCGTGGAGTGGCTACAAATGCCATATCAATTCCCAAGCAGAGAGTCTGAAGGGCAAACCCATACGCGACCTCCAAGTCAACTGCTCTCAATATGTTGGGGGTTTCTCCTTGGCTTCTGGGCTGATTCATGGATAGCTGGCTCTTGGACGTCCATGCATGCCCCCAGCTTCTAACTTTGAGCCGCAAGCCGCCTTTTTTCGAGCGGCTCAGGACTTTGGCGCCGTGCATGTGGGTATCCCTCTTTCTTGGGATAGTTTTGAAGCAACATGAAGCAGCCCTTCATGGGAAACCACTTGTAATTGATTTAGCTGGATGTATTCCCTGCGACCTGAACTGGCGCCCCCTTTCAGCGCGCCAGAAAACTTGAGAGCCCTGGACAAACGCCAAGGATCGGCGCCCACGACGGAAAACAAGTAGGCGAAGACCAGCCAAGCCACCTGGCAGAATGGTGATTTGGCTAAAGCCTTTTCCGTCAAGCAAAGCAGAACAACCTTCAGGGATGTTGCCAGGCATTATCCGGGGTGACGAATCTTCCCGCCCAACCCTTTGCATGCCCTGTTTTGGCAGCCCCCAATAGCAATGAACAGAACCAAAGAAGCAGCACAGCTGAACACACGCCAAGAACAGATAAGCTTGGGCAATGAACGCGCGTTTGCCCTGGACCCTCCCTATAATGGTAAGTGACACTGCAACGAGGATGTTCAACCATCTGCAGTTTGGAGCCAGTAGTTGGTCCAAACCTGCGAGAAAAAGAGACGGGCTGAGTATTGACAATAAAGTGGAGGTGTCGACGCCCGTAGAAACCCCGCATAGTTTGCGTGCAATACCGCGTCCTGAAGCTACACGAGCTTTTGAACCTCGTAATTAAGCTTGTTGAGGCTTAGCGCTTTGCCTGCAATGTGCTCAACTGATGAGCCAACTCGTTTCCACAAAGCTACGCGATGAGAAACTGCACAGGTCCTTGAAGATCAAGGTTGCTGAGGTTTAGCGAGTCATTGGTCCCAAATGCTCCTTTCGCCACAGCCACGCAAAAACAATTGCATGAACTCTTCAGGCTCAAGCTTTCTGAGGTTTAGCACGTTGCGCACAACACGGACCAAGCCTCCACGGCCATGCAAACACAAACTGCCCAAAGCTGCCAAGCTGCCAAGTAGACGAGCGGTCCACTCATGCCATCCCACCAATCAAGATGGAGGAGATGAGCTCAACAAGTGGGAGCCACATGAAAGCACGGAACAGAAAGATCAGCCCTCGATGGTCCATGCGAGGGCAGTCTGGAGGTGTGCGTCGGGGTCAGCAGCACGCAGAGTGCAATAGGGTATTGACGCATGTCCCAAACAAACATACTTTTGCGGGGGCAAACAATGTAGCAGCAAAAGAACGCTACAAGCCCAGGGTCCGGTGCAGGTGTCGGGACCCAAAACACACCGCCTTCTTGGACCGCGGGAAATCATGGCTGCTTTCGCATGGTCTGCGTGGCGTTTCTGAACATTGCATGGTGCAAACCCGCGCCCGGCAAGCACGAAAGTGTTTGTACTCTTGCAAACGTCACCTACAAAATGACGAGGCGGGACCATCAGACCCTGAAATTCTGGGAACAAACAATTTCTCACTTGCCGTGAGCGCTTTTGCACTCGCATCCTTTGCAAAGTGCCACGCAGGCCCTGCGAACCAGTCGTGATTGTCTTCGTTTGCCACTTGGGCCGTCTCTGCGACGGGCGCATGATCATTCCTCAAAACCCCGAAACCCCATCCAATCTCCTGCATGAAGACTCTTGCAAGAAATCGACGGCAGGCGCACGGGCTGCAAGACGCTGTCACCAAAACCAAGAGGCGCGACTCTCCAGTGTCATCAAGAGGGAGAGCAAGCAAGCACCAGGGTCAAAGCAAGGCAAGATTTTGGGCTGGCTGAAGAGAAACACTAAAGACAGAATGAAAGAGCCATGTCGGAGGTTTGCAATAGGAAGGTTGGCTTTTTCAGAACTTGTGAGTTCGCCAAAATCAATCAATCCCAACCCCTGACAGGGAACAACATGGCGGGTCCATGCATCCTTTCCCTTGTACGAAGAAGGGGGAACGTTCCTCCGCCCATCCCATCCGTGCATCACTTCAGGGGTGGCAATGAACCCTTAGGATGCTGAGAAAAGAACCCTCAAAACACAATCCTCTAAAACGAGGCGAACCCGAAGTCTTATCCCATCATACGCATGCCCGTGCCTTTTTGAGAAACTTCCCAAGGGATGGCGAGCCCCCCACAACAGCCCCCCCTGGCCCAGTTTTCGCTCGCCTTGGTCCACAGCAAGTCCAGTTGCCGCTCCCTTCCCCAGCGCACCACCGCGCACAAGACCTGCGGGGACTTGGCCTCGCGGTTGCCTCGGCACGTCACTCGAGTCCCAGGGCTCTCGGCCAATTTCGCCAAAACCTGAACTGCTGTGTTCAGCTCCGGCATGTCTTCCCTCAAAAACCAGGCCATCCGGCCACTAGTTCTGTCTTCCCTCTGAAGCAATGCGGGGAGGATCTCCAATTTGGGCAAACAACGGAAACGTCGCCGGTTCCCTTTCAACCCCCCCGCCCAAATTAAGCAAGGCACCTTTTGGGAGGTCGGGTTTTCTACAAGCACCGTCTTTCAGTGTTTTCAGGGGTTGGCTTCTCAGTGTCTTCGTGCTCCTTTTTTTTTGATGTGCTTCTCAGCGCATTCGTTTTCTTTCTTATTGTCTCAGCATTCTGTGGCCTAGGAGGCACCACTCCCCCCATCTCCCCCCCACCCCCCGAACCGGGGCTTTTCCGCGGGCCGGGCGACCCAGGATCAGCAGATCCTGGCTGACAAAGTAGCAGAAGCCCAGCCACACCGCCAGCAGCGTAACGGCCCAGACCAACCTCAGCCCAGCGAGCGTCGCCGAACCTCCCTCCCAAGGGGGAGAACTCTGCATCCAGGTTGTCGCTTTAGGTTCCCACGAACAAAAGGCTTTGGGAGGATTTGCTCTTCAAGGGTCTCTTTATGTGCCATGTTAGTGGGAGGGATGCTATGTTAGTGGGATGGAAGGGTACTCATTTATGGATTGAATTCCGGGAAGCCAAGGAAAATCGAAGCCCATGTTGGAGATGAGCCCTTCGCGGGGCGATTCTCAAAGTCATGCTTCGGGTAGGGAAAAGGCACCAGTTTCTGACTCTCGTAACCCCTAAAAATCGTCAAAATGAAGCAGAACACGCGCCACTCCCGATAGAGCCTCGTAACTTGCTCTGTTGGGGCTGCTTGTGCTCCAACGTTGCATAGGCCCTGACAAAAGCCTGGTGACAGTTGCTCCGAAGTAAGCCCATCACTTGGAAGGTTTGACGTATTTCTGCTTGAGGAGGTTCTGCTTTCTTGGAATCCGCTGGCAACAATCTGACTCAAAGCCATAGCAAGGGAGCCCAATGGTGACCATTAGCGACGATTAGGGGCCATGAAGGACCATTAAGGGTCATGTGAGTTGTGACTTCCCCTTGCTCTGGCTCTGAATATTTCGAGAAAAAGGTGTCTAGCAGGGCGCAGAACTTCTCCTATACCGACATCTCACGGGAAGAGTGGACAGCCTGGTGCAAACGCACTGACCCCATGTTGACGTAAGTCTTATTGTGTCACCAATGCCCACTTCAGATGAACGCGATCCTCCTCATGGGTTTGTGCCCTTTTCAAACGTGCCCTCTGCACCTTGGTTGGAAGGGACACCCAAGGGAACACCAGCACGTTTTGGGGTCCCCTTATACTAAAAAAAACAGATGAAGCGGAGTGGTTCCCTCTGAGCGGACTCGTCCGAAGGTCACAGTCGCCAGCACGCTCGGCAAAGAAGCACATGTTAGATTCATCTCGCGTTGAACCTTCGGAGACGACATTTTCTTAGCGGTCGCCGCATGACCATGCTGCTTTGGGGATGGAACCTTCACGTGTGAGCACTCCGGCCAAACCAGGTTGACACCGACCCTGCCCAACCGGAGAAAACCAAACGCTGGCCAAGAACAGTGAACCAAAAGCAAACAACTAAACGAACAAAAGGCAGTCAACCGCTGGTTCCCTCGCCTGAATTCTTTCCAACCTGCCAACCAACCGACCCAACCCAATGACAGACCTACCAACGACGAATTTGTGAGTCCCGTGCTTTTGGTGGTACATGGAAAGCTGGTCCCCCTCCTCGTTCCTCCAAAATGGACCATAGACAACTCCCCACATTCTGACCGAACCTCGAATCAACCACCAACCAACCCAACCAACCCAACCCAACCCAGCCCAGCCCAACCCAACCCAACCCAACCCACACCACCCCACCCAACCCCACCCACCCACCCACCCAAGAATCCGAGCAACAGCGCGAATTGGAAGCGGAAGAAGAGTATCGTGCCCGTGCCCGCCACGTTGGTGGTCAGTAGGTTGGTGCTCAAGGGCCACGGCTCAGGCTCTTCACCTGCGAGAGGTGGATAGGTGGATGCCCTCTTGAACGGGCGTCAATTCTAATCGGGGACCCCCCCCCCAGAAAAAAAAGACAGAAAGACAAACAAAGCAACAAAATGGGTTTTCCGGTTTCCTTGTAGAACCACGAAAAAATGTACTCTTCAAAAAGAGAAGCCCAAGTTTGGGTGCTGAATTGGAGACCCTTTCGCTGGGGACTCAACACTTTTCATTTGGTTCCAACTCTTGAAAGCCCACAACTACCCAAAATCGATTTGGGTTGTCCTTTTGGCTTGCAAACGGGTTCCACCTATGAAGCAACTACGGGTTTGTTTTGGACCCTGGCCCCAAAACACGAATAGTCACGTCACCAAGTAAAGAACCTGGAGTCAAGCATAGTCAAGCCTAGACTTGCTTCAGTCCAGTTTTCCGTTCAAATCAAAGGACCTATGCCTCAGGCCAGCGGCAAAAGTAGATGCACCCCACCCCTGGCTGGTCGCGAGGGTGTGGCCCCGCTATCAACTAACTGGTTGGAACACCCTCCAACACATGAATTCCCATGCAATTATTAATGATGCCCACCAAAGGGGCCGCCTTTGTTGTGGAATCCTAAGTCCAAACATTGACTTTCAGTTCTACCGACCTGATTCTAAAGGTTTATATATAGCCCTTTCCGATTTAGTCAAGGGCGTTGCTAGCTGCTCAACTGAGAGCATGCCGCAACAGTAGCAACGAGGGTCCTGTTGGTTTTGATTTACAGCATTTATACAATCGCTCCTTCAATAGGTGATGCCGAAATTTGATTTTGAGGTGTGGATTGTGGCTGTTTGGCATCGGATTTGGGCCCAAAGCGGAGGTCGGCCGAGCCTGGGTTCGCGGGCATGGTGATCATGGCGCGTTCCTGGCCATCCAGGCCCTCCTGGATGCCAGCCTGGCAATCCCAAATCCCGATTTTCGGGTTTGGCCGTCGCCTATTCTCGCGTCGGCCCAAAAACAACCTCCAAACGTTGCCTTGTTTGCCGCTAAATTGTCCAGAAGCCAGCGACTCAAGGAACTTAGGAGAGAGATGGAGTGCGCCCAATTTGGGGTGTTCTGTTTGAGGATTTTAGGGCTTTTCAAGTGGTTCACATGCAGTGTGGGTGGGGTCCCCCTAAGCGAAGCCCTCAATGAAGGCCTTGCTGGCTTCGTTTCAGCAGTTCCATGCGTGGGGCCTCGCCTGGTTCACGCAGGGCCGGAACACCACGCTGAGATACCACACCGCCGCGATAATCCCCACCACGGCACCTGCGAAGCGCTTCGCTGCTTTTTCGGCGAGAGACGAAGCGCTTCGGATGGCTTTCCCGGTGGGAAATAGACTTTGCCGTGAGGCCATGGGACTCCTGTGCCCATGACTACTATTCATCATTTGGCATGGGGAACAGGGAGGAGCGAATGGGTGGCAGGGGAAGCACCTGCGATTGTCAGTTGGGCTCAGAAGGGACATGCAAAGGGGACTTCAAGGGACCCGATCTTGAGACAAACTCCTTGCAGCGGGGAATGGCCTTGGTTCGTTTAAGAAAAGGACCCCGCTTGTAACAGCCATCTCCGTCCGCATCGACTTGATGAGTCTCACCATGTTGCCAAAAGACCCTTGCCACTAAAGAAGGCAGCCCAAGTGGGACTTTTTCCACTTAGGGGCCCTTAGCAGTTTGTTTGCCACCAACGTGGGGTCATCCACTGAGGAAGCCTCCAAGAATTGCTCGCCTACCACCGCGATCATCGCAAAGAAGCTCTGGCCCTTCATCTCGCACTCACCCTCTGGCGTCAGCTGATACCCAGGAAAACCTGAGCGGAGCAAGGGAATTGACATTCTCAGAACAGGCGTCCCCTTGGGTGCCTAATTCTGAGAAACATCAATTGGTTTCTCCTTAAACATCATTACGCAAAAAGGAAACTCATGTTGAGTTGGTGATGTTTGAGGAGTAGTGTCCAAGCCATTTATGGCGTATGGTCCAATTCCCGGGTGGGCGCTCGAGGCAAATCAAATCTAGGCTTGGAACATGTGTACGCACGAGCTGGGTTTTTTCCCCCTCCTGAGGACGCGTCAAAATGCGGATTCGGGATGTCCCTTTCACTCTCCCTTTAACCGCAAGCGTATATACCCTCCAAAGCCCCGTCCCAATTCAATACTCCCGGTGTCCGCCATTGCATCGGGTACCAAGCCCAACTGGCGACTGGCACGGCCGCTGATCCGTCAAGGATGGACAAAACCGGAACCTAAAGCGACCCCGTTGGATCCAAGTTGAATTTCCATTCAGTTGGGGCCAAACTTGTTGAAATACTCAGACAGGCCCCTCAGCAATTCGTAGTCCAGCAGCCACTGACAGAACATCCTGAAACCCACAAAGCTGGCTCAAACAATGCTACAAAATATGGGAATATGGAAACAATGCTGAAACTTACGTAACCCCAGCTGCTGAATTTTGAGCCACACCGACATTTTCCGTCCCCATGGTCTTTCCCCAAAGCCTTCCCGTTGGCTGCGAAGACCCCTCAAGCAGAAACGCCGAAACGAGCTGACACTTTTCTGAGAACTGCGGTCGCCTAAAAAGCACATGTTAGGGAAGGTTCTATATGTGAAGCATATTCCAACCCCCCCGTGGCCGTGGGAAACAAAGGGCAATGTTTTTCGCGTTCTTGAGCTTCAAGGGACCCCGCGTTCCCACAAAAACTTGAAAAAAAGAGTCGCCCAGTGGGTCTGTGGGATGTGTTGGTTTGCACAGAGCTGGCAGCTAGGTGTCCTTTTAGGGGACATAGATGGGTTTCCTGGTAGATTAAACCACCAGCTACACCAGGAATCAACCAGGGACACCCATCGATTTTTCGACCAAAACCCACCCAAAAAGGACATGACTGGCAGTGATCGCTGGCGAGTGGCACTTGAGGCACCGCTCGAGCTCTTTGCCGCTGGCCCCAGGGGGCCCGGCCTCGCAGGTCTCGCAGGCCTGCAAGCTGGGCTTCCCATAGCCTTCCCTGCAAGCCCAAGCATCAAAATCGCCTACCCCTTGCAAAGTGACCCCTGGGTTCCATGTGAATTGCTGGGAGAGTACCTAAAAGCATCTGAATCCATCAAAACCCCCGCACCGATTTGAGGGCTTAAGCTCCACATACCTGGTCTGATTGTGGAATTTCTTCCCAAACCAAATGAGCTTGTTGGCATTCTTTGCGACCCGCGCGCACAACAAGAATGCTGAAGACTCGTGAAGCAGAACAATCGCCTTTCTCCTCAAACATGTTTTGAACTGTCAGAGGGACACCCTTGGCAAGACAAGGAGTCCCTCAGAAAGATGAATGTTTGCATTGCAGTGACACGGCAGTTGCTGGTGTGCTTGTTTCGCGATGCAGTCAGTGCTGTTGTGGGTTCTGGTCAGGGTGTGCTGAAGGTGGTGTGATGGTTGTTGGCGGTGCTTGTTTGACGTTGCAGTCAGGGTGTTGGTCAGGGTGCTGTTTGATTGTTGCAGTGGTTGCTGTTGGTGCTTGTTTGGCGATGCAGCCAGGATGCTGGTCAGGGTGCTGCTGTAATCTCCCATGCTATCTGGGGCCTATGCTGCATGCTGTAAGACTTTGAAGGGAGACCACCCATACACGAGCCACCCATAGAGTGCCTTGCTATCCCGACCTACTTTCAGGCTCGAGGAAAGCGGCACCAGCGCCTCCACTTGGCAATGCCGGCACAGGTGCAGCTTCCTCGCTCGGCCAACGTTTGTGTCATAAGCGTGGCCGGGTGGTTTCCCTCTGGTTTCCCTTGAAAAGCCGGCCCCAAAATGGGAATCCTCAAAAACACACCTGGGGCTCCATGCGATTGAAGACGCTGGTCTTGGGACCCTCCAAAACGCTCAACGTGTCGCTGGTCAGCAGGATTTCAGCTGATCAAAAGGTGAAAAGTCCCTTTGGCACAACCACAGAGCTATTAAGTTTGGTCCATTCAAAAAGCAAACAAACATGAAACCACCCATTTGTTGGGTGACCCCTTTGCGGGGCTCTGACAAACTGATTCTAGGATGCCGTACACAGAACTGACCTTGGGAGCCAGCTGGAACCTACGAAATTGCAAACTGCAACTTGACCCCAACCTCCAAACCAACCGTAGCTGATCTCAGCTTCCAAAGGAGAGGCTCAGTCGAAGCAGTGCAGCCAGGATTCTGGTCAGGGATGCTGGCGTTGCGGAGGGTGCCCGTGGAGGGATCGCCGCACTGCGTCTTTTGCACGCACCTGGCCATGCAACTTCGATGATTTGGAGCCCAGAGACGGGGTCCTCCAAAAAGGAGGTACCTCTAAGAACCGCAGTTTTTGTGCTCCATGCTGTTGTGCAGCAGTACAGCAGGGCATCCTCGATTTGAACATCAAGCGTTCAAGTGCTTCGGGCTGGTTCGCGCCCAGTCAAAACCACGCCAAACGCAAGGGCAAGCGAGTCTGCGAGTCCGCCCGCCTGAAATGGCAAAACTTGTCCTCCATCTCGGCCGCGTACGGGCACTGCTGAGGACAAAGATCCTGCGCGTTGCGCATGAGGCCTTGCAAAGACCTCTATGTGATCCACGTTGCTTTTGTTTCGTGGGCTTAATCCCTTTGGTGGGGCGACCCCTTGCCTAAAAGTGGGATGTATCATAAACTCCCAAAGTCTAAAAGTCGAAGGAACCGCATGGCTGGAAACCGCCAAAAGCTCCCATTTTAAGCACCTTCGCACGTTCACTTCTACGTGGAACGCACCCAAGGCACCGCAGGAAGCCAAAAAGGCGCTTCGACCCTGTCAGCATCCACCCCCCGGTCCAAATCCTGTGCAACGACTGCCCGACCAACTCAACACTCCCAAAACTCAACCCAACACGCCCTAACACTGCCCTAACCCCGCTACAACCCCCCGAGCCCCCCCAGACTGAGTCACAATCAATTGAGATGGACTACCCAAACCTTGTCAATCATGAAAACGGCGGCAAGACTTATAATTTAGTTTGGGACAATCCCCAACCAACCTTCATCTGCAGTACCCAGGTTCTGATTGTATCTCATCACCCAACACCTACCTACCCAATCCCAACACCTCCCCACCCCAATCCCGAATCCCAACACCTCCCAACCCCAAGCCCAGAAACCCCCACCCACCTCCAACCTCCCAACCCCCCCCCCCCGAACCCCCGCCCCGGAACCCCCCCAAGCCCCAGCCGTCCTTCCGCGCGAAGATGTTCTTCTCGCAGATCCCCGCGTCCGTGGACTGCACCGTCTCCGAGGGCTCCGCAGGCTCCGGGATGATGCCGTCTCGGCGCGTTCGGTCCATGTCGGTGTCCGGCCCCGAAACACCCAAAAAACCCGAAGCCCCAGGCCAAAACCCAAAAGACCCGGAAAAAGAAAACGGAAACAAAAGCAACGCACAAAAAAACTGAATGTTCAATTTGGAAACCAGGAGTCCCCAAGTGGCCTTCATGGGTGAGCTCGTTGTACCCGCGATCGGCGAGCTTATGATTTGTGCACATGGCAGTCGTCTTTTGGCCGCAACCCACTGCTGTTTCGCCGGCGGCGAGTGGGACAATTAGGTCGGACCGACAAATACAAAAGGATGGAGATGTTTCTTCAGAGAAGGGGAAGCCTCTGAATCAGGTGGCTGGTGCTGGCCATCCGTGTCCCGCCCATCAGCGCATCCCGAAAATAGCCAGCCAAGCCCGCCACGAAAAAGGCCAGCCGCTGATGTGTTCTTTTTGGAGGAAGTGAGCTCTTCCGCTCCACACTTAAGGATTTGGATCATCCCTGGCTCCTCCCTCAGAGACAAAAGCCAGAAGGGACCGAGTACCGGTCCTCAACCTAGGATTCAATAGGGTTCCGTTTTTTCAGGGTCCCTCGAGGGAAATCAAAGAACAACCACCGATTTGCTGGGGTGCCCTATCTTGACACACACACACACACCCAAATCGCTTCTACCATCATAATCATGTTGAGCAAACATGCGCGAACTGTTTCCAAACAATTGCCCAATATGGCATAGGCGCAAGGCAAGCATTCCTGGCCGCTAAGTGATTAGGGCATAAACCGAGTCTGCACATTCCCTATTGGGGGGTTACACACAAGCCAAATCGTGCGAAGCACCCTGCAGAACCCGAACCCCAAGAACGCATAGGTGTCATCAGCTCAGTTTGGTTGACCGGCAATCAGGTTCCGATCACTTACCAGTGCTACACCATATGCACGTTTCAGCAAGGACACGTAGGTGCCTTGCCCGCGCTCATACTCGCTTCAGTCCCTGGTTAACCCACTTTGCACAGGGTATATAGCCTTTTTGGGGAGATATGCTTTCAACCAGAGGTTGGGCAATTTAAACATGGCGCCAACCCCGAGGTTCGATCCGTAGGCTTGTCCAGAACTGACCGCGTCTTCTTCAAGCTCTTGCGCAGCCTTTACCACTTGCAGGTCCAGAACAGGACAACTTTTTAGAGCTTATGTTGGGCCCACCCACATTTTTTGGGGTTTATGTTGGCACCCAGACACCTTTGAGGGTTTATGTTGGCCCCGGCCACACTTTTTAGGGTTTATGTTGCCGCCACGGACACCTTTTAGGGTTTATGTGGGCCCCACCACCACCACTTTTTAGGGTTCATTTTTGGGCTCCTCAACACTGTTTAGGGCTTATGCTGGCCCCACCAACACTGTTTTAGGGTTTATGTTGGCATCCAGACACATTTTCGAGTCTTGTTGACCCCGCCACCACGTTTAGGGTTTATTTTGCGTTTAGGTTTATGTCGGGCTTTCCTGTTTATGCTGGCCTCCAGACACCTGTTGCTGGCCCCGCCAACACGTTTTAGGGTTTGTGTCGTGTTTAGGCTTTACGTTGCAACACTAACACCTTTCAGGGTTTGTGTTGGGCCGACCAACGCTGTTTAGGGTTTATGCTGGCCCCACCAACCCCTTTGAAGGTCTATGTTGGCCCCACTAACACCTTTTAGGGTTTATATGGGACCCACCAATACTGTTTAGGGTTTATGCTCGCCCCGCCAACACTTTTTGGGGTTTATGTGGCCTCCAAACACCTTTTAATTAGGGTTCTTGCTGGCCCTACCAACATCCTTTTCGGGCTTATGTTCAGCACCTTTTGGTTGATGTTAGACAGGCCTTGGGCGTGGCTGCCGGGAGGAGCTCAGGGTCCTGGCAAAGCACAATTTCTTTCGCACAACCTCCCGGACTTCCTCCTAGGGCTCTGGGTCTGGTTGTTCAACAGGGCCGGTTTAAACATCACGTTACTAGATCAATTTTGTGTTTTTTGGATGTATGCTTTAACCAGAATCGCGTTCAAAGCCGTTTTGCCCATGCCCCAAACGTTGCCCCCTCCCAACACCCCCCCCCCCCACCCACCCCAAGTTCAGCCGTGGGGCCAAATATACGAGGTGGGCGCTCCGCTTCGCTCAAAGTCTTCACCTTGGACCTCAGTTTCGTGGCAAGGTGTGGACACAATGTCTCACTTCCTGCGTGGATTGGTGAGGGATAAAGAAGGAAAGGAAAAGGAAGGGAGAATTAGAATGAAGAATCCAGATGACATGACATCCCTTCCTTCCTATGTCATCTCTTCATTCTAGCTCTCATGTCATTTATCTTTTACTTTCTCTTCATATCTTTTCTTTTCCCTGCCGTTAAGTCTCTGTGGTAGGCAGGGAATAGAAAGGAAAATACGGAGAGGGATAGGGTATGAGGTCAACTGATGGAACGAGGTGAAAGAGGCTTACCGTCTACCCGCTCCACTCCTTTCATTCGCTCGGGAGCTAGGACACACAGCGGACAGGTGACGAGGGAAAGGAACGGCCTCATTCACACTCATGTTGTTCCCTTTGCTCTCTCATTCCTGTTCCTTCGGTGAGAGATAGAGGCTCCTGGAATTACCGGCGAAGCAAGGGATGGAGACGAGAGAACGAGGCGAGATGATGTAACCGCTGGAACTGGCCAGCGGATGGACAAGTCTTCCTTCATCATGGTATCCCTTCTCCCATCAGCCTCCAGATCCTTAAGAATGCTTCTGGAGTGGGATCTGGGGCCATCGCTTCACTTCCAGTCTCTCTCTTCTGGCCAAAAAAAGGATCCAAACTTTGGTAGTAATATTAAAATGGTCCAAAGTCCAAACCCAAAATATTTACACTCCATGGACTCAGGAGGTGAGATGTGTGTTGTGTGTTTTCAATATCTCAAAAGCTTTTGTCTTAGGGGTCTTTACTTAATGGGTGGGGTTTGGTGGGGCTGCTGGTCTTGGTGCTGCACTGTGGTGCGTTGGTTGCTGGCGGTGCTTTGTTTGGCGCTGCATCCAGGGTGCCGTTTTGATCATTCTGACGAGCTCAAGGTACGTTGGCAGTGGCTTTTTGGTGCTTGTTTGGGGATGCGGCAGGTGCTGTTGCGGGTGCTGGTGCGGGTGCTGCTGAGAGTTCTGTTTGGTGTGCTCAAGGTGGTGTGATGGCTGCTGGCGAAGCCTGTTCGGCGATGCAGTCAGGCTGCTGGCCAGGGTGCTGTTGGCTATCTGGGGTCTATGCTGTTGTAATTCCTGGTTGGGGTTGGTTTAAAGGCACACTAAAAGAACCCAATTTTGGGGTGTTGCTTGGACATGCTTGGACACATCATGTGGCTTGTTTCAGGGGACAGCCCTTGTTCCTTGCGGGGTCGATTTGAAGGGACAAGGGATGCCGCTGTTTTTCGTGGTGGTGGCTGCCAGGTGGCTCAAAGGACGCAGTTTCAACCTGCAATCCCTCGAGCTTCAAGGGCCATCCACAAACCTAGATTTGTGTAACTTAGAACCCGTTCAAAATTCATTTTTCCAAGAGGTCATGGAAAATGTGATGTCTCTAAACCATCCATCGGACACACACCCCAAGACTGACTCTGTGTAAATGTCTTATGGACAACAGCGCAACATGGGATAGGCCATCAGAATTCATTGGGAAGGCGCAGTGAACAACATGATGACCCTCGAACACATGGAACACTTGGCTGCTCCGTAGCATAGGGAATACACCGAACATTCAGACCTGTTTTTTCTATGGTTTCCAAATTTGATTGTTGGTGTGGGTCCTTGCACAATGGGCAACCATTCCTCATTGAGAGCATGCAAGGACTGTGAATGCTCATTCGTCAGCCGACATGGGAATTTGGTGAGGGTCACTCACTTATTGGTGGTAAGTATCTGCTTGTTTCCAAAAACTGTGAATGCTCAACCAAATATTCATTGCAAAATCAAAGGTAACGCAGCCATGTGAAAGGGTCTCCATCGGAATCACCCTGTGACCCACGATCAGTCTTCATCCCCAGTCACAGGAATGAGTTCGCCCGCTTTTTCTGGGGTGTATGGGGCCATCCAACGACTCACCATGGCAAAGATTGACTGCCGACGCCTGCAAAAGATTTGCTGAAGCGCTTCCCAAAAGGCTGCGGATCCGTGTCCTTTCGGTTGAAAGTAGATGGCCCTGGTAAATTACAAAACAACTAGGTCAACCAGGAATTGCCATGTATTTTCTACCAAAACAACAATGATTGACACCTATTAGTACAAGGGTTATGGTCATACCGAAGCAAAGTGTCCTTTGAACCACATCAAGCAGGCTTTATTGCTGTTGTTGGCACTTGGGCGAAGCAGTCGTCTCCATCTTTGACAATCTTTCTGTTAGCAAATAGGACCAGCGACCTTCTCATTTTGGGACGCGAGCTCGAGCTCTGTTTGCAACCTTCCCAGGTTTGTTCGGTGTCTCAACTGACCGGGTTCCTTTGCTCACCTTTTTTTGTGGTGGCATGTCCCCTCAAGGAAAGGCCCCGGTAGGAGCAAGCTCCCTCGTGCCCGCTTTCCAAATACCCTTCTGCCCCTTTTTGTTCCTCAGGCTAAACCAGGGCTTACTGACTCCTCAACTTGGTGGTTCGTTGATCCCTTGCAACAACTCAACATTTTAATGAGATGTGTCAGACACACCTCTAAACTCCAAACGATTCAAATGTCTAAGAGTATGGAACTCCAATCTCTGCGTCGCAAGACTATGTCAAATGGCCCATAAAGCATGAACAAAAACAAACACATTCTGAGTGGTTGGTGGTGCGTCGAGCGGTCCTTGAAGTTCTAGGGCTTGATTCCAACCATTCTTTTCAATCCTTCTTCCCACAAACCGGATCCGTTTTCCCTCAGTTTCCGGGGGCTTTCTAGACTCGGATCCCTGGGTTGAGAATGGACATGGAAGGTAGCCCTAGAGTACGTGTTGCCTCCACGTCGACTCCGATTTTTTTTTGGACAGATCCGCCCAGCTGCGCAGTGGCCAGCGCGTGCTTCTGGATCAAGCTGCGGTCCTGCCAAACGGAGAAACCAAGTTGGGGGAAGCCACCCAAACTTGGTTGACCCCCTGCAAAAAGTTGATCACTTTTTGGGGTTTAGTGGAAAACCCCTTGATTTCCCAAAAAGTTGAAGTCTAAAGATCCAGCCCAATAGCAGTCAAGCAAAAACAAGTCCTACTGTGGACGGACAAAATCCATTTCGCACCATCTTAAAAAAAGTGGAATGCTTCGATTCCACCTATAAATAGCAACAACAGTGGTTTCCGATGGTTTCAATTGCACGGTTTTGTCCATCCACAGTATGGGGTATGTCATCAGGGAACAACTCATTTCAGGATGAGACACCGCCCAGGTTTTGGCCCTGGCTCGCAAGGGTGCCCTCGAAATCCATTCAACATGGCAAACGGGCTTGAGACACACCCAATCCATCTCTCCTGTGCAGGTTTACCCCACTTCGTGGAATAGCTAGGGACCACCCCAAAATGGGGCGCAGCCCTTTTTGTCACAAAATTCAATGCTGATTCATTCAGAGCAGGGGACATTGGCTCATCAGTTCGGGAAACATCTTACCCCTACGGATCAATATGGAACCCCAAAAAGACCTTCCTCCACAAATGGTGGATTTTTGGATTCCATGTTCATCTGTAGGGGAGTTACACCATGTGACTTTGGCGAGCGCCTCGCCCGCAGGAATCTCCACTGCCTCGCCTTCACCGCGCAGCTCTCGCCAGAGCACTCAGCGAGTGCCTGAGATGTTCTCAGTGCACACAGGGGTCATCATCTGTCCATCAAAAAAATGTGTTTTTTGGGTTGCTTACACTAAAGTGGCCCTTTTAGGGGCATCCTCAAACCAATATATGCAAATCTTCTTCTCCGTCGATTCAGCTTGGATGATCAGCTCAACAACCGAGCCCTCGTCCTTCGAGCGCATGTGACCAAAGAGAGGTGTTCTTCGCCCAGGGTATGGGTCAAAAATAGGTACCCAAAATAGAACCCTGGTAAATGGAAACATAGACTAAAACCTGCGGTCCCCTGGTGGTTTAATTTTGACTCATACCCATCTGGTTCGGTAGGGTCCCGGCCACAGCCGGAATCATAGCCAGGAAAACGCGGAAGGCCATGACCTCCGGGGCCGACTGTTGGGAATCGATGGCTAAATATCAGTCAAAAGGGAGGCGTCCATGCAAAGAACCCTTTTCGATCTAAGGAAATATTGAGCACTCCTGGGGAAGAGGAAAACAATCCAAGCCAGGACCTCCTTGGTCAGGCTCCATGCTCTATGATGGGCGGGAAGAGTTGCTTGAACATCAGCCCGTTTCAGCATTCCTTTGAAAAAACTTGGCGACTACTTGTGCCGGCAACCAAGGTTCAACTACTTTGGCCAACACTCAACCAATCTGCACCAATCCAATTCACCAAATCCCCAGGTAAGGGACCTTAATCGTGGTTAGCTCAATTTGTACCCTGGAATCAACAATGGTTTCCACTACCCCCCAACGTGATGCTGAGGGCTGATGCTGAGGATGTGGAAGCCAAAGCTACAAAAACCGCCAAAAGCAAAAGAGCCGCGAAAGCCGAAAACCCACCCACCCACCCACCCACCCACCCACCCACCCACCCACCCACCCACCCACCCACCCACCCACCCACCCACCCACCCACCCACCCACCCACCCACCCACCCCACCACCCACCCACCCCCACCCACCACCCACCCACCCACCCACCCACCCACCCACCCACCCACCCACCCACCCACCCACCCACCCACCCACCCACCCACCCACCCACCCACCCACCCACCCACCCACCCACCCACCGCCCGATCGACGGACGACTGGGGATCCGAAGTCGGACGAGTGTCTTTGTACTTTTGCGGCACATACCCAGATCCATGAATTCTCCCGACCCGCTCACTTCGCCGAGGCCGAGGCTGTATGAACGGATAAGGTCAAAGTCTCAGGGTATAAGGTGGATGCGTCGCCGCTGGGAAAAGCTTGGGCCAAGAATTCGGCCGAATTCGCAGAGCATTCGATCAAACATGACTGGCAAGCTGTGGGCATGTGAACATGTGTCAAAACTTAGGTCCCAGTGCATTTCTCGGTGGGTGTCATTTTGGCGCCCAGTGAAGACTGACCTTCCCCCCAAAATATCCCTTTGGGTTTTGACACCCTGGCATCCACACGGAATTGCGAGCTCTCCGAATCAGCGGTTTGAGGGGGCAGCTTGTCATCCGGAGACAAAATGCTAGCTTGATTCTTTAGTACAATCCTTCTGATTAACATGGAACCAAAATGGGCTCCGCAACAACAAGCGTTTTCCGGGTTCCTGGTTGATGACGGAAAGCGCTTCTTGAAGCGCTGGGAGTTAGTGTACGAAGTTGTGGGGGGGGGGGTGTGGGGGGGGGGGTAACCTCGTTCCGGGTGATTTGCAGGTCTGGTCAGCCGAAAAATGCTCCCAAAAAATGGGAGTATTTTTTGGAGCACTTTCTGCCACCGCAAGGCTGGTTTTTGGTGTTTTTCCCTGTGTTTTTCGCGCTTTTTCGTCGACGCTGCCTATCATGTCTGACCTTTTCGTCTGTGGCTCTCGCGGGCCAAAAAGCGTGCCAGTTTTACATCATTTTACTTTGCTTCCGGCCTCGCCGGACTTGGGCGCACAAGGGGTGCCGGGGATGCAGGGGATGCCGGGGATGCAGGGGATGTCGCTTGTGTTGGAAGTTTTTGTGGTGGTCGGCGATGCTGGGGATGTCGCAGGACAACTACTCCCATTTTTTTGGAGTATTTTTTGGAGCACTTTCTGCCACCGCAAGGCTGGTTTGCAGGTCCCAGGGAGACGACACGGGGTGTGTAAGTACGGGCGCTGGTTTGGGTTGTTGCTTGTATGTGATTCAGTGCAGGAGGGTTGTGCAGTTGTTGGTTTGCTCTGACTTGGATCAAGCTGGCAAGGGACAGCAAGGGACAGCAAGGCAAAGCAAGGCAAACCAAGGGAAAGCAAGGGCAAAGGAAGCGAAAGTAGGGGAAAGCAAGCTAAAGCACGGGCAAAGCAAGGCAAAGCAAAGGAAAGCAAGGGACAGCAAGGAAATGGGAAAGCAACGGAAAGGGAAAGCAAGGGAAAGCAAGGCAACGCAAGGGAAAAAGCAAGGTCAAGCGAAGGAAGGCAAGGGAAAGCAAGGGAAAACAAGGGAAAACAAGGGAAAGCCATCGCATGTCGTGGCAGGCGCTTTCCGTTGTTTGCCGGACTGGTTTGCAGGACAGTGAGCCTATGGTTGTGAAGCGCCCCCTCTCCCCCAATGGTGGACATCTGGACACGAAGAACAACCACCATCAGTATGGCTTCATCCATCCCAAGTGGTTTGAAGTGAATTTCTGTCCATACCAGTGCCCCAGTGAGCCTCTCGAAACAAATGGGGGTGGATCAGTACAAGTCCCCCCATGGCCATTTGTGGATGCTTAAATGCCCATGTGCAACAAGTCTAGCTTCTTGCTCCTGCATCGCAATGTCGCAATGGTCGGCAAACATAGCGGTCTAAGATGAGCGTCTAATTTGTCGCCGTTTCAGTGGAAAATATGCACATCCCCCGAAAGTTGTCGCTTTTTGCCAGTTAAGTTGGAGTTGTTTCATCCTTCTCACAGCTACAGTCTCAAGATCCAACCGCCCAGGAATGACCCCCATCTGGCCATGGGTCAAAATCCAAATCGTACCCCCAGTGAACCTCCCAATCCAACCACTAAAATAGGTAACCTAAAATGGGTGGTGAATTCACCGAAAACCCCCCAAAATGGGATCCCATGAGTTTGAGCAACCACAGCCATCTCAGCCAGCGGCCCTTCCGACTTCTCCACGAACTGCTTCATGGACTCCACGAAGGAGTCCATAAGCTTCACCTCGCCCGCGTGAAGCTCTCTTGTGGCGACGGCGGCGGAGGCCCTACCCTTGGGTTGGCGCTTTCCTCCCAACATGGTGGCCGTCCCTTTAGGTGCCATTGAACACCGCCAAAACGGGGCACCCCGAAAAATGACACACCCATATTGCAGGTCAACCACGTCCAATGGCCCAGCAAAAAAGAAAACACACAAACAAACAAAAACACACACACAAACATGCACACACACACAGACAAATACAATCAACACAAACACAAACCTTCCATTTAACCCCCCAATTATGTCCGGTAGTAAGAATTCCCTTTAAAACCAACAAGGGAAAGTACAACATATTCTTAAGAGAACGAAAGAAACACACACACACACAAACACAAAACCACACACACACACATCAACCTACACGCGCACATTCCTAGAGCCACACACACACACAAGGACGCATAGACACAAACACAGACACACACACACACACACACACAAACACAGCAGACACACACACACACACATCCACTTTACCCTCTTGACCCACATTGGACATGCCACCGACCGAATCCGCCGCTCCGCCTGCAGGGCCACCAATCCCGGCAGCATCTTAGGCGCCGCCGCTTGCTCCTTGGCCACCTGCTTCCGTACCTCCTCCTGCTCGATCTCATCCTCAGCACCGAAATCTGTGAGACCAAAGCTTTTGTTTTTTCGCACTGTGGATGGACGAAATCCTGCACCACTTTGAACCCACAGCAAACCATTGTTTGTTGGTATTTCCAGGGGAAGCATCACCCCAGGGTTGTTTAGGTGGTGCAGGATTTACCGCCACAACCAAACCAATTTCCAAAATCCCTCCATACCTTTTGAGCATAACCCGGCCTCCCTGCGAAAGGAACCTTATGGGAGGGTTGGGGTCTGCCCACAAGGTATGGAGGGCTCTTGGAAACTTTTGAATGCAGGGTCCCTCATAATACGCCCCCTACCACACTGCCAAAGGGCTACATCAACATCGGCAATCAATAGCATGTTTAGCCCATGCAAACCAGGGGAAATTTACGGCACCCCGGCTATAACTTAGATCTGTTAGGAACGCTCGGGGTGCCTCGTCGACTCATCCAGATTCCTATGTTTGAACGCATGTTCAACCCTGCGGTTGAAGAAAGAGGCCTTTGTACTCTTGGTTGATTGACCTGGATGAATTATGCTCAGCAGGCATAAGCAAGAAACTGACCCACCCACCCACCCGCCTCCCCAAGAGAGGAGGTCACTACAATTTTGCCAGCAACGTGTCTTTGGCTTTTCAATCCACGACAAGCTTGGCTCCAGTCTTGCTTGGTATTGCTCTGTTTTGTTCTGACCAAGCTCATTCTTTAGATTCAGGTACCAGCAGGAATCGACCCCTTTTGGGACCGGTACACGTTGGCTTCAATGAACCATGCAGTGCTCCGGCTCCGACTCATGTCCGCTTGCCCGCCCGGTTGCAAGTTCTTGCTAAAGAATCCATCCCATCCAATGCCCCAAGCGTCCCCATTGCTGCAAGTAGCGAAGAAGTGGAGCAACCTGCAACTTACCATATCAGGACATCCTTGATTGGCGGTTTCGATTGGCGATTTGCGGAATTGACCCTCTGGCTGGTTCTTGTGGAGGGTACAGTGGGCACAGCTGATTGCCCAAATTGCCCTAACATGGCCCTGGCCCAACCCCCAAACCCCCAAACCCGCAAACCCCCAAACCCCCAAACCCCCAAACCCCCAAACCCCCAAACCCCCAAACCCCCAAACCCCCAAACCCCCAAACCCCCAAACCCCCAAACCCCCAAACCCCCAAACCCCAAAACCCCCAAACCCCCAAACCCCAAAACCCCCAACCTCCCAACCTCCCAACCCCCACACCCCAAACCCTCCACCTCAACCCCAAATCCCCAGACCTGGGTCATCGCGTCGTGCCGGTCTTGGTCCGTCTTGCCCCTTGTGAACTCCAGGTACTGCGCCAACGACACCTCTTGGCGCTCGCTGGCGTTGTACCTCACGCCGATGACTCTGAAACCTGGGGATTGCTCTCAAGAGTCAAAGGGTTGCAATTGACTTTGAACCATGCAGTTGCGAAGGGTTCAAACCGCGTAGGTGTCTTTTTTTCAGCTTTGAGAAATAAAGGGCCGTGGTACACCTATTGGTTGCCAGGGACATCGAGCTATGGTTCCTTGTAATTTCAGTAGAGTATGCAAGTTTGGGCGTTTCTTCTGTTTAGTCGGCTAAGGAATCAGTCAAGGCACAAGGCGCCAACCGACTCTCCATCTGGAAAGTGAGGGCCGAATCCAATCCCAAACTGCAAGCTGTGTGTGTGCAAGCTGTGTGTGTGTGTGTGTGTGTGTGTGTGTGTGCGTGTGCTTCTGAGGGTGCCCATGTTTTGTTTTAAAGCAAAGCTGACAAAGGAACACCCACCATTTTGGGAGTTTCCTACCAAAAAGACAAGCCCAGCTTGAACACCTTATCAAAGTCTCTAGTCAAACCATTTGCTGAAGGCCAAACCTACACCTTACTTTTGTCTCCTCCACCAAAACACATCAACAGCTGGGCCGATGGAACTGGGGTAACGAGTGGCTTTGTTGAGAATTCCTGCCCCAGGCTGCTGCAAACAGGGATGCACCCATTCGACCCTGTCACAAGAATACAAGCTTTGGACATGACGACAGTCGTTGCTTTCAGGTTGCAGCCCCGAAGAAATCCTAAGGAACCCTGAGGATCTCTTTCAGAATCCCGGGTGCATGGTGCATCTTCTTAAGGACCCCTACCTGGCGCTGTGGGTGACTTCGGGGCAGCATTGCCCTCAACGCTGACAGGCCAAGCACGTGGGAAGTAGGATGCTGGGACCCTTCCAGCTTTTTCCCGAACCTCAACCGCTAAAGTGGGGGGCGGGCGGTCGAGTCTATCCGAGTTGATGTGCGCAAAGAATCAAGAGGGCGGCAGTAGCCATTTAAGACTGTCCCTTTCTACCTCCACTTGCCCGTGTTTTGATTGTGACTCAACTTGGCCTCATCTCTCCCATCCTAGAGCCGCACTCCTTGAGAATGAGGTGAGGAAACTCCTCCCGCAACGTCCTGCGGGAGGAAGCACCTGAAGCGAAAGCCTCACTGCCCAGCTCTGTGTTTGGAAAGCCCCAAAGCAGTTCCAAACTCAGGGGGGCCCTAAAAATGGTTCTGATAAGCGGGTTCTAGCTTGCATCAAAGGACAATCATATGCGCATAGCATCCTAGAATTTAGAACCCACTAAGGGTCGCCCAACAAATGCCGGGCAGGGGGGCGAGAGGAGCTTCTGTGCTTTTTCTTTGTGGTTGTGGTTGTTGTGGTTGTTGTGGTTGTGGTTGTGGTTGTGGCTGTGGCTGTGGCTGTGGCTGTGGCTGGTTGTGGTTGCTGCTGCTACTGCTGCTGCTGGTGCTGGTGCTGGTGCTGGTGCTGGTGCTGTTGCTGTTGCTGTTGCTGTTGCTGTTGCTGTTGCTGTTGCTGTTGCTGTTGTTGTTGTTGTTGCTGCTGCTGCTGGTGGTGGTGGTGGTGGTCGTGGTGGCGGCGCAAGCATTCACACACTGTGGGACCATTCACAGGCTTTTGGGACACCATGCCCCATCTGGAGTGGGAAAAGAAGCTGTTCTGGCCACGGATTGGAGCCGACAGGGTGTTTGTGCATGACCCCTTTTTGCATACCCCTTGATTAAATCATTCTAGAGGCTTGTTGTCCTTTTCAAACCATATCCTTATATCCTAAGTGGGTCAATCGGCGACCCCCTCAGCGTAGTGAGCTCTCTTCATCCGCAGGTGAGAATCTCAATCACCCCCCGGTATCAAAATTGCCCAGCCAAAACCATGGTAAGAATCAAAAGGACGGCTGCACCCATTTATGTGTGGCACTATCTCCTGCTAAGCTTCATATACCGTGCCTCAGGTGAGCTACTGTGGACGAAATCCATTTCGCACCAAGAACCATGGGACTGTTTGTTGGCATGTTCCAGGGCATCGAATCATTCCAGGGGATTTCGAGGTGCGAAATGGGGTTTCGTCCATCAGTCTTTGCAGAGAAAGATTCACCCTTGGCCAATTCTTTCCGCACGTCGAATCGACACCTTTGGCAATTTGGGGCCCGGGCAAAGCATCCGAAGCTTCACGGGGGATGCATCGGGCGTCCAGGCCACCATCGCCTCTTCTGCGGGGGATGATGGATTCAGCTTCCCTCTATGCGGTGGTTTGGATTGATTCGGGTAAGAAGTGGTTTCGCAGTTCAAGACTCAGGGGTTCAAATCCAAAATACTTGGGAGAAATCTGAGGAATACGCCTGGGACAGAAACGAACTTGAAACCTGTTGGGACCAAAAGATACTTCTGTTTTTAGACCGGTAATCCTGTATCGCACTGGACGAATGAAACACTGTTGAAAAACATCCATGTTGCAAAAACTGCCCCGGATAAAATTAGGGACCCTACAGAATGAATTTTGATGCCCAGAGAACTCCTACACTTTCCGGGGAGCCCACGCATTCCTCCAAAATCCACCCTACCTTCAGAGTGAAGTCCCGGAGTTCCATTGTTTACAGTCTTCCCTGTCAAATCCGTGGAATCCCAGAATTCACGTCACCTCACAATTCCCTTAAGCGGATCCGACAAGGTAGTCTAAAAAGAACAGGAGTCCTAACATGTCCTAAACCTAGGGACCTTTGAAGATGGTGTGGAAAGGAAAGCAACAGGACACCACTGCCAGTACATGCTTATATATGGGCGTGGCTTATTTTGAGGGTACCTTTTTTGTGTGCTCTTACAGGAAACCAGAAAGAAAGCTACAATTTTGGTGAAGACACACCCATATTTCCGGGCTGGTTTAAAGGGGGATCGATCCCAGTTTTGGGTGTTCCAAGCCGGAGTATTTGGTCCAAAGACGTCTCCAGCTCTGTCTCCGTGCAAAAAACCACATGTCCTGATATTCAGCATCCAACTGGGAATGTGCCATTGCTGTCAATCCATGCGTAAGGGTCCTTGACCTGGGCCTCTTCAGAGACCCCGATTTCCACATGCAGCTAGTCTTGCGATGGATGCAACCCTATGACTGGGATAAGCCACACGTGTGTTCCGGCTTAGGTGTTGCTCTTACATGGGGGTGGAACATGAACCGTTTTAGCGGGATTCCTATCCACATGACTAGCTTATATATCCCTTTGAATGGGATTCTCCCTGAAGCCCAACCGTCCACCCAAGAGGGGACTCTCCTAGAAACACAAACCTGAATAGAACAAAGACAACGGGCATGTGTCAAAGGGACCCCCCCCTGCAAAATAGGGAGAACCGAAAGGCCATAGCGTTCATGTTGCAAAAAAAACAACAAACGCACTGCACGTCCTTTTGGTTTCCTCCGATCCTGATCCCAGATCCCAAACATCCGGGGCCCCGGCCCACTCAGAGCTGTCACCGGAGCAGAGACCCTCTAAGGCCAGCAACAACAGACACCTCGAATTGAGACAGAGCTGGGTGTTAAGGCTAACCTTTTGGGGCCATGACCAAAAAAAGAAGACCAAAGTAAGAAAGTGTCAGCTTGGGACACGTGAGACCCGAAAAGGGGACCCCTTTCCCCTCGAAATTGCAGACAATGCTGAGGTCCCCCCCAATTCTAGCTCATCCCTTTCCTGGGGCATCTGTACTTATTGGGTGGATATGCTACTTGATCTGTGCTCGCTATATTTCTTCTTGAATTTGGAGATTCCCTTGCCCGCCCCCTGTTGTCTGCCTGGGAACTTGAAACATCCGTACGCACCAGGTGTTTTGCGTCTGGCCACATTGGAATGCCATTGGAACCACTCTCCTCTTCAAGGGACCTTGTGGTGGGTTGCTGTTGTAACGCGGGTGGGAGGTAACCAGCCATGACCCTTTCCTTTGAGAACAACACACATAGAAGCATATAAAGTCACAAATGGTGCACCTGATGCATATATATATATATAATATGTATATATATATATATATGTACAAATGCGGGTTTCTATGCTGAGACTGTCAAAACCACCTCAAAACTCGAAGACACGACATGGGCTCCAAGGAAATCGCCACGTCGACAAACATCCTCATCCCAGGCTTCAGGGTCCAAGAAATATAATGCCAAGGCCATGACCATTGGAGCAGATGGCTGAGGGTCGAGCCACCCAAGTTACCGAACTTCTGCCTAAAAACGGGAGGGTGCCTAAAAATGAAAGTCATGATTCATGATCATAAAACACTCACAGATTCAGATCCTCGGATTCAGCTCCTCCTCAGCTTCCACCAAATTGGCTGTTTGGATTGTTGGCTTGCGGTCTCCCATTTCCCTTCTACAAGAAGCGTTCAATTCCAAATCCAAAGGCCACCAATCCAAACCCTTAATTGAGGGGTGCCTGACTTGTTGCTCAGTTGCCCCAAGGACTCAGACAGAAAAGGCGATCACCTTTTGGGGCCATGACTAAACACGGGATCCCCAAAAAAACCAAGAGGTGAGATCCGGCCGCTTCGCTTGGGACAACTGAGGTTGGGGCAACTGACGGACGCTGGGCGCCCTGCGGCTCGGCGTCCTGCAAGAGCTCGGCGGCCGCCTGCCAACAAAAAAGGCCCCCAGCGTTGTTTTTTGGGGGGAGACCACATTTTAAGCTTTTTGGGTGGTTGTTTAAAGGAAGACCAACCAATTTAAGGAGAAAGGACACCATAGTTACAGTAAGTTCTAATGATATACACACAAAGAGAACGGAGAAAGGTCTTAGCTTACCAGGCGGCTCTGCAACATTCCAAACGACCCCTTTAGCGGTGACAGAGAAGCTGAGGTTGACCCAACATCGCCCGGTTGAGCCCCACGTGGTTGTCAGGTTTCCTGGTCGAAGGCCAAAAGAGCCGGCAGCACAAAGGCTAAGTCTAGCAGTTTACAGGTGAACTGCCGACTGCACCTGGAAACCATCCCAAATCAACAAAAAGCAAGGTCTTGTTGTAAGTATCTTACCCAACAAACAAAAGAGCAATAAATCAAACGTCCCCTCCTCACCCCCCTCTCCCCTCCCCTCCCCCTGCCCCCGCCTGAAAGACCTCCTCGGGCTCCTTCTCATCCCGCGCCAAGGTGGCTCCACAGACCAGGCGCTCCGAGGCCACGTCCACGTTCACCTGGCTCAAATGACCCAAATCCCACAAAAAGGAACCGCGCGAAAAACAAGTACAAGCTTGGATCCTCTAAAGTGGGAAGTGTGGATTCTGACATTTTCTCCAAACATGATGAGCTTCCTCTAAAAGGTATCATCTGTGGGATGTTAAAGATCATCATGTTTGGAGGAATCCGGAGGACTACACGTGGGGTTTTGGGGGTCTCTGTCGATCAGGGGAAAGGGTGTCTGGAAACAAACACTTAAACATATCCATCGTGCCTTCATTGGTCCTTGGATACGACTTTCTTTCTGACAGACCCCTGACTTAGATGTTCAACTAGTGAATGAGTTGCAGATGGTACACGCCAAATCATGGCTTTCAAAACCATGGTTATAAGTAGGACAAGAGGAGTCTGAATTGAAGGGATCTGAATCTTCCAAGAAACCCTCCGAATCAGGAACATTTGGGTACCTTGTTGCAGTTTTGGACCCCAAGCACTCCCCCCCGGATTGGAACCCCCGGTTGCCACTTTCTTCGATGATTGGCCAATGGAGTCCCCTTCGCTTTCTTCACTACCACAGTTTTCGGGTCATTTCCCGTGACCATGTCTAATCTTGTTTTTTGTGTATGGTCGCGTTTGTCTACCTCGGGTATCCTTTTGAGCGTTTCATGTTAATAGGTACAGGCGTCTTGATGCCTAGGCCATGCCGATTCTGCGGGGCGGCTTGCCTGGTATTGTTTGGCTATGTTCCTTAAGGTGGGTTGTTTTAGCAGACCCCAGGTGAGCAACCTACATGGGCAACTGACAATATTCCCGGTTGTCTACATTCTACCTGTTCAAGAACCATGGGGACAGCCCAGTTTGTCCATTCGCTTTTGCTAAGAATATTGTCCATGGCCAGTGCAATCCCTTTTTGGTCTAGCCTAGACGTACCTACAACGTACTTGCGTACTCGCACAGGTTGGCCTCCAAACTTGGAAGGGCTTTTGAAGGGCTTTTGAATATGGAACATCACCCGTTCTGTGATACAAATATGGCTCATTCCTAAATTTGCGATCCTGCCTACGGGGATTCATCACAGAAAGTGGCCACCCAAAACTCCCCCTGGCCCTTTGGCCCCCAAAGTGGCAACCCAACACTCCTCCGTCTTCTCCAAACAAGGTCGAGGTGCCTTGACGGCTCGCGGGACATCATCGGCACCTGCCGATGGTTCTCGCTGAATCGTGAGGGGTGAGGAAACCTGTGGATTCCCTCAACCATTAAGGAGTGAAGGAGGTTCATGGGGAACTTCCTTTTGGGGGACCCTCTTTTTGGGTTCATTCCTCTTTGATTTGGAAAACCCTCTTGGGTTTTAGGCTAACTTGCCGCATTTTGGCGGGACCCTCCTTACAATGATAATGCAGCAGAGGGGCTTTGGAAGACTACTCTCCTCTTGAAAAGGCCTGTCCAATTGAGTGATTGGAACAAAGGTACTCACCGAAATCCAGTGTCGTTTGGGAAATTGTGGCATAGAACCACTGCTTCCTGCCTCCAGGCTAAGGCTCGGGCTTGGCTATAAGACTCTGGTCAGTTCCAACAAGAAACACCCATATGTTGTTCTTCAGGAACCATGGTCGAAACGACAAATTTTGGGATTTGCATCGCAATTGGACCTCGGACGAGCCAAGAAAAGCCTTTTTGGGGGTCCAAGGCTCCTGTAGTGCATCTTTTTGCATGTTCTCGCGACTTTCTGGTGGCAAGCCGCATGCACAGCCCTCGGCCGCAGCGTTTTGCTGCTCGAAGCCTCTAGTTTTTGGGACTGTGGCTTAAGCAACTGGGCGCCTCTTCAATAACTTATAGGATCCCCCCCTAAAAGGACAAAAAGGATGGCTTTCCTTTTGGTTTCCCTTTAACTTCCACCCAAAAGGTGGTTCGCAGAGCCCAGGCCCCGTGCGAACACGTCCGACATACCCATGACATACCCATTCGTCCCGAATTCCAAGGAACTGAGTGACTTAACATGACTTGACCAGGGCACAACTTCTCAAAAGGTGACACATACTGTCTTCACGGGTGCCGAGGCAACCCTTGTGGGTCGAATCTGACCCGGTTTTGCCCTTCAAATGTCTCGTCCCAAAAGCTAAGCAGTGCCCATTGGCCTTCTCCATTGCGAGCCTTTGCTCGCCGGTGAAACCTGCAACTTTGTGCAGAGGGGGCCGCAAAGCCATCGGCAGAGTGCCTTTTCCGATTCCCGCAGGGGTTTCCCGTCGCGGGACGAAACAACTGGCCTGGCTTGCCAAGGCAAAGAAAACTGCAGTCTCACTCGAACACCGGGCCTTCTTTCGCCTCCACCTCTCTCCGGCCACTTGTTTCAGAGTGCAAAGTGCAAGTCCCTCACTCTCTCTACCCACTTCCCGAGTGGATGGTCCAAAAAAAACCTAAACTTTTTAGTTTCCACTAAAATGGTCGTCCCAAGAAGTATAAAGTTCAGGAACTCGGGAAGTGAGTCTAGCCTCTCCTAGAGCCCCAGCGAGTCCAGGGTGTCATTCAGCCAGTCCCCCAAGCCCTGGCCGCCCTCCTCGCGCCGCCCTTGCGAACGCGAGGCTGGCGACTGCACCGCCGGCGCCGGCTCCAGGGTCCGCGCAGGGGAGGCGCCCGGCGACACCCAGCGGGGACTCTGCCGCATGGGCAGAGGGCTGGGCGGGCCGGCCATAGGGCCGCCTGCCAAAGGAAAGCCCAACGGTAGGCTGAACACGGGCTTTTTGCTTTGGCACCAAGGCCCAGACCACTGAATTTTTGGGGTTTAGGTCTCCTTCAAGTTGCCTTAGGCTTGCTCACCAGTTTTGAACTATGACTAGAAACAACCGGTGTCCACGTGATATGCAACATAACTCCCAAAATTGGGCATCGGGGGAATGAGTGACCTGACCTTTTTCACATTTCAATTTGGTGTGTATCCAATGCCATCCCCTTATATGGGAAATTGTCGATTCATACAAGACACCTGTCAAGCTGGAACCTGATGGAAAACTCTGTATTGGGCCGAACGGTGTTCAAAGAGATTTCAAACAAACAGTTCTGAACGGGGGCCCTGGCCAACCGCAAATCTGTGGAAACGTGGGCCGACAAACTTGACAAGGTCCCCACCCAATTTTCAGTTATGGGTTTTACCAGGTGCTTTGGAGGTATGTTTCATGGCCTAGATTAAGCATGCTGAAACACCCATTCTTTAAATAACCTCATGTTGGTTCCTCTTTCAAGGGCTCCTGGTACATACGGTGGATGCCCGACATATTGCACATAAACCAATGTTTCTATTCCTGTTTCCTCTATGGGTCAGATTTCAGTTTTCAACGACTCACACAAACATGGTAACTTACGGTAAAGTACAGGGTTGCCTTAATCCATCTAATGTTGAAGATTAATAAACCCCGTCCGATTTATAGGGGGGCGTGCACCCCTCCAATACTGATGAATCCCCACCAAACCAGGGACAGCCCCTAAAATAAACTGGGGCTTCTGAATCCGGGGCTTGATTCGACTTGGCATCCACTGTACGGCGCATGCCCTAAATGTTGCAAGTAAGTAAACAAGGAACCCCCTGAACTTATTCCAATTCACCACGGTTTTGTGGTTGAATCTGGTTGGTCTCTTGCTTTTCAGGGCCACCGCCATACCTTCTCATTCCGAGCTTGGCTCGCCTGGGTACCTTGGGTCGCGGGTGTCGCCGGTCAATGGCTGCCGCATCTGCGACACCGGGGACATGGACAAGGGCGAACTCGCAGGGGAGTAGATCTGCGACTGCGGTGACCTGAGGGTTCCGAGAAAAAAAACACACACACACACACACACACACACACACGAAAAACCTCTCTTGACAAGTGAGGGGCCCTTTTTGGTATCACCTTCAAAAGGGGGCACAACGCGGCACCTGGTCCCGAAAAGGGTTGATATTTTTGACACCCCCCCATTTATCCAACCTTGTTTTTGGGCTGGGATTGAGGAAAAACCCGAATTTATTGGGTACCCCCATCTAATACATACCCAAGTTGTTTGAGGGATGTTCAAAATGAAAGCAACTGTTTCCCTAAAAGGGACCCTCTGGTGTGGGCTCATGTTGGTGGAAGGGAAGGTAGATCTCCAAAAGAACGGCTGTAATTCATGTATAAATACATATAGCTATATATATATATACATCTATATTATCAGAAGGGGTTGTCGGAGACGTTGAAACTTAGTTCACTCATGAACGTAAGATAATAAACTCAGGTCCTGATGATTGAAAGTATCATGTTCGTAGTATCTTTGCAAATTTTCCTTATAGGTTTGCCTGCAAGCACACATCACAAACGGGCTTTGCAAAGGGATCCCAAAAACTGAGCCAGTTGGATTGACAAAGAACTGGCCCAGCCCAGGGTCCAAGAAACACATTATTTGATGCTGCTTCACACCTAGTCAGCCCTATGCGAACTATGCTTGCAGATCCCAGATGGCGGAAGGGTGTGTCCCTCTTTGTCAACTCTGATTTCTCTCGCCTCTATGTCACTAGCCCTACGCGTACCAGGTACAGAGCTGGAGGGCGGAAGTTTACATGTGCCTATAGGAAGAGAAACAAAACATCCCCCGCCCCATGCCCGCGCAGCTTTTTGGTCGAGTTGGCTGCCGCAGTCGGGTTGGCAGGTGGAGTGTACTTTGCTTTCTTGCTTTCTTTCTTTCTTTCTTTCTGCTTTTCTGTCTTTCTGTGTTTCTTTCCTTCTTTCTTTTGACCTTTCTTTCTTTTCCTTTTCTTTGCTTTCTATCTTTCCTTTCGTTCCTTTCGTCCCTTTCGTCCTGTCTTGCTTTCTTGCTTTCTTGCTTTCTTTCCTTCTTTCTTGCTTAGTTTCTGTCTTTTTTTCGTTCTCTCGCTTTTTTTTTCATTCCTTTCTTCCTGTCTTCCTTTCTTCCTTTCTTCCATTCTTGCATTCTTGCTTTTGTTGCTTTCTTGCTTTCTTGCGATATTTCTGTCTATTCTTGCTTTCTTGCTTTCTTGCGATATTTCTGTCGTTCTTTCTGTCTTTCTTTCTTTGTCTCTCTTCTCTCTCCTTTCTTTCGTTCTTTCTTTCAACCTTTTCCAGTCTTTCTTTCTTTGTTTCTTTCTCTGTCTCAATCTTTTCGCTCTCCCTCTCTCTCTCTCTATCTCTCTATCTATCTATCTATCTAGCCATCGATCGATCTATCTACCTATCCGTCTATCTATCCATCTATCTGCGCCTGACCTTGCGAAAGTGCTGCGCCTGCCACAAAGTTGGCCTTGCAAAAGTGCTGCGCCCACTCGGCCTTGCGAAAGTGTTGCGCCGCGCGCCTGCCGCCGAAATCTGCACTCAGCAGTTTGGCACTGGAGGCAAAAAACACATCATTTCCTCACCAGGCAAAATGAAATCGGTGTCTTGAAAGCCCCAACTTAGGCGCCTTTCGTGCAATCGGCGCGCAGCAGTTCGCGCGTCCACTCCAATGCGATTCACGAACCTGTCACGAATTCTGATCAGGTTGCCAAACTGCGGCGCCTGCCACGCAATTCAAACCTAGCGAAGACTTTGCGCGGCCGTGCCATGAAACTTGGCGAACCAGTGGAGAGACCGTGGAGAGACCTTTGCGAACCCTTGCGCAAAACAGGGCTACCCTTTCGCGAGTTTTTCATGTGGGTAACTCCACTTTCGTATTACGGAAGTTTTCTAACTAAACTTCCTTTGATAATTATATGTAAACTTTAGGGGCTTCAGCCTCTTCAATATATGGGTGCGACTTTTTCCGAGGATACCCTTTTGGGTTTAATCAAAGGGGAGCCAGAAGAAAGGGGAGCCAGAAGGAAACCACCTGCTTGGAGTGGTCCCCTTATTTCGAGACAAACCCATGTTGTGCATCCCTTTAGTCTCGAGCCTCACCGAGTGCGGGGACATAGGTGAGGATGTCTCGTGCAGCAGCTGGTGCCTCAGCTGCTGGCGATGCGCCATCCTCTTCCTCTCCTCCTCCTGTCGCGCCGATGTGCTCGACGTGTTCGTGTTCAAAACCGTTTTTGGGTTTGCCCCTTTTAAGGGGTTCCCAAAGTTAAAGGGAATCCAAGTGGATCCATTTTTTTTTGGGAAAAAACGTCAAACATCATGGGGCTCATGGCGAGACGGTTCACCGAACAAGGAATCCTTACAAATTCGTCATTTGGCCTCGAATTTCGCTCAGCACCCCGCAACCCCAGTTTCGCTATCCAGGCCCTACCCATCTTTTCGTCGCTCTCCTCCTCTTCCACAGACCGCCGGAACTTCCCGTCGTAGAAGTCGCACTTCTGCACCTCCACGATAGGACGCCTCAGGGGTTCCAAGCCGCGGCTTCTTACCCAGGAATCACCATCCACACAAAAAAAAACCAACAAAACAAACACAAAACACCTACCACGCGGAAACCAACAAACCAACAAACACAAGAAAAAAACAAAACAGCAAAACAAAACAGAAATCTGTGATGGAAACCAACAAAACAGAAACCATCACACACCAAAATACCTAGGAAACCGGGAGAAAAAATCGGGAATGGAACAGAACTCCTCCCCTGTGTTTCTGGGGGGTGGAGCCCACACGGGTCTCACAGACCCCATTCGGCTTGAATGGGCTCCGTTGGATTGATTTGTATCTACCCTGGTAGCTGTCAATGCTCATGGCCACCGCTCGATCCTTTCCGATTTTTTGGTGGTGCCGGAAGAAAGACCGATGTGGGAGAGGGCATTGTTCCCGGTGTTTTGGTGAGTCTCCCTTGAAAGTATGGATTAGGATTGTCCCACCCTCCATTTTGGTTCAAATTTGACTTCCCCTACAGAGGTGGGGGGGGTCAAACCTCACCTGTTGGGAAGGCACAAGCGAGCATTTTTGGGTGATGTTCAAAGTGGGTACTCAAGAATAGGGGCCCAAAGTAGAACGCTGGCAAATGGACAAGTCGACCAAATTCCTCTAAGATTTTGAGCCACGCCCAAATCTGACTTCAATTGTCTTCCAACACCTGTCAGCATTCCTTTGGGTGGTTCTAGCCACCACAAAGAGACGACCAAGTACCCGTTTCCCACGAACAACTTGTGAACACAGCAGCCATTGGAAGCAGCAAACGAGCACCCACTCTGAGCAAGGTTGTTTTGGCACCGAAGCGCCGGGTTGGGCCAACACCTTGTTTCAACATGCGTGCGCAAAGGTGGATACCCTCAATATTGCAAGTACATCAACCACACACCATGGTTGAATTTACAGGGCGTCCCTTGCTTGCTGGTTCTCAGCAGGGAATGAGGACATGACCCAAGGTCCATTCGAACACCCTGGGTCATTCCCTGTTCCCTGCCACGCCCAAATCATAAAACCTAAGAGTCCTTTCTCTCACCTTACCCCTGGTTGGTGGTTTGGTTTGGTGGGACCTTAGGTGGTACCTTCCCCATTCGGCTTCAAAGGAGCTGGGGTTCAAATCCAAATCCAAACCACCCACCAAGGCTTACCCGATTCTCGGAGGAGACCACAGCCTCCATTTGTGAGTACGTCCCCTGAGAAAAACACAATATGCCGAGTGATAGATCCCCTTGAAAACCAGGGAACATACAGCAAATATGGGTGGGCAACCCCCTCCCCCCCCCCCAAAAAAAAAGGCAACGGGTATGTCCTGTTGGTTTCCCTTTGAACAACGCAAACAACAAACATAATATACCGAGCCTCACCAAAAAGACACTTCTCCATGTTCCGAAGCCAACAAAAACCCTGCCCCACCTGTTGAAGATGTTGTCCCTGCCATGGATGGTGTCGCCCAGCGCCATGAGCCGCTCCGGCTTCACCCCCGGCTCGGACCGGCTCTTGCGGGCGCCCCCAAAGCCACCCAGGTGGGTGGCCCGGAAGCGCAGGGAGCCCATCCTGACGGGTTGGAGTGAGTGGAGTGAGGTGCCAGGAAGGGGTTTCCCATTGACCCTCCCTGCGTGCTTTGGATTGGTTTCAGGTTTTTGGGGGGCGTCCTGGGGCGGTGACCCTCTTTGGGAGGGTAAAGAGAAACCACCACGTTTTTAGCCGTCTCCCCCTTTGAGACATGCTCCGCTGGTGGTTTGGATTAAATGGTTAAGGGGTTCAACTCCCCACCAATCCAAATCGCCAATTCAGGCACACAAAAGGAGCTACCGGTTTTCCTGTATTTTTACATCCCACTGAGAGAGGGCTGTCAAATGGAAGCTCAAAAGCAGGATTGCATTGACTCCAGGGTTGTCAATTGACGTCCGCTAGAAACGCGAGGGATTCTTGGGACCCCGGTTCCAAGTGAAACCTTCTGCGAGCCGGCCTGTTGTCAGGCATCAGCGCATTGCTCACATGCCGTGGGATTGAGAAACATGTAAGTGCAAGCTGCAAGCTGTGATTCGCTACATGGGGTGAATCAAAACAAGCTGGACCCTCTTTGAATTTACTGGTACCCAATGTGCTTGAAGTCTCTGGTCAAATCAGAAGCGTTGTGCTTTTTAATCCGTTGGTAACATCTGAACAATGTACTGTTGTCCCCTGATGAATCGCCCCAGTCAGCAATAAGGTGGTTGACTTCCCTGGAAGAAACAAACACATCTCCGCTAAAGCAGGGATCCCGTGATGGACACCGCGCGAAGGCTTGATAAATGAATAAGTCTGTTGCGATATCTAAATCCTCTCCCAAAAAGGGCTCCCCCTCTGAGAAGTTGCAGAAGTGCGGGCGCAGCGGAGGGTTCAATTAGGCCGCGTTTCTGGCTCCCTTGGATGTTTACACTCTGTCCTTACAAGGCTTGCTCATCCCCAAAGGCCAGCCGGATTGTGAGACGGGCCAAATCAGGCCAATTCGAATTGGGCATGCTTTTTTTGACGGCTCCTCCCTCTTTTGGTTGGCATTTAAAGGGACACCGAAAGGAACTCTAGCATTTTGAGGGCCAATTTCGAGAAGCACCCATTTCTGGCCCAGCGTCTCCGGTATGCACTCCGTGCGGTGTCGCGTGAGGTTGAGCTCCAGCTGCAGGAAAACCCCGTCCAAGGGCCGGCCATCTGAGTGGAACAAATCCTGGCGTTGGGTTTGGAAAAGGCATAAAGGGGCTTGGCTAACCCAGCGTCAACATAGGGGACCCCCCATACTGGTGGCTTTCCTGTTTGATTTCCATTTAACCCCCCCCCCCCTTCCCCAAAAATGGGTAGCCTTAGCAAAAACGATACCCAAATGGGAAATAAGCGCTTCGATCGTTAACATTGGCACTTGTGCTCGAAACGAACTTTCATGGGGACTTGTGGAACACCCGAAATCTGTGGACTCGCATCACCCTTTGGACGACTTTTCACATGGGCCCTCGCTGGGTGCAGAAAGTTGCTATGCTTGCACCTTTTACGCACTGGGTTGTTTAAAATGTACATGGCGGGGTCAAACAAGCCTTCCTGAGGCCTTACAAAGGCCTTGGATTTGGATTTCTTGGGCTTCCAAGGTTCGCAAAAGGCTTCAAGCTTGGCGTTGGACTGGTCACATGCTCATGGTGTATCCATGGCTTGCCCTGCAAAGGACACCTTTGGTAGACTTAGAGCAAGCGCCACTAAAATGATCTGCCAAACGGGGGATTGTGCAAACCGACGCCTTGCACCAGCT
Organism: Effrenium voratum; assembly: GCA_963377175.1. Classification (NCBI taxonomy): domain Eukaryota; class Dinophyceae; order Suessiales; family Symbiodiniaceae; genus Effrenium; species Effrenium voratum. Next base: position 143,515 of record CAUJNA010003869.1, read on the forward strand.
TCCCTTCCCCGCCCCTTACCCCTGGCCTGGTTCTTTTTGCAGCCAAGACATGAACAGAGTGAAGCAACCAAACAAGACACCGAGAACTCCTCGCCTGTCCCTCGATTGTGCCAAATGGACAACCCTCGTTTTGGCTTTCCGCAGGTTCCGGGCAGCTCCCAGGTTCCGAGACAAACGACTGGGATCGGTGCTGCTCGCAAGGAATTTCAATTCGACAGGCCCTACAAAGGAAAGCCAAAGGAAACCCTCCAAATGTCTACCTTGAGACCTTGAGGCTTCGTAACCGAAACAAAAGCCCCTCAAAACCGTAAGTCGCAGAAAAAGTCAGTGGACAATTTGGCCCTAAAAGTCTTCAAGGGAATCCAAATAACACCCCTTCACCGCTGTTTTTGTGCTGTGATCAGCTGGGACCTGGGGGTTGCCACCCTCCGAGCCGGGTTCCAAATCGACGCAACCACGCGAAGGCCTTCGGGTTCCAAAAGCTCCCGTGGTTCGCCCGCGCGTCGCACAGCTTGAAGTTCCTGGGCGTTTTCAGCGAGGCGAGACGACGACGACCCATGCGTGTGCTGCAGGAGAAATGAGTGTGCCTATTGAGCCAGTGCTTGTCTTTTTTGCGTAGTGGCGTTTTCAATGCTGTTTGTGGATGACCCGACATAAGGAAGCCAAAGGGCAATTAGTCGGTGTGTCAACTAGTGTGTGTGTGTCTTGCTTTTCTCGGGAACCCTTCTGCAAAAACTTGGTGTTGAGACACCCCGGATGACCAAACGTGCTACCCTTTGGTCCACCACCCCCACCTAAAATCAAGGAAGCTTCCGATGCAGGCTCTGATCCAAAGCTTCGGATCAAGCTTTTTCGGGGTTAGTCATGCGTCAAGAGCATTTTCAGGTATGGGTTTTGGAGTATATAACCGCTTAATAGCGGCATGTAAGCCTCCATACCTCCAAACACCATACCTGCAATTGCGCTAGAATACGGGCCCGAGAAGGGCCCCTCTTGAAAAGCCAAGCAACAGCACGATCAACAAATATGTCAGTCCCGTGCTAAGCTGATGATCCAACTTGTTGGCTGCCTTTCAAATGAAGAAACGGACCAGCAAGTCAACAGATTTCCAGGTAAGAGTCAAAGGTCATTTCCAACAGAAAGGTGCCAAGGCAACCAGTGGATTCCCATGGAACTGGAGAGGTGTTTTCAGGTCTGGTGCCTGTGACAGCCGTGCCATTTGCCTGCAACAAGCCTATTGCTTCTGGTTGCCCTTCAAAGGGACACCAGAAAGGGTACCCTCCCTCCTTGTCCCGCACCCCTAAACTGCATCTACCCAAAGCGGGTTTGAGTGTGGCGAATTCAGGGTTCCGAGTCTCCAGAATGACATAAACTCAGAGGTTATCCCTTTTGCTTAACACCCGCTTCAGTGACTCTGGAAGGAGCATAAAATGGGCCCCCCCGTCAGGATGCTGAGCACCTCCCCCATTCACAAATAGACTCTACACACATCAAAGTTTGTTTGACCCAACCCAACCCGATTTTCTTGGCCCGACTCTGGGGTACTTGCCAAAACGCATATTCAGACTTTCCGTATTTGTCATTTGTCTTAGAATCAACCCCCGACTCGGAAGGCGGCTCCGTTTTGGGGCCATGACCATCGCGGAAAGGTCCGTTGATTCGCCTGGATTCGCAGGCGAGCATTTGGACGGCCGCTTTCTTTGCCGGGGCTCTCGAAGTATTTGTCCAGCAACGGAGTGACCCATGGGTCCCAGATGGTGGTCGCCACGCACTCGGGGCGCGAGGCCGTCTCCTCCTGGAACATCACGTCCACCCGCAAGAGGGTCAACGGGTCCTGGAAGTTCACAAAGATGTCCTCCCAGGGGTTGGATCTGCAAATTGCGTCCAAACCAAACAGAAGAGGACCACTGCTAAAAAAGAACCCACCCTCATAGCGAGCTAGTTTTGCCTCCCAGGTGAGGTCACCATGTTTCAGAACCTCTACATCTCGGTCTTGGGTCCACAACACCGACTGCTGAGCACTGAAAGGGTACCAACGGTGTGAGGGGGCGGGGGGTCATTCATCACCGTTGGCCTCAAGGACATGCACGCCCTCCAAAGCTTCATCTTTTGCTATCCAGAGCGAGCTCAACCCAGGTTCGCCTTCCCCACTGCGGATTCTCTTCAGGGATCCTCCTCTTTAGAAAATCACCCAGGTTGATCCCGGTATTTATAGGGCTTCATCGGAAGGATGAAAAAAGGGCTAAGTGAAGAGACTCTGGGTTTCTGTCATACATCAACCTAAAACAAGAAATGGAGCCGAGAAGGCCAAGCTTATTGGCAGTGGCAAACCAACAATATTTGTGAGGTCGCTATAATTTGCCTAAACGACTTGCTGGAACCATCCCTTCTAATTTCCTTTCTTCCAAGCGCTCCCCGAGAAACGTGGATCTCACAAAAAGGACTTGTGCGAATGCAGAGCACTTCGGTTCCTCGCCATCGAAGGTCTGGGCGCCTGACTGATCCCCCTCCCAGCGCACCGCGTGACTGCGGGTGGCCGAGACATCGTGGGGGGTCGCGGAGCAGTAGAACCTGAGCTCATTGGACCCATTCCCCCAATATTAAAAAGTAACAACAACCAGGAAAATAACAAACCAGGGGTAAACAACCAAACTGCCTCAGGGTTTTGTTCCTCTACGAACCCAATGGACCCATCCCGCGGACCCGAGAAAGAAACACAAAAATAACTTGTCCCCCTAAAAAAAAACACTTTAAGCGTATTGGATTGGACCCATCCCCCCGAGGAAAATAACAACAACCAGGTCAACCAGGGGCAAACAACCAAACCAAAACAGAAACTAACTTTAACCAGGGGCTAAACAACAAACAAGCACGGGGTTTTGTTCCTCTATGTCAACTCATCCCGCCGAGAAAAAAAACAAAAAAACAAGAAACACCAGGGGTAAGCAACCAAAAAAACACAGCGGTTGTTCAACAACTTGTGCAATTTCCGACAAGAGTTAAAGTTAAAGGTCTAAGTCAAAATCTGGCAATGGTTAGTGGTTCGGTCCTGGCCAAATGTTAAAATTTTAGTGGGATATGTCATATCTGGGTGTGTTATTATAGGGGACCCCAAAAAGGTGGTTTCCCTTTTCAAACCACAAAAACCAAGTAAACCTCCATGGGTGAATTGGTTGCAAACCGAAAACCTTCCGAGGTCGCAACTTAATTTGTACAGATCTCTTCCGAAAGCAGGTGAGACACAACCAACACCTGCGTTGAAATGGTCTACCCAAATCCTGAGAAGAAACCAAGGGGCAGGCAGCTTGGTTCTGGTTGGGACTGTCGCCTCCCCCCCCGAAAAACGACACCCCCAAATCCCCCAAACGGGCTTGTGGGGTGCCTGTAAAACCAAATTAAGTCATGACCATAGCAAAATAATGTATATAACTATCCTGCCCGTTTAAGGTAACCCCTCCAACAAGGACAAAATGCACAACAAAAGGACATCGGCATCTCCAAAACAACGAAGGGAAGGGATGATGTCAACGCTCCATTTTTGGTGGCTGAATTCAAAGGCTCACTTCATGAGTGGGCAAACAAGTCCACAAGTTCGTGGGCAGCCATGTTTACCCGTCCCATCAAACATGTCCAGAAGTTCGTGGTCCATTCACCGGATCCTCAGCTCCCAAAAGTGGTCTCAGCCCTGGTTGGACGCCCGGCAGTGCAGGTCTGGGTCTGCCACAAACCTCCGGACCAGGGCACTTGATGAAGAGGTGCCCGTCGTCCATTCCCATGTCCAGCATGTTGGAGATGAAGCCTTCGTCCACCTGTTGCTGCCAGGGGAAAGGCACCTTCTTGAGAGGGACCCCGACAGACAGGCAGGTTCCCGGGTGCGAGAGATGCAGGGAATGAGTTGCATTGAAGGAGCCCAAGCAAAAGAACATCCAACTTTTGTGGTTTCCTAAAAGGTTCGTTCCCAACACCCGGAAGGGTCATTCCCTACTGAGCACCAGCAAGCTGTTCGAGGGCAACCTGAACCTTGCCGTGTTGTAAGAGCAGGGAACCGAAACCCAGTTTGGCAGACATGGCGCTGCCACAAGACATGGAACAAATTATTCCCAGGTGCAAAGGAATGGGTGCGAGTTGGAAAAAAAAGGCCGGTTCAGCTAAAGATCAACTAATATGGGTCTGTCGTGTTTTTGTGGTTACCCCCTTTTGGTTGAGAAGGAAAACTCCGTTTGGGAGCGAACGCCAAATGAAAACGCCCCAACGGGAACTGGCTGGTGGGGCTTTTCAAAAACATCATTGGGTGAAGAGAAGGGACAACTCTTCAACTGATAACATTTTGGGCCCCTGAACAAACGAAGCCAACGGAAACCCAGAAGTCAAACAACAGCACGCATGTCCCTCCCGACAATTCCGTGGTTTCCAAGGATCCAGAAAACCCAAAGGAACCCTAGGGCTCTCAACTACCCACTCACCTTGTACCTATCCCTTTTAGATACAATCAGGGGTCATCCCTGTTGAGTGGTTGGATGTTCTCCTTTGGGAGGTTGGATCCTCTAGTTTCAACTGGTTTGATGGTCCTATTGTTCAACCAAGGGGGGGCATGGCGGTTCCCATTTTTGAGCATGCTTTTGTTTCTTGTTTTCACCATTCCAAAAAACACTGCAAAAGGAATTGGATCCAAGCAAAGAACCCTCACAATGGCCAACCGCTCGCCTTGCCCCGTATCGGTGTGCTAGAAATTCAATGAATCGGCAGATTTCGATTGTGGATTGTGGATGGACAAAATCCTGCACCAGTCGGTAGATGGTCGTCCTGGTCCATCCTGCCTGGTGCCGGATTTGGTCCATCAACACTATTGTTCAAGCAAGGGCGGCATGGCGGCTCGAATCCCTACGGTCCTACTTACATACCCAAAATGAACATGATTACCCAACCTATACATACTGGATGGTACCTTTTTGCATCCATTTGTCGCCACCGGTTTTGGATGCTTTGCAGCCTTTGGCCTTTGCACTATCAACCCAGTAAGACCCAGTGAGGTCTAAAACCCCACTTCCAGCCAAACTATTCGGCAGCCAAGTCAGGACCCCGCGTGGACCCCTTAGTACGCTGACAGCTAAGGGTTCTCTGCCCGCTGGGGAGAGAGTTCCAGATAAACCTGGCGGCTGGGGATACCACCTGGGCTTACTTATGGTTCCCCAGGGTTTCGGGGCTGGGGATATCACGTGGGTTTTCCGTTTATTTTTTTCTGGGACAACCCGTCCTCGATATCGGCGATGAGCAGCACAAACTCCGACCAGAGGCCCTGTCCCGTGCCGTGCTCGAACCATTGCCGCCACTGGAAGGCCTGGCCGATCCCATCCCGACGGGCCCTCAGGGAGCCTTTGGCCTGGGGATTTGACGATCAGGGAAACCGAAAATTGGTGTGGGCTGGTGGGGGGAATTGGGGGATTCAGGGAGCCCCTGATTGCTTTGGGTTGGGGAAATTTGGGGAATTGAAACTGGTGGTTGTAGAGTGGAAGGGAAACTATCCCGAAGCGTCCAAACCACCAATCCAAACCACCAATCCAAACGGCCAACTAGGGGGAGGCTTCCCTTGGCCGAATTTGTTTAAGTCGCTTCCCGAGTGGGTTGACCACAAGCATTTACACCGTGGCTCAAACAGGTGATTGGCAGCACCCTGCCTGGAACTTCAGCGCGTAGGACAGGATGTCTCCGATTCCTGGTCGAAAAGAAACGCCTAGTGTCTCCACCGTGGGCATATGGGTGTGTGGTTTTTTTTTGAGTTGGCACCCTTTATGGAAACCAACCATTTTATGGTGCACATGTTGTTTCTTTGGCGGGGGGTCCCCTATTTTGAGAACAACCCATGTTGTTTGTTTGTGCTTGTACAATATGCTTCATTTTTTGCTACGCATGGGCCCTTAGTTCCTTAAGTCGTTGTTTAAGGTGTTGACACAACGAACCTGTTTCCATTGGTTGCGCTGAAGGAGGCTTTGGCTTGGCAAGCTCTTCGGAATCTTACAAGTCCCCTGAGTAGTCCATGGCCGCAGGGTTGCTAAGAACTACTTAGTAGACTGCCTCCTCGACGAAATGCCCCTCCCCCCAAAAAAAAACAAAACACACAACACACACACACACACACAAAAATGATCACCCTCGCCACCCCCTCACCCCTCCCACGGGGTTAGGCAGATAGACGTCCCGCCTGGGGTCTCGCAGAGCAGCAGGAAGATGGCGCAGGGCATCAGCGCCAGCGACAAAGTTTGGGCCATCCCGGCGCTCAGCAGCAGCACGAAGACGTCCCACGCCTTCCAGCGAGCTGGAAGAGTCGCTGCTTTTGTGTATGTATATGTATGCATATATATATATATATTAATATGTATTTGTTGGGGGGGGACCAAGACAGAGAATTTGTTTTTGTTTTGGTCTTCTCATTTTTGTTTCTCGGGAGGTCTCCAAAACAGAGAAGGAGACCAAACAGAAACCAAAAAAGAGGTCTGTCTGTCTCTGTTTTTTGTTCACTTTTGGTTTGAAAGGAAAACAAAAGGAAAGCCACCATTTTGGGGGATGCCCCCCCAAAGAGACAAGCCCATTTCCTCTGAGGGAAACGAAATGAAAACCACGGGGGTCCCCCGCAAAGTGACAGGTACCCATATTTCTTCAACCCATCGCTTAAAGGAGCCCTGTGCACTCCAGTTCTTCCAGCAAATGTCCCCAGAGTCGGTTGCGTAGAGATGCAACGCCAAGGTGCCAGGCTTGTCCAAGGGTCGATTCGCTTTGGACAGCTGAGCTCGGAAAAGATCCCAACAGCGGGGCTCACGCCGAGTGGCCAGGCCCTCGCTGGGGTCGTTCATCTGGTGGAGATCGGATGCGCCCACCCAGCCGCAGGCGGACCCGGCGGCGCCCGCGCCGGCGCAGCACAAAGTGAAGATGGCGAGGAGCTGGCCCTTGTCCGCCACCTGGATGTGGCTGTGGTTGTCAAAACCCTTTTGGGACCCCATTTTTGGTTGGTAGGCGAATTCACCGCCCATTTTAGAACCTATTTTTGTGGTTGGATTGGGATGTTCACTGGGGGTACGATTTGGATTTTGGCCCATGGCCATGTGGCTGCGTGTTTCTTTTTGCCCCCCCTCTTTGGTGGGTCGTTTCATGGGGTTTCCAAAAGGACACCAACCAGTTTCGGGGGCCCTGACTTTGGAGACAAGCGGGAGTGTGTGCTTTAAGGTTGGATCCCCCGGTTTCCTCCTGGTTTGCTATTCAGAACAAGCACCCTCCAAAAAAGACACACACCCCTGGATGTGAGCAGCCTCCAAAACCTATTGACCTTTGGTTCTACCAACAAGGCTTCTCACGGTTTCTACGTATAGGCCTTGAACCCATGAAACCAGGCAGTAGAACCACCGGCCAAACTGCCTGCTGGAATTGACAATAGGGGCTCATGTGAATGGTGGGATTCATGTCCACCACTGTTGAGGCGATTTTGAGGCGATTCCCTGCTTAACTTCATGACCTCAGTGCAAGGACTTAGACGCTCAGGACCGGAATGGTGCTCCGCAAATCACTAGCAACTTTGAAGTACCTCTCCCACATGGAACCCACCAAAAGGCTCCCCCACGCAAATTAGCTTGAAACTGAAACTGAAGGTCCCCCAAAAGAAAATGCGGGTCAACCTATGAGTAGACGTTCAGATTTGTTGAATGGTTTCATGCATGCAGGCAGGCCATGGGAGGGCGGCTATCACGTGGCTTGTTTCCAGGGATAGCCCTCCCCCCTATTAGCCCCACCGGGTTCATGATAGATGGTCTGGCATTTATGAAATGGTGAGTACCCTGCAAGGGTTTGTAGGGGGTAAACTGGGGCTTAATTGGAGGTTGAGGAGTAGTTTAGTTTGAAGGGTTTTATGAGGAAGGATCATAGCAACCAGGAAATTGTCACAGCACAGTGCCCATCAAATACAAGTCTGTTTCCTCTAGACTTTCCTGTAGCTGGTTTTGATGCAAGGATCAGGGCAGTTTCTCTACTTGCCTCCGCACCTCCAAGCCCTGCCATGCTCTTCAGCTGTCAGGGAAAGCCCAAATTGGCCCAAAGGACGGCAACCACGGTTTCAAAGGTTCGACCAAACCCTTGGGAAAGGGTCAACCGCACCGAAGCTTAAGCGATGGCTACATCAAGTATCAAGCTTTGAACGTCCACCCCCACCCCTCCCCAATTAACTAAACACAAAAAGCAAAACACAAAACCCAAAGCCACCAAGCAACACCCCCGAAAGCAAGAAACAAACAATGACAAAAACGAAAAAGACAAAAACAAAAACAAAAACAAAAACAAACAAACAAACAAACAAACAATCACTAGGCCCAGTAAACCCTAAGCTCACCCCGAAGACAAGCTTGCTCTGAGGTTCGGGCCCAGCTCTTGAACCTTGCGATGACGCCTCAGCCCATGAGAAAGGTTGGGGAGGTGGTCCAAGGGGGGGGATGCCATAAAAAGCAACATGTCCCGGACTTGTTGGTTGATATTTTTCTGTCAAACCACCAATCCAAACCACCAACCAAGGGTTGCCTGATTGAAGGGCCCCCCGAAACAAAAAAGGAGATGCAACCCACAGGGGCAACGATTTCAAAGGGAACCGCCCTTCACCAAAAAACCCTTCCCCGGCAAAAAGTTGAACCAAAGGGTGCCACTCCCAAAGAAAAAGAAAAGAACATGCCACTGAAATTGCACAACACAAAGGAACAACAATTCCACCCCCTTCAAAGCTCCAAAAAAAGAAGGACCAAGACAAAGAACAAATACCATCCCGCCTTCGAAACTCGCCAAAACAGGCCGGAAATCCCAGGGAAGCTCCCCCCAGCCCCATTCAACTGGGATGCTGTAGCTGAGCACCGCCAAACACGCCTCGCTCACGCAAATGGTGGCCGTAAAGGAGGCCGCCAGCTGTTCGTGCAGGCGCCCGGCCTCTTGCTGCGGGGGTCGGCGCGGGACTTTTTTT
>CAUJNA010003869.1:157500-366957 GCA_963377175.1 Effrenium voratum
CAACTATGCAAAAAGCATTGGGTTGTTGACCATTTATGCATGAAAGCAATGCTGTCCTAATTCTCCCGTTCACTGCCAAGCATGAGCCAGAGAGGACAAATTGCATAAAAGCCAGGGGAAAACACGTGTGACGCAGCTTTCGCCTCCAGGTTTTTTAACAGCCTGTGACCTTTTTGGAGAAGTCAAAAGGTTGCAGGTCGTACTCAAACTTCGCAGACCAGTCTCAGTCAGGGAATAAATTCCACTCATGATCTCGAGCGAGATAGCACCATACTTGCAGGGGCCAAACACCCCGTGCTACAAGAAACACAAGTTTAAGGGAAGAAGATCCGCGACAGAAAGACCGCCCAACATGGTCGACCAAACAACATACCCAACCGATGTCACAAAGAACCGCCAACGACCACCAACGGCTACCAACTACCAAGAATTACCACACCCACAACACGCCAAAAACAACGCAGACCATCAAACATCACCCCCCCCCCCCACAAAAAAACAAAAAAAACAAAAAAACAAAAAAACACCGGTTGCAACGCTTGCAAAAAAACACGGGAGTCCCAGATACACCCAGGAGGGCAAGGTGATGGACTGCATCTCCGACACAGCCTGACAATCGGTCCGTTCCAGGGTCAAACATCGGGGGCTTTGGACTTTGGACCTGGAGATGGCGTTCAGTCTTTCAAACCTGGGCTGTCCTCAGATCCCTCGCTAAAAGTGACTAACGTCTAAGTGGGTCAAATGGGAGTCCCCACTAAACACCAAAAAAAGCTGAAAGGCTAAGGAACCGGATGGCAGGGAGCCACCAAGAAACCTACCTGAAAATGGTTCCCTCGATCAAAACACTCACGCCTATTGGCATCATCCCTGGGAAAAACGTGGGTCCCCCCCCACAATTTTGCGGCCCTTCCATGCATGAATGGACCACTTACAATTTGACATGGAGAAGCCATTCCCATTTCTTGCCCGGACCTCCCTGAATCGCTTTTGGGCCTATGCTTGGGACTGTCCACTCCTATCCTTCATCTACTTAGGGGTCAGTCTCCAAGGTACCCTCAACTGCATTGGTCTTTGACCCCCTTGGAAACGTTACACTTCTTCCAAGTTTGTGGGGAAATCGTCATGTGCCAGAAAGCTGACAGGCCAGTCCCCAGGCGGCAGCAACCAACCGATCTGCGCCTTTGTCCATTCATTAGGTGGGCTGTTCAAATTGTTTGCCGAAAAGTAGCCTCTAAAAGACCAAACCCCCGACTGGGAATTAGACTTATTTGGATTCCTTTTGGTGTTCTTTTGGTTTCCATCATATCCTTTATCAGGGATTGTTTCGGTCGAACCAAAGATTCGCCAAAAAGGACCAGCTCCAGATCCAACCCCCGCCTGGTCTGCCACTCCACTCAGCTCCTCCTCTTCCTCTTCCTAGACGGATCTGACCAAGAAGTGACAGCTTTACTTGCTGGTGCTCTGCAGGGACCCCAAAAAACCATCCTCTACGGTTTCTTTTCAGGGAATCCGCAGGTCATTCCCTCATTCCCTACTGAGCACCAGTAAGTGTTTGCTGGTTGAGAGGGAACATGAACAAAGGTCACTAGATGTCCCCCTCAACAGTTGCGATTTTCTGGTGGTATCTTGGTCGTTAACCATTGAAACAATGGCCACTTTTGGAGGATCCACAAAGGGTACATCCAACAAACAACTGTAAGCACCAAAAAGGACACCTGCTGTAGGTGTTTGGATCCTCTAAACCCGTGGCAAAGACCCTCGACTCGACCGCTTCGCTTCCTCTCGCGGTGGCGCCCAGGACGGTGACCAGCTGCCCCCCACGTCGCACCAAGACATCTCGCTGGGGCGCTCGCAGTGCTTGGGCGCGATGGGGTCCTGGCGGAAAAAAACAACGGGTCAAAAGTGGATTTGTGTTTCATCTTGGATCCAAACCTGGGTCAAAAGTTTTTGTTGCTTCATCTTGGATCCCCTCAAACAAGTTAGACCTTTGCTGGGATATGTCATACCTTTCCTCTAAACGCACAAAGTCTAAAAGCCTGAAGATATGGCAGCGAACGGCCAGGTTGTGAACACAGAATTTCAAAACAACTGACCAATGCACAGGGCACAAGTGGCTGCTTTCAATTCCCCGCAAGGGGTTAAGGGAAACCAAAAGACATTTACCAAATCTCTGCTTAGGTTGGTCATCCGTTTAACCGGAACTATGCTGTTGCACCAACCAGACTGAACAATCATTGGCAACTGTTTGGCAACCAACAGATCTTTCAACCAAAGGAAAGATAAGGACCCGCGACTCATACCAAGCTCCAGAAAGATCCCTCCTGGATGCGGCTTGCGTTCTTACATCCATGCGGCATCCCGCTCTAGAAGTGCTGGAATCTTTCTCAGATTTGACAAGCGTCATTCCTGACCAGTCGATGGACCTGCGTGTTTGCAGTCGTCTACCGTTCATGGTCACAATTGCCATGGTCAGACCTTGGCTAAAAAGGGTAATTTTGGGTGTGTTTTTTCTTAGGGAAATAAACAAAATGAGGCTTCCTGTTGTTGGCTTCCCTTTTCAAAAAGAAAGACCCAGCTTGCTTTTGGGGCACCTTACCAACAGCAGTAGCGGGGCTTGTAGGCCTGGAGGGAGTGAAGAACGACTCACTTCGCAGGGATGAAACCCCAGCACTGGTTGATCCACCAATCCCAACTATCAACTGCCGCCTGGCAGTCATTCTGTCTATCCACGGCTCTGATTTCGGATGCAGGACCTAAATACGAATGCTCTACGCTAGAAAGAGATATTGTCGCCAAATCAGCGATCAGTTCCTTTAGATCCCGAAAGGGGAAGGGGTGTCTAGATGTTTGTCAAAGACTCACTTCCTGAGAGGATTGGAAAAAACATGTCTAAGATTGTTGTTTGCCACTCAAATGGTCTTCCCAAAAAAGTATAAAGTCCGGGAACTCAGGGAGTGAGAAGAGAAGCAAAAGAAGCCTGACCTGCTCAAGGGCTCCAAGTTCCACCTTAAAATACATATTTATTCAACTTTCATTTTGGGCACATTCCTGGAATCACCTGAATATAGGTCAATCGGTCGCACATGGAAACACGAGGGGCACGATCTCCGCACTCCAAACCGAGCCGCGTACCGGTGAGTTTCAACTAGGTCCTCCAGTAGAGAGGTTAGAATAAGGGTACCTTTTTTTGTGCAGTTTATTTTAGTAGGGAACCCTCCTCCAAAAAGGGTAAAAGGGCACTACTGTGAATATATCGGAACCCCCACCGCTACCCCCAAACTTTGCCGTTTCTCCTGGTGGCATCGCCACCACAAGGCGTAGCACTTCGCCCTCAAAGCGAGGTCGGCCATGCCTGGCGCGTCAGAACGGTGATGCCCGTGCCAATGAAGGCCCGTCTTATTTCCGCTTTTTGAGTTGCTAAGTTGCCCAAGTAGATGTCCGTTTTGGTCTGAAGAAACAATCTCCACTGGTTTCAGTTTGGCTTAACCATGCCATGGTGCTGAACACGGGGGCCTGGAAGGACCAGGATCAAACAAATACCCATCCTTTTTTGGGTTTGCTTTTGGGAACATTATGCATTCGCAATACCGGGCTACCTGACCCCGCAAATGACCAGAGAAAAAAGAAGAAGAAAAAAAACAAACATGGCATAACATGGCCATACGGGCAAATACGGCCAAATACTGGAGTTTGACCGGAGAAGCAAACAACAAAAAAACAGCCCTACGGGTGCCAGGTACCCAGCACCAGGCTCTCAGTTTGGCTCCCCAGCGCCTGTCTCGCTGAGCAGCTTCCGCGCTCTGCGGCACTCCTTCTCGGAGCCGCAGCTCACCGCCAAGGCCAGGCGCGCGTTGGACGCGAGGGGCAGCCCCGTGCTGAAGACGTACTCCTCACGAAGCGCCAAGTGGGGCGGTGTCACAATAGGACCCCTCCAAACAAAACTGCCTCATTGGATTTCCCACTAAACCAACCCAAAAAGAGCTCCCTCATCAAAAAGCATTGACATGGGAGCTTCTCAAAATGGTGCGAAAGCCTGCCATTTGGTCGGTGAAACGGGGGTTGCCTCCAAACGGGCATGGTTGGACTCCAGGTTGATTCATCTGGTTGTAAATCAGGGCATGAAGCCAATCAACCCGAGTTGGGTTTGGTTGGGCTCCCGATGAGCGGCGCCCAAAACCCATTGACTTTCGGTCCTGCCAACATGTCTGGAGACTTCTGTAGGCCTTCCTGTAATTCCCAGGAAGCTAGGTAGCAGAACACCGGTCCAAAACTGGCAAACATTTTTTTTTTTGCCTCCAAAATGGCAAACAGGTTTTTTGCCAGGGTTACAACCCAGCAACCACTCTATATAATCAATTCCCAGCGATTTGTTCGGCTCTGCCGGCCACGCTCCTTGTTGCCCTGGCCCTCATCCGCCGGCCACCCGGCCCACAAGGCCCCTGGGAAGCGAGTGCTGCCCATAGCTGCCTTCACCACGCGTGGCGGAAGCTGGACCTAGGCCCACGGGCGAAGCGAGCACTCAAAGGACGTTCTTCCAAAAAACAAAGCGGGGTGGGGGGGGGGGTTGAACATGCCTGAGTTGATGGACCAACAAAAGTCTAATCTTTTTATTTACCACTAAAATGGTCCTCCCCAAAAGTCTAAAATCCAGGAACTCAGGAAGTGAGAGGTTGCGCATGCCTGAAACAACATGAACTGTTTGTTGGGGGCCAAAGGAACAATCCAGACCCTTAATTGGTGGCCCACCTACCTTGAAGGTCAGGATGCTTCTGTTGACCATGTCGTGGTGCAGTCTCAAAATGGCGGACCCTTCGAATGGTGCGTTTCCCCCTTGACCGCAGGGAATCCCCAACTTAGAATCCCACAGCGATCCAGAATTTTGGCAACACAATCAATCCCTTTGACGTCCGGACGAAGAACCCCCCAAAGAAAACCAACAACGTTGTTTCCAACATTTCGTGAACTTCTTTCAACAAAAAAGGGTCCCACCCCTAACTCTCCATCCCCCATCCGCCAAGCCCAAAGGGGCAATCCGAGGCTCCCTCTGGGCATCTCATTGTTAGGGGACCCCCCCCCCAAACAAATATATATAAATAAGCACACAAAAAGAAGTGTCCCCCGCAAAAAAAAAAAAACACACCCTCACCAAAAGAGGAACCACACCATCCTTTGGTCCCCGTGGCCACGTACTCGGTGTTCCGCAGCAGCGGGTGCCTCAGCTCCAGCTGCAGCACCTCCCCGCTGGCCAGCACCCGACTTTCGTCCCCCGCGGAGATCGTGTGGCACAGGAAGCCCACGGGCAGCGACTCCACGTCCCTGCGCACCGGGCGGCCAATGGCGGAACCGTACGTCCAAAAGCCACCCCACACCCTAAGCCCAAGGTTTAGGGTTTGGGCCGGCGGATAGGATGCAAGCAACATAGCGCAAGTACAGCAACCACAAACCATGGTTGAATTTGCAAGGTTTCGATCCTTCCCCACTTACCATATGTTGGTTGCATCCAACATACATGGGGGTGTGGTGGTCTTTTCTTTGAGTCTACCCGGAATCAAGTGGGTTGAAAGAGAAGCCAGGAAAGGAGACGCATGGTCTCAGAGATGGTCCCCCCATGTTTCTATTTTGTTTTACACCCACACGGCATTACGTTGCGTTTCCCACCCCCAGATGCTCGTGGAAATTGCCTTCTGTGATACCCCAGACGGTGGTGTAACTTTTAAACATTGACAGGGGATTCCCATCATAGAAAGTTGCCCTAAATCCCAACTTTCACCAAGCATCGATCTCAAGAAAAGACGTTGGGGTTGCTCCCCCGTCCAACCCCGACCAACTAACCAACCAACAACAAATCAGACGCATTGGGCACCAAGTGCGGAGATGCTCGGATGCGGGCGCCCAACCAAACCAAACCAAACCAAACCAAACCAAGCCAAGCCAAGCCAAGCCAAGCCAAGCCAAGCCAACCAACCAACGAAGCAGCCAGCCAGTTAAAAAAGCCAAACCCCGGTTCCTCCCTTGACCCACCAATCACAAGGGGCAGGACCGACCCGCCTTGGGTCCTGTGCTCCATCCGCGGGTTCGAGGTCCCCGAGGCCGGTTTGGGTCCTGACCAAAAAATTGTTTTTGGAGCCAAGCGCAACCGGTTTGGTTCTCCCGTTTCCCCCCAAACCTCTCGGGAAAAGCCGGTGCAACTTTGCGAAATGGGTGGAAGCCAAACAGCTCTCCATGTTCTTTCTTGTGGAAGCCATGCTGACTGATGAAGCAGCCGTGCAGGCACCAATTTAGAAGCCCTTTCCAACAGCATAAGGAAGACTGCCATGCGAGATTCTTCAAGAAATGCACGCGGGTTTGAAGCAGAATATATACCCTATATAGATAGATATCCACAGGTTTTGACAACCCCAAAGTGGACTCAAACCCAGGGGTGGTTGATCTCCCCAAATAAGTTTAAGTCTACCTTGCGGTAGTCAACAAACGGAACCCTGGACATCCATAACCAAAACCGGCAAAGCACATCGCCGAAAGGCCGATTTTGCTTTCAGCTGGGCGTCGGGAAGCGCTGCCATTGCAAGGGATCGTCCGCCTGCAAACTGAGGCATATCTCCCGCAGGGCTTTTGGGAATACGCGGATCACCGCGGAGAGGTCGTCCTCGCACAGGTGAGACACCCACCATGAGTTGTGTTTTGCTCCCAACTCACTTCCGTAAGGTTCCTAGAGGAGGTCTTGAGGCGGTTGGGGATACTCCTTGGCCTCACCCTTTTTCTGTTGCATGATACTGCCCAATTCTCCAAATGAGCCACAGCGTGAAGTGGCAGACTTGACTGGTGTACAATACATTGAACTCCTGCCATATTCTGCGTGTCAGGCCTGTTGTTCATCCCTATTCAACCACGGAGGAATTGACCCCTCGCACTTGAAGCCTCAATCTGCGGTCAATCTTGTCGCCACAGCCTTGGTTGGGCGGCCCTGGCTTTGGCGGGTACACATGGATGACCCCAATTAGCAAGCGGCTAACATCCCCAGTTAATACGTCTCCTAACCAGGTTGCATGTAGGGCAAATCCCACTTTCGTAGAGCTTCGCAGCCCCCCCCCCAACCACAAACCCCCCCCAACCACAACAGCTTAAATTCAGACTATTTATTTTGGTCTTACGTGGGGACCCGTGTGTTCTCTTATTTTGACACTAATTTGGTGTTTTTTTGAGGCTAAATTTGTGGTATGTGTGTTGGCTTATTTTGAGAAAAAAATGGTGCTATTTTGACACTAAATTTGTCTTATGTTTTTGCTTTATTTTACACTAATTTGCTGTTATGCTGATAGCTTTGTGATAATGGTTTCTCGCTTGGCAACAAGGAAAAAGCAGAAAGCACCCAATTAGTGTCAACATACTGTCGACATAGTGTCAAAACAGTGTCTTATAGTGCAGCAAATTTCACACTAATTTGGCGCCAATTTGGCGTTTCCTGCAGCGGAGCAAGGTTTTTCGAAGCCAAACTCCGCGAGGACAAAGCAGAATTACGAGCGCCTGTGCAGAGTTTGGAGCAGCTCTTTTAACATTTCTACACAATTACCACATGAGTGCCAACATAGTGTCAAAATAGAGTCAAAATAGTCTCAAATCAGTGTCAAAACAGTGTCAAACTACCGCTCAAACAAGGCACAAAGGAAGGCGTGAGGAGCCCAAGATGCTAGTTTGGCACTATTTGTGCATGCATTCTACACTAATTTAGTTTTTGAAGCTAAACTCCACAAGGACAAATCTCGAGCGCCCGTGCAGATTTTGAAGCTTTTTTTACTGTTTTGTACACAACTGCCAAAAATAGTGTAAAAATAGTGTTAAAGCAGTGTCAAAATAGTGTCGAAGTAGTTCCAAAACAGTGTCAAAATAGTGTCAACACAGTGTCAAATTAGTGTCAAAAACAGTGGAAAAACAGTGTCAACATAGTGTCAAACTAGTGGTGAAATAGACCCAAACTAGTCAACATTGTGCCACAATATCGCTCAGACAAGGTACGCAATTCTAGTTGGCACCAATTGTGCATTCATTTTGCACTATTTTGGCACCAAAATAAGCAAGTCGGAGCCCAGCAAAGCAAGGTGTTGAATTAAACTCCACAAGGACAAAGCAGAATTACGTACGCCTTCGTACCTTGTCTGAGCGGTATTTTGACTAGTTTGACACTAATTTGACACTGTTTTGACACTATATTGACACTATTTTGGCACTATTTTGACACTATTTTGACACTAATTTGACACTATTTTGGCATCATAGCGCAGAAATGCTACAAAATCTGCACAGGCGCGCGTAATTCCGCTTTGTCCTTGTGGAGTTTAATTCAAAACCTTGCTTTGCTGCAACCGCAAAATGAATGCCAATTAATGCCAAACTAGCATTTTGGGCTCCTCCTCACGCCATCGTACCTTGTTTGAGCGGTATTGGGACACTATTTTGATATTAATTTGATACTAATTTCACACTATTTTGACACTCTTTTGACACTAATTTGACACTATGTTGACACTAATTTGACACTGTTTTGACACTACTTTGACACTATTTTGGCACTATTTTGACACTATTTTGACACTAATTTGACACTATTTTGGCATCATAGCGCAGAAGTGCTACAAAATCTGCACAGGCTCGCGTAATTCTGCTTTGTCCTTGTGGAGTTTAATTCAAAACCTTGCTTTGCTGCAGCAAACGCTGGTTTTCAGCTCCAATTTGCACATGTTGGCACCGCAAAATGAATGCCAATTAATGCAATACTAGCATTTTGGGCTCCTCCTCACGCCTTCGTAGCTTGTCTGACAAGAATTGTGACGCTCTTTTGACACTATTATTGTGGCACTATTTTGATACTATTTTGACACTATGTTGACACTAATTTGACACTATTCTGGCAGCATTTTAAAAAATGCACAGGCGAACGTAATTCTGCTTTGTCCTTGTTGAGTTTAATTTATTGCGGTGCCAAAGTGTGCAAATTGGAGCTGAAAACCAGCGTTTGCTGCAGCAAAGCAAGGTTTTGAATTAAACTGCACAAGGACAAAGCCAAATTACGTGCGCCTGTGCAGATTTTGGAGCATTTCTGCGCTATGATGCCAAAATAGTGTCAAATTAGTGTCAAAACAGTGTCAAATTAGTGTCAAAACAGTGTCAAATTACTGTCAAAATAGTGTCAAATTAGTGTCAAATAGTGTCCAAAGAGTGTCAAATTAGTATCAAATTAGTATCAAAATAGTGTCCCAATACCGCTCAGACAAGGTACGAAGGCGTGAGGAGGAGCCCAAAATGCTAGTTTGGCACTAATTGCGCATTCATTTTGCGGTGCCAAAATGTGCAAATTGGAGCTGAAAACCAGCGTTTGCTGCAGCAAAGCAAGGTTTTGAATTAAACTCCACAAGGACAAAGCGGAATTACGCGCGCCTGTGCAGATTTTGGAGCATTTCTGAATTCGAGATTGTTTGGGTACTGCTTGGGATTAATCTCGGCTCCGATTTGCGAAATGTCAGTGCCAAATAAGTGCCAAATTAGTGTCAAACTAGTGCAACATGAATGCAGTTTGGCACTATTTTGACACTATTTTGGCACTAATTTTGCAAACAAAATGCTCCAAAATCTGTTTAGCTTCAACCTTGCTCTGCTGCAGCAAACGTGCTTTGCGGCTCCGGTTTGCTCATTTCAGTACCAAATGAGTGCAAAATGAATGCGC
This sequence comes from Effrenium voratum, assembly GCA_963377175.1. NCBI lineage: Eukaryota > Dinophyceae > Suessiales > Symbiodiniaceae > Effrenium > Effrenium voratum. The sequence goes on from CAUJNA010003869.1 coordinate 167,219, forward strand.
AACTGGTGCCAAACTAGCATTTTGACCTCCTCCTCACGCTTTCGTACCTTGTCTGAGCGGTATTGTGACACTATGTTGATGCTAATTTGATACTAATTTGACACTGTTTTGACACTATTTTGGATCATAGCGCAGCTAACACAATCTCAAGTTAATCCCAAAATAGTGTCAAAATAGTCTCAAATTAATCCCAAATTAGTGTCAGCAAAATAAGCCCAAGATAGTGTCAAAATAAGGGGTCCTGTTTTTGAGATGTGTTTGTGGGTGTGTGTGTGTGTTTGGGGAGGGGTGGTTAGGGGGGTATGACACTTGGGTTACTTTATTGCCTAGACACATCCACTTCCGAAGTAGGGTGGTCATCCATGTGGGGCGTTTTTTGAGGCAACCTTTTCCGGGGCTTGCTTTGAAAGGGCCACAACCTGGAACCCCCCGGCCATTTTTTGGGGGGGTCGCCCCGAAACTCCGCCGTTCCGCCGGCCTTCGTGACGATCTCCTCGAAGATGACCCGCAGGCGAAGGGAGGAGGGGTCCACGTTCTGCTGCCCCCAGGCCGGCTGCAGAGCCAACATCCTCGGAGAACACGGCGAAAAAAATCAGCGCCCGTAAGTCTCACCCATAGAGCTTTGGCTCAGGCAAAAAAAACAAAAAACTGACTCACCCATGGATGTTTGGTTCAACATGGAAAACAAACCAAATGATCTGATCGAGAAGCTGTCTCAACGGAACATAGCTGAAGAAGGATTTGCCTCGTTGCTTTCGAGCGGAACGCCACAATGGTTGGTTCCCCTTTTTGTTTTCAAACTATAAGCCGGTCAATTTCTTTGCCACCCACAACTGCACTGCTAATAGGAGGCACTCCAGAACCCTGGCTGTCGCTGCCAAGCTTAACTACTTACTACTGACTTCTTTACTAGACCCGTACTAGCCAGAATTGACAAAACATATTGTGTTTCTTCCCTTTGAAGTTTGCAGTGAACGCAACTAAGGAACGTCTGCTTGGGTGTTGTTGTTGGCAGAGAAAAGAGGGGGAAGTTGCTTGGGCGTTGGTCGGCACTGGCCGACACCAACCGCCTGACCTTTTCAAAGCTCGTCTCAGTGCTTCCCAAGGGGTGGTTCGCCAAGTTTGGGGACATGTGGCCGACATGGGAGGTGGAGGTAGCCGCACCATCCGGGGCCGGAGAAAAAAAAAACACCATCGGCTGCATGGGAATTCCAAGGGGGCTGGGCTTCTTAGGTGCACAAAAGAGGCAGGCGTGAGCCTAAGGGGTTGGGACTCAGAACTTTCTTGGGAACTAGCTCCCATGCTCTCAGCTACAACCATCATTTCATCCCGAGCTCGTAACAAACCCATCCGAAAAGAGAAACGAGGTTGCGAGCCATGTGGACCTCAGACATGGGATGAAGCCGTGTTTCCTTTGGATATTCCCAGCTTCATCAACCAGGGGGCCAACTTCTTCAGACATGTAAGCAAAACCACGATTTATTTGCTTCAGCCTTTTGGTTCCCCTGGGACCAGGGCGGCGTTCAAAGCGATCTCGGGCCAAACCGCGGTCCCAACTGGGCCTTTCGCCGAGCAGCTGCAGGTTATGCTGGGTCTCATACATGGGGCTCTGGTGGATGGGCAAGTCCTCAGGGATTGAACCAACCCGTTTCCCCCCCTTTCCAAGGGGGAATTCCCACAGGAATGTAAACAGCTTGGTGGTTCTAAACCGTGGTGTAAATACACACTGGCGGTTTGCCCGAAAGGCCCGAAAAGCTTGGTGCAGCTTTGATGGAACACCCGCCCCTGCCCCAAAGGGCTTCCTTCAACTGGGTATGTTTCTGAAAACTCATCCCCAACAAGGTACAGACTCGCACAAATAAGGCCTCAATCCGGCCGTAAGTTAGGGTCTTGTTTTGGAGGAACCAGGGGGAAGGGAGTCTGAGAGCCCTTCATGGCTGAGCTCGTTTCCCACAAATCGGTGAGCCCGAAAACCGGGACCCTGAAACCACAGCTGGTTTTTTGAAATTAGTTCATTTCGGCGTCCCAAAAAAGGTCCGGGCAACAGCTTATGCGGGGTTGGGCCAAGCCCGCGTTTGGACGTGTAAAAAAGCCCCTGTGTAAACAGCCTTCTTTCGGTTTTCCTTTAAAGGAGACCGGGGCATGATGGATAATGAGGATTTTGCCCAACCCTGAAACAGAGGTACAAGTCATGTTCCAAACATTGCCCCATTTAAGTTGCACTGAACGTACTTCATTCCAAATGGGAAGATTAAACAGGGATCCCGCAGCACCGCAGAAAACTTATACCCACTTTGGTCTCCCCTAGCCAATGTTCAGCCAATCTTGCCAACCAATGCTGCCAACCAATTTGGGTGTCCTCAGAGGGTACCCTTGTTGGTGATATGTAGGAAGACGAAGGGAAAACACCCATTCGGTCCATCCTGCAAATCTGGAGACAACCTTTCGCTCGCAAGCCCGCCCATCCTCACCCGCACCCGGCATCGGAACCGCCAACAAAAAAAGTGACGTCCAATGGTCACCCTCCATTTGGGTGTGGCTCAGAAATAAACAGGAGGGGTCACGCAGGCTTTGGCCCATGTTTCCACTTACCAGGCTTCCATTTTGGTACCTTTTTTTTTTGAGCCACAGCCATTTGCTCCCTTGGTCCAGTGGTGTCCCTCCCTTCAAGGCAAACCCCCCGGACGGAAAAACCTCCGGAGCCTCCAGCGACCCGCCGACCCGCTGAGCCGCCCGGTGGTCCTCGCCCTCCAGAAGCCCCACCGCTTCATCGAAGGGCTCGGAGCTCACCAGGGGCGTCAGCTGCGCGGCCACGCGCAAGTTCCGGTCCTGCGGCTTGGCTTCACCGTCTGCTACCTTGGCCCCTCCGTTCTCTCTTTCTCTCTTTTTTTGAAAGTGTGTGTGGTCCCCCGTTCTCTTTCTCTCTCATTTTTTCTTTTTGTGTGTGTGGCATTCTGTTTGGGATGGTTTAATGGGGCGTCCCTCTTTGGACACAAATCCTAAGAAACAAAATAAGAGATCAGTTCAATTTGGCGCAAAGGTGACGATTCAAACCACAAAGAAACCTCCACAGAATGGCGAACCATTTAACCAACACTGGACAGCCACCAAAAGTCCGATCTGAAAAGCCACCCCTAGGTGTCCTGTTGGACAAATGGCAGTCAATGATGAGGACCAAACTGAACACCAGTTTGGCTCCATCTATTTCCACCAATCAAAGGGGTCTGCAATCACGTTGCTTAGAGGAGGTTTCTGAGAAAAAGCTTGGACAGTGGGGGAGAATACGGATATATATTATATTTGGTGAACCCCTTTTTGGCTGGTTCTACGGGGTAATCAAAAGGAAACCAAACTTATTTGGGCTCGCATACCCATAAGGTGAAATGAGCAAACTTGACACCGACAGCCAAAGAACGCCCGACCGGTCCTGCACAAAGACATTGGGCCCCCCCAGCAGTGGGTCAAAGACATCCGCGAAGCTCCCGCCACGCTCCTGGAGCCAAATGTGGGTATGTGACCAAAAAAGGACTTGGATCCCCCAAAATGATGGCTTTCCCTTTGGTTGCCCTTTATCCAATCTGAAAAGGTTACCCCCCCCCCCCCAAAAAAAAAAGAAGAAACAAAAACAACTGACGTCACAAGCAAAACGGTAAAGAAAGACCGGAAGCAGAGTCTACGTTGCCGAACTATAAGCATCCCCCCACCAACAAAAAATAATTCACTGAACTCGTCCCAAGCGACCAACAGGTGATGTTGAACACCACAAACGGAACGAGTCAGACGCAAGCCCTGGTATTACAGACTTCTACCCAAAACCCATGGTAAAGAATCCGCATGAGCTTGTCTTCTTTTCGGGGACCCACACAAAATGTAATTTTCGTGTTTGTTTTCCTTTTAGGACACAACGAAAGAGGCAACCTCCAAACAAAACTCACCCTGTCTTCTGCCTTGCGGCAAGGGCACTCATTACAGATCAACAGTCAAAGGGCCGCACAACTGCGAACGATTTCTTCAGGAGCGCCCGATACTGGCAGCCCCTCCTTTAAGTTCTACCAAGCTGTCAGGATTTGCATCTGGGGCTTTGGGCTGCCCACATGAAACGCCAAAACGAAATCCCATCCGATTTTGCATGATCCTGCACTGGGAAGCCACATTACGGACCTGAAAGGGACCTTTCGCCTTCCGTCACCCAAGGGCAATCTTCAGTGGATGGCCTGCAAGGCCAGAGCTTTGCTTCTGCGCCTCCCTTGCGTGGCGAAATCCCGGGAGTGACCCTTGGTTCAAGGCTTGATGAAAATCTGTTTGTCAGCCGTAAGCCGAGTTCCAGTCCAGAAAGGTCAACAAGAACTGCAACCCACATTTGGGGGTTGATACCATTTGAGTTGTTTCTAAAAAAATATTAAAAAATAAATCAACAAATTGGGGCTTGGGCTCTGCTGAACAAGTGGGATTCCGTCATCCTTCAGGATGACTTGAACACACTGGCTTCGCCTTCTTAGAGGAGCCCGGAATCCACTGAATGGGGGATTTTCTGCTGCGGCATGGTTCCTTAAACCACTAGCTTTGAGCGACCTTCATTTGGCTTTGCTTTGAAGGTAGCCAGCGAGCCCCCGTCCCTATAGTATATGTGGGTTTGCCTTTTTTAGGAGGACCCCCCAAAATGGTTGGTTTCCTTTTGGTTGCCCTTTTTAAAACAAAACAAAAAAGGGGGCGCCTTCTCCCAAAAAAAGACCACATCCCCGTATGTAGGCTAAATCCCACTTGGAGGACATGGACTGGGGCCAGCTTGCCTGAACTGCCGCGGGGCTCGCCCCGGGCGACTGGGGCCGTCGGCTCGGTCCTCGAAGGCGAAGAAGGGCAGCTTCAGCTCCTTCGCCAAGATCTGCCGCGCCCCGTGCTCCACCGCACGCATCTCCGCCGGGCTGCCCGTGTCCAGGCCCTGCAATCGCACCACGTTCACCTGCACCGTTGGGACCCGCGTTGGGCGCGCCCCAAAACGGACAGCGCACGTTTATAGGGGCGTGTCTTATTTCGAGGGTACCCTCTTCAGCTTGGTTCAAAAGGAAAACACCATTCTTGGGATCCCGCTATCTTCAAGTTTTGGATGTGTCTTGTTTGGATGGTATATTTTGGGGTGGTGCAAAAGTAAATCAAAGAGATGCCATCTTCTTGGGGGTTCCCATTTGGACACAGACCCATATCGAGCAATGGAGGGAAACCCATGACGCCCACAGAAGAAAAGCAAAACTAGGGCGGGAAACCCAAGGGAGGCCAGGATTCTGAACAACTTCCCAGAGTCCCTTCTGTTCAGGGTGCCTTATGCTTTCACCATCCCATCGAAGGGAAACTGTTTGAACCACCAAAAAAGGGGAATATCTGGACCCTTGCTGTTTGTCACGAGAATCTTAAAAGGCAGGTTTGGACCACGGTACATTTAAGGGCTGTGTGTGTGTGTGCGCAGCGTGGCAGGGACAAAAAGAAACACTGAAAGAAAGAAACAACAGAGAGAAAACAAAAACAATGAAAGACACAAGCAGAACATGAACATAAAATAAAAAGACAGCAAGAAACAAAGACAATAAAGACAAAAGAGAACAGAACGAACAGATAAACAAGAAAGAAAGAAAGAAATAAAGAAAGAAAGAAAGAAAGAAAGAAAGAAAGAAAGAAAGAAAGAAAGAAAGAAAGAAAGAAAGAAAGAAAGACACAAATAAAGAAAGGAAAGAAAGAAATAAAGAAAGAAAGAAATAAATAAAGAAAGGAAAGAAGGAAAGAAAGAAAGAAAGAAAGAAAGAAAGAAAGAAAGAAAGAAAGAAAGAAAGAAAGAACGAAAGAAAAGAAACAAAGAAAGAAAAGAAACAAAGAAAGAAAATAAAGAAAAGAAGGAATTGAAAGAAGGAAAGAAGGAAAGAAGGAAGAAGGAAAGAAGGAAAGAAGGAAAGAAGGAAAAACGGAAAGAAGGAAAGAAGGAAAAAAGGAAAGAAGGAAAGAAAGAAAGAAATAAAGAAAGAAAGCAAGACCGGCGGAAATTTAAAAAGCAAGACAATAAGACGGACCGAAAGAACCAAGTAAGAAACAAAGAAACACAGCTTAGCAAGAAACACGCAAACAAGGAAATAAGCCAAAAAACAACAACACACACACAAACAAAGACGCAAACAAACAATCAAACAAACAAACAAACAAACAAACAAACAGGCAGCTCAACAAGCAAACAAACAAGCAAACATCAGCACACCTGCCATGCCATCTCACTTCTGGGCCCCGCCTCGCTCATGTCGCTGGACCACACTCCCACCGCTCGGCCCGACTCGCCGGCCACTTCGCCGTGGGTGGCGTCCCCCTGCACCACGCTGTGCACCTTGGACCAAGACCCTTGAAACCAGGAGAGGCAGGGGGTTGCACGGATGCCCCAAATATTTGAAAGTCGGGAAACAAGCAACTGACCAAATTTTCTTCTGGATGTGTGGTTAAGTTGACTTCCAATATTTAGGACATGCACTGTGTTTGGGCAAGCGACTGTGATTTCCAAACTGGCAATAAGGGAACCTCTGGTCAAGGATCTTCACGGGTAAACTCGGTTTTACCCTACCTGAGATCGTTGCGCTTGCCCAGTATCAAAGATTGCCCCTACGGGTCTGGTCTATTGGGGGACCTACAGGCATCCTCATGTGTCTTCTTGGATGGTGCGCGCATCACATTCTGGGCGAACTTCTGAGTTTCCCTTTTGGAGTGATCACCACAAGTGTGGTAATGTTCGTGGCAGGCGCAGCACTTGTGAGCTGCGGCGGTCGCCTCGAAACCAGAAGCGCTCGGTGTCTGGGAATGGCAACGCGCGTCAAACAAGCGAAGCCTTTGCGCGCTTTCGGCTGCGGAAATCTTCCAAGCGAAAGTGCGCAAAGGATTTGCTTTGTGAAGATCCAGCAACTTCAAAATCGAAAGCAGAAATGTTTGAAGCTCGACGAGCTGAAAGTGCGCAGAGGGCTCACCTGGCAACGCGAAAAATGCGGAAAAAAACAAAAAACAGAAGCTTTCAAAGGTGGACCCACCTAAAGGTTTTTCAGACTGCGAAACAGCGCGCGTTGCCATGACAATGCGGCCGATTCAGAGCAGACTCCAAGCAGACTGCAATCTCGAGCACAATGCCACGCAATCCGCATCAACATTTGGTTTTGCCGTCGGTGAACCGAGTGCGCAGCAACTTCAAAATCGCGAAACAACGAGTTTTTGAAGGTCGACCAGCCAAACGTGGGCAGAGGTTTCACCTGGCAACGTGAAAAGAGCCCAAAAAAGCAACAAGGTTTTGAGGGTCGACCCACCGAAAGTGCGCAACGGATTTTTTGAGGCTGCGAAACAGCGCACGCTGCCGTGCCAATGCTGCCGATTCCGAGCAGACGTTTTCGAGGTTCCGCTCACGACCGCTGCACCTCACAATGCGCTGCGCCTGCCACGATCTCTGCTCCTCACGAACATTTGATTTTGAGGTTGACCAGCCAAAATGCGCAGAGGGTTGATCTGCTATGTTTGTCATCTGATACGTCTTTGCTCTGCTATGTCTTTGCTCTGTTATGCCTTTGAAACTTTGCAACGCTTTGCTTGGCAATGTCTTTGTTTGGCTATGGCTATGTGCTTTGCTATGCTCTGTTTGGCTATGTCTTTGCCTTTCTACATCTTTGCTCTGCTATGACTTTGCTTGGCTACATCTTTGCTTGGCTATGTGTTTGCTTGGCGATGTCTTTGCGTAGCTATGTCTTTAATCAGCCATGCCTTCGCTTGGCTACGTCTTTGATTTGCTATGTTTTTGCTTTGCTACTGTGGATGGACGAAATTCTGCACCACTTTGAAACCATGGGAAGCCATTGCTCGTTGCTATTTACAGGGGAATCATCATTCCAGGGTTTCTTAGGTGGTGCAGGATTTCGTCCACCCACAGTATGTCTCAACTCTGCTATGCCATTGTGCTGCTATGTTTATGCTTGGCTATTTTTCTTTGCTTTGCTCTGCTCTACTTGGCTTTGCCGTTGCTTGGCTATCTCTTTAGTTGGCGACATCTTGCAGTGATATCTCTTTACTTTGCCATTTCTTGGCTTGTCTGGTTTGAGTCGTCCCTAACTCGGAAGCTTCTCATCTAAACTTCCTTTGACACCTATGGTCAACAAAGAGGACCCGGCAACTGTACCACGCACAACCCTACCACAACGGGAACACTCATGCAAGATAGCGATGGTCGCTTGGTTGCGATCTTCCGGGCATCAACCGTGCATGATCCAAGTCGTCAACATGAACCAGCCCAAACAAGACAAAGGTGATAGGTATATGCCCCAAACCCCATATCCGAGTATGGTGTTTGGGGCATGTGCCCTGGTTTCAGTAAAACCCATGTGTATCCACTGATTCTCGGCTGCATTTGGGGTATGTCAGTACGGTCTCAGACATTGGCAATAGTTTCTGATTTTGCTAAGCCTAGAAGTCAACAAATCTGCAAATTCCACAAGAATTCCAGAACCTGGAATAAGTAGACCCCCCAGCAAAAGAACACCAGCACGACTTTAATGACTCGTTCTACCCCGGCTCTCTCAAAACAGAGCCTCAAGATTGGTGGTCTTCCTTTCGTTCTCCCTTCAAAACCACACAAAACACAAAATACCCTCCAACAACCCGCACTCCTCCGCGCACGTGACGCCCGCGAACGCGCGACGTCCGCGCGCCTCCAGGCAGCTCTCCATGCCCAAAGCCACCGCCCCCACGATCCGCGAAACCGACGCGGCGTGGACCTAACGAAGGCGAATCGCTCAATGGCTCCTTGGGATCTGGATTTGGTGTGTGGCAGCTGTGTGGTTGGTGTGTGGTTGGTTTGTGGTAGGTCTGTGGTTGGTGTGCAGTTGGTTGGTGTGCAGTTGGTTTGTGCTTGGTTTCTGGTAGGTGTGTGGCTGGTGTGTGGTTGGTTTCTGCTAGGTCTGCGGTTGGTGTGTAGTTGGTGTGGGGTTGGTGTGGGGTTGGTGTGGTTGGTTTGTGGTTGCTTTACTTGGTCAAGTTGGACAAGTAAATTCAACTGTGGTTTGTGTTTGGTTTGTGATTGGTGTGTGGTTGTGCGGTTGGTTTGTGGCTGGTTTGGCGTGTGGTTGATGTATGGTTGGTGTGCGGTTGGTGCGGTTGGTTTGTGGCTAGTTTGTGGTTGCTTTACTTGGTCAAGTTGGAAACCCTGTACATTCAACCATGGTTTGTGGTTGGTTTGTGGTTGGTTTGCGATTGGAGTGTGGATTGTGTGTCTGTGTGTGATTGGTGTGCAGCTGGTGTGGTTGGTTTGTGGTTGCTTTACTTGGCCAAGTTTAGAAACCCTGTAAATTCAATCATGGTTTGTGGTTAGTTCACTTTCAATTTTTGGGCATCCATCGCCCCTTGCGTGCGGAATGTTCACATTTTAGTAGGATAGGTCATAGATACCTCCCAGGCTCTGTGTGTGTGTGTGCCACCACAGAGAAAAAAAGAGCGTGAACCCGGGCTAGCTGGGAAGTGAGTCAAGCGGATTTTGGGTGAAGGGCACCTTTGAAGCCACCCACATCTTTCTTTGGTTGAACATCAAGGTTACCCCAAAAGATTGCCGAAATCAAGGTTGGACACGCATTTGGAAGCCCAGAATTACGTAAAGGACACACCTGAATCGCCTGATTTTGCTTTGGGTCCACGGTTCGTGACAGGGTTCGTCGCGCTTTGATCAAAGCATTCTGGGTGTTAGGCTGCCAAAAAGGCGATATGACCCTTTCGAACCAACACTGTTTTGGCGGCTCCAAAAACGGGGCATCCTTCAAGCCGATCTCGAAACAGGTATGGGTACCGTTAAACGAAGGGCACTTGAAGCGCAATCCTTGAACCAATTCAGTTGGAAAACCTTTTCAGCGGGCCTTTTGAGCAAATGCAATGCTAGGTCCTTTCAAAAAGGGAACTCTGGGTGCCCTAGGGCCCCCGGGTGCCCTAGGGCCACCAAACATGGTTGGCTTCCTTTTGGTGATGCTTGCTGAAATCCCAGTCAGGTCCGCCACAAACCAGCGATCCTTTTCGGCTTGGCGGTCACAACATAAGCCTGCCATAAAACAGAATCGGAAAGAAACACACAGAACAGAACGTGCAATACAAAGCAAAAAACCTGGGCTTGTCTGCAAAGTACCAAAATGAGTGGTGTCCGTTTGGTTTCTCCTGGAAACCACCCACAAGAGTGCCGTCAGAAAGTTGGTCGAGTTCGAACAGGGGGTCCATATCCCAATCAAGACAGTCGCAAACAAACAAACAAACAAACCAACAAGCAAGCAAGCAAGCAAGCAAGCAAACAAATAAACAGGGACACCGCCATAGTGGATTTTGGGATACATAGAGTTGGCCCCCCATAGGGCCGCCCGGTGGCCTCGTGTCCGAGGTCTTCACAGCCCTCGAGCTTCTTGCGGAGGTGCAGCACGTGGCCACGGCAAAGGGGGCTTCGGCAGACCTGGTGCCGCAGCTCCTCGCTCCGGACGGCTCCGGCCGTACGGCAGGGTGTGCCTTCTTTTTGGGGTGCCCTTTTTGTTGTTGTGGGTTTAAAGGGAAACCAGAAGGAAACCATCTATGTTTGTTTCGGGTTGCTCCAGGAGTTTGAAGGGAACCACGAAAGTGAGTTGGGGTGCTTCATGTTGCGGCCTTTTCTTACCAAGCCTGGTTCTACCCAAGGCCAAGTGAAGAACAGGAAGGTGGCTGCACCTATTCATGGTTGGCTCTGTCTTAGAAACCCACAAGACACAAAACGGGAAGCGGGCGGAATCAATTGAACAACTGAGCAGCGCCGAAACCACTGACTTTTGGTTCTACCACCTTGCCTTCTATAACCCGTGTGATACCAGGTAGTCAAACCACGCCACGTTGAGAGGTTTATGACCCCAGTTCTTTCGCTGATCCCTTGCCAACAGTCCAAATTTCAGCGGGGCAATGCGGAGCGAGGCGGAAACACAAACAAACAAACAAACAAACAAACAAACGAACGAACGAACAAACAAACAAGCAAACAAGCAAACAAACAAACATACACACAGCAAGCGAGCAATAGACACTGATGACAGAGGGAATCGAGCCCACAATTTTGCTCGATGCCCAAAACAAGCCTGCTGAGGAACCTCACTAGCATGGTGATTTGGAAAACAACACGGCCCCCGAGCTGTTTCGGCCCACCTCCACACAACAGGATTGCGAAGGCCTCAGCCAAAAGGTGATCACTTTTTGTGCAGTCAAAAGCTTTGGGGAAGCAAGGAGCCTCGCCAAGACGCATTTTCTTCACCGTTCATTTCATACCAACAAGCTTCCCAGGGTTGACGCTTGATTCAAATGATCAGGGGTTGATACTTCAGTTTTCATATATGGACATACTATGACGTACTGACTTACTACTCGGGCGGCGGGTTTCCTCTGGAGTTCCGTGGTTTGGGGACTTGTCAAAACTGGGGTGCCTTTCGCATGCCCATGCGGAAGCGGCACAAGGGCCACATTTTTGACAACCTTTGAACTGGGTGTGCCCCGTTTTTCCCCAAACAGTGTGTCTACACAAGGGGGTGAACGTTTCGTCTGCGCACGCTCGCGCAAAAGGTTCCTTTGTAAGAGATTCGCGCGCGTTTCGCCTGCGCAGGCTCGCGGAAAGTGCGTGGCTGGCTCAGGCTGGCTCTGGTGGCTTCCAAGGATGCGCTCTTGCTGTGGCTCCGGGAGAAATCCAGAAGTGGTGAATTTGCGCACCCTCTGCAAACTTTGGGCGTGTTGGGGCTCCCTTTCTCTCTCTGTGAAATCAATCCTGTGCGGACTTTGGGTGTGCGCAATCGCTGTTGAACACTCGATCGCTCTGTCTGTGGCGCGGTACGATTTTGCGAACTTTGAACATCGAATGTGAGCCCTCACTGCGGTCGGATCGTTGTGGCTGTGATGCGGTGTACATTTCAAGCAACAGTGTGCATCTCCAGCGACAAACCAAAAGTCAACCCTCTGCGGGTTTTGGACACGTTGAATCGGTGTTGGTGTGGCACGGCGCGTGTTTTGAGAATCGAAAATGAGCCCTCTGCAGACTTCGGGCGGGTCGGATCACTTTCGTTGCTGCGCGGTCCGAACTTTGAACATCGAAAGTGAACCCTCTGTGGGCTTTACACGGCTCGGGTCGCCTGCTCTCACCACATCCTGGACAGAGAGTTTGAATGTGTAGAGGATCCTCCTATGGATCCTGCACACAGATCTTGCCAAGAAGTCCTATCAAGAGATCCTAACCGGGGGTCCTGCGCAGATCTTGCCAAGAATTCCTATCAAGAGATCTTGCGCAGAGATCCTGGAATAATCCTCCCCCAAAAACACCTTGCGCGCGTCCTTCACAGGAGCCCTGTCAAAAGGTCTTGCGCAGGACCTGCAAAGATTTCCTTTCAAGTCATCTTGCACAGGGTGTTTCTGCAGGTCTTGAACAGACAGAGAACTTGTAGAGACCCTCTCGAGGATCTTGTGCATAAACCTTGCCAAGAGACCCTATTAAACGATCTTGCGCAGAGATCGTGCAAAGATCCTGTAAAGGCCCGGATGTCGCCTTGGCCCTCTTTTCCCGCGTAGAGATCATCCTCCTAAAAGGTCTTGCGCAGAACCTGGGCAGATATTCCTTCAAGAGGTCTTGCTGAGAATGCCTCCTTCTCTCACAGGGTCCTCCAATGGATCCTGCCAAGCGGCCCCACCCAGATCCTTACGAAGATCGTGCAAATCCTGTAAAGGCCCTCCCACACGGATTTCGCCTCGGCCCTCTTTTCTGCATAGAGATCCTCCAAAAAGGTCTTGCGCAGAACCTGGGCAGATTTCCCTTCAAGAGGTCTTGTTGAGAATGCCTCCTACTCGCAGAGGGTCCTCTAATGGATCCTGCCAAGCGACCCTACCCAGATCTTCTGCAAAGATGCTCTTGCCTCAAAGCCGCCCCGGACGACCCCGGAGCCTATCTGGGCTGAGACCCCAAAGCTTTCAGCTGTTGGGGAAAATCCTCCCACAAAGGCCCTTGCGCCGGTCTTGCGCAGGAGCTGCAAGGTTTCCTGGCTACAGATCTTCAACAGAACACTTGTAGAGGGTATCCCATACAGAGATCCTGCCACAGAAATCTTGTGCTGGTCCTCCATGGAGATCCTCTCAACAAATCTCGCGCAGTACATGCATTTCGAGAGATTCTTTAGAGGATGTTCCCTACAGATCCTGAAGAGATGACTTGTAGAGGATTCTCTCGAAGATCCTGCACACAGATTCTGCCAAGAGATCCTATCCACAGATCCTGCCACAGAGATCTTGTCCAGGACTTTCTGCATAACTGTAGTGGACATTAGTGTAGAGAAATCTTTTGCGGAACCTCTGCTGCGGCTACTTGCATCTTACGTGCGTGGATTCCTATCTCACAATGCTTTCTAACCATTTTTGACCACTTCCCGCGATAGTTGGTTGAGTTGGTTGGTTGTCTTTTTTAAACAGACACCACTCATTTTGAGGGTTCCCCAATTTGAGACAAACCCAACTCATGGAAAACTAAAAGGAAAGGAACAAGACCCCAACAAAGATAAACGTGTGTCCCTAAATGACTGCCAACTCTAAACGGGCCACACCCAGTTTGGTTGTTTTCCTGTAGGTGTTCCTTTTTTTTAACCATTTGGCTTTCCCTTTTGTTTTTCCTTCTGTTTTCCTTTTGGTATTCCTTTCGAGTTTGCCATCCGTCCCTTCTTCTTCGTTGGGCGCTCGTCCTTGGTCAACACCTCCACCCCCAGCCGCGACTGGATGAGGTGCTTTCGCAAGAAGGCCGTGGAGCTGGTAAAGCGGTCCTCGCGACTCGATTCGAGCGTCGCCTCGCATGCCATGGTCAAAACTCAAAACTCTCGTTTGTTTGGCCTATGGACATATATGGACATATATGGACATGGCTCCCCCAATAGGAACCATCATGGTTAAGGACCCCTACTAACCTTACCAGATGACCATTCCTGTTGATGCCAAGGAGTCTTTTGACCAGGGCACAGGTGTTTCAGGGTATCCGTCTCAGGTGGTGTAAAGGGGGTCCCCCTATTTTGACACATACCCATCGCAGCATAAATCCAAGAAGGAGCCAAAATGTTGGGTTCTCTTTGAGTTTTGTTGTTCCGGGCGATTCCTAACAAACCCGGAAACCAAATTGGATCCAAGGGGGTGGTTTTTTCTCGGACAAGGTGAAACCAGCCGCGGGTCCAAATGGCAAAAACAAGACCGGTTTGCCAGCCAAGCTGGTCAACATCGATGGCCACTGCGACTTTCCTCGGAATCGCTGAAGCGGACCATCCCTTTCGAACGGGCTTTCCAGATGTCCATCCCTGGAGTCCAAGCCCCAGCCTTCGCCAAACCTGTGAAAAGTGCTCGTTAACATAAACGCGGGTCAAAACCCAGATGCCTTTTTGGGGGAACCCCCTTTGGTCCATTTTAGAAGGGAATCTGGGGGGTAGGGGATTCGAACCCGGCTTGGAGACTCGAACCCTTGCTGAAGCTCCAAACCCGCAAGGCACAAATCAAGGGAAAGCCGATCTATATAGTTCAGGATTTGGTACGACCATCAAACCAGACAATGCTTCTCAGTGGAACATGTTGAGTAGGTGGTTCAACCATCATTATGATAATCGTAAGTCAGGAACTGGATTCCCTTACCCCGAATCAAACGCCGATCAACTTTCTGGTGGGGTCCAGCGATGCCACAAACTGGAGGTTCGAAAGACTGACACGTGAACACCAAACTGACCGAGTCAAGAGGCACCTTGGCTGGTGGATTTTCCATTGGTGGTGCATGGTTGCATGTGACTGTTTTATTTTTTAGCGGGCTTCTCACCGCCTCTACCTTCCCGTCAAAAAGGCCCCAACAAATCTGCTGCATAGGATTCGGCATCTCGTTTGGTGCAGGACCCACAGCTCCCGGGAGCATTTTGGGCATCGGTTCTCACCCCCCCCCCCCCCCAAACCAACAATCCAAAGCCACCACCTAAGTCTTTATACCCAAACCAACTTCCCCCCCCCCTGCTAGGAAGTCCAAAGCGGATCGCCCCATGCCCGGCCCGCTCCTGGCCCTCGGCCCCAAAGTCACAGGCGGCGTTCATGTAGAGCAGACCTTCCGCGATGTCCTCCAAAGGCTCCGGGGCCAAGTCCCCGCGCCCAGAAACCAAAACTGCCCCCCGAGCATGGGGGGCGTAGGGCGAGGGAGGGGTGGGCGGCGTTAATCTTTTGAGGATCGAAGTTGCCACCCAAACATAGACCCAGTTGAGTTGGACAAAATTTGAAACAAAAAAGGCAACTGCGAGGGTTGATCCTTCGCAGCCAAATTGAACGTAAACGAACATCGACAATCATGACCTTGTCTAACAGCGAAGACAATGAAGAGTGGCAATCATGGAAAAACAGCTAAGCGTAGCAACAGCAACAAAAACATGAGCTTGGTAAGTCAACAAACTTTGGCAACCATATTGATACGCCGTTGTTTAAATGGGATCAACATGACGGTTTTCCTCTTGGCTTCCCTCTCGACCAACCTTAAACAGGGTGCGCTCCAAACACATCCAAAAACAACAAAGGGTGACTACTCTTTTCCCCGTTGGGTGGGACATCTTCGGGGGGTTCCGTTTCCCCTCCGCTCCGGGCAAATCCCCAGCTCCCCTCAACTCCTCCAAGGGCGGGCACCGGGACAGGACTCGGATGACGTGGGGCGGAGCGAAGTGGGAGAGCTCCAACTGGATGCCGCCGTCCTGCTCGCTTCTGTCTTTTTTTTGAGGGCACGCCTTGTTGGGCTGTTTTTTTTGTTTTTTAATAAGGGCAACCGGAAGGCAGATGGGGCTGTCAATTTGTAAGGGCACTCCTTGTTGGGCTGGTTTTAAAAGGGCAACCAAAAGGAAGACCACCATCTGTGCCCCCCCCTTCCAAAAAGAAAACAGAGCACACCCAAAGGGGTAAATATGGGTCTGTCCTCAAACAAACATGGGGCCCTGGCCCTATTTTGACACATACTCATATGTGTCTTCTTGGACCCACCCGGGTTTTGGGGACTGGTTTACAAGCACCATTCTGGCGGTCCCTTGTTTGAGGCACTCCATACTGTGCTGTTCACAGCTCCAGGAAGTGAAAGCCTAGGGATCTAGCACTCGGTAACTGACAACACGTGAGCACTCACAAGAGTTGACAAAGGATGACAAAGTCGTGTAAAGCCCAATGCGTGCCATGGCAACACCTGTTGTGTAGGTTCATGATCGTGGCCCTCTCAACAGGAACCCTTGTGATATCTAAACTTCGTATTAAGGCAGTGATGACCATCCTGGATTTAACCCGTAGCTAGCACTGACATCTCCAGCGCTTGCCATTCATAAATTGGGGGGCCCTTTCTTTACCAGCCCAAACAAACAAAAACGATCCCCTTTCAGGGCCAACCTGTATACCCAAAGTACAAGTACAAACAAATGCAGGGGTCACTTTCAGGGGTACATGCTGCTACACCAAAAAAATGGGTTGCGGTTTTTTTTTTCTTCCTGGGGTCGACCCCACTTCCAGGCGCTGAATGCCATGGTCCTGGAGCGTCTCATAGAAGGCCGAGCCCTCCAAGAGCTGCTGCACCATGGTCTGGCGCACCTTTTCGCAGTTGGGCTCACCTGACGCAGCCGACAAACCGGCTGGGAGCCGAGGGAAAAATCCTCCGGATGGTAAAGGTGACAAACATGCTCAGACTCGGACCCTTTGTGCCGTTTTGGGCAGTGGGTCAGTGGGCGAACTCTAAACATGTCCTCTTGAAAAGAACAAGTCGCCCAAATGCCCAGTGGTGCCCACCGCTGAATTCGAAGACAATGGGAGCCAGAGGTCTAACAGGTTGCCCGTTTCCGCATGGTCTTGGTTTCCATAAGTATTGAGACCAACAAGACACCCCCACCCCCGCCCCCACCCCCCTGCAAAAGAAAACAGAAGCGCAACATACTATCAGGGCGAAGAAACTTAATCCTCTACTCCTAGAATCACGACTCTTGATTTTCAAGTGCCCAACAACCCCGTTCTAATTATGTAGCTTGTTGCATTGGAAAAACACATCTCTACCAGAACCCTGCATCAAAGCAACCAAATGGATTCGAATCCCCTTGTCAAGACCAGCTTGAGCTTTGGGGCAAAGGAGGTGAAAAGGGCACCCCACCCACCCCACAAAACACACAAAACACACCACAACACAACACACCACACCACAACACAACACAACACGACACGCCACACCACACCACACCACAACACAACACACCACGCCACGCCACACCACACAACACAACACACCACACCACACCACACCACACCACAACACAACACAACACAGCACACCACAACACAAAACAACACAGCACAACACACCACACCACAACACAACACAACACAACACACCACAACACAACACAACACAACACACCACACCACACCACAACACAACATGAAACACACAACACAACACAACACACCACACCACACCACAACACACCACACCACACCACACCACAACACAACACAACACACCACACCACACCACACCACAACACAACACAACACAACACACCACACCACAACACAACACAACACACCACACCACAACACAAAACAACACAACACAACACACCAAACCACACAACACAACACAACACAAACACCACAACACAACACATTAAAACACAACACAACACACCACAACCCAAAACCAACACACCACACCACACCACAACACACACCACACCACACCACACCACAACACAAAACAACACAACACACCACACCACACCACAACACAACACAATAAAACACAACACAACACAACACACCACAACACAGCACAGCACAGCACAACATAACACAACACCACACAACAAAACACAACATGACACAACACAACACAACACAACACAACACACCAGAACACAACACAACACAACACAAAACAACACACCACACCACACCACAACACAACACATTGAAACACAGCACAGCACAACACAGCACAGCACAACATAGCACACACACACACACACACAACACACATCTTCGGCGCCGGGCAACGGCGCCACATCGCCGCGAGCGGCGCGACATCGCGCCGAAGCAATCCCCCCGTCCGAAGCAAGCGCGCACAAAGAAAAAGCGCTCGACGCGCGGGCCGCGGGCGCCTTGGAGTTCGCAGGGCATGGCGATGGAGATCTCCAGATCCGGCTCCACGGGATCGCCGGTCACCGGGCTGGCGGCCTCCCAAGCGTCCAGCGCCTGGCCGAAAGCTGCGTCTGGGCTGCCCGCCCCCCCTGGCGCCGTTCTGGGCTTCAAAGGGTCCGGAAAAAGAGCAAACATAGATACGTCTCCTGCTGTGGAACGTGTAGCTTGTTTAGGGGGTTCCATATTGATTTGCGAGGATAGTACAGCGGGGTGCCAACAAAGCTTGCATTTCTCGGCACAAAATCGAATTTCTAAAGACCTGGGTTCCTCCCCACCTTCACTCCTAAAGAAACAAACGTGAGCAGAACTGGCAACAACAAGCATGTGCTACTTCGGGTTCCTTTCAACCGCCCTAAGTGTCATGAGCCCTGCAGACCTCGCCGCCGTATGGAAAAGAGTCGGGAGCAGTCGGGCAAGATCAAACAATGGTTCCTCCGGGTTTCTCCCACTTTCACCCCAGAGAAATACAAAGATGAGCGCTGCGCACAAAAATCGACGAAGTGCAGAGGTTGCTCACCAAAACAGGCGGAATCGTTTTGGCACACCTGCCTTGGGTTCTTCTACTTCGCAACTCTTGGCTGAGCAACCTCGCCAAAAAAACTGGAAAATAGCATCCTTTTGACTTAACATGGTTGCCAAATTCGGAAAGTCAAAAGTCACAAGCCAAAGTTCGGAATCAAAAGGTCATTTCAGGCCAACATTGGACTAAACATGCGAAGCCAAACTTGAAATCATCAACGCCATTTCAGGCTACTTGACTAAGCAAGGGAGTCAACACTAGATATTCTGTATACCACACTGTTATTTCAGGGCAACATTGTGCTAAACCGGGAATCTAAAGCTGGCTAAAACCAAAATGGGCATGGCCAGGAAAGTGGGCAGCCCATCATTTTGAACGGACTCCTGTTGGTTTACCTTTAAACTAACCCCCCAACGAAGTCCCTAAAAACGACACGCATCACAAATGTCCGAGAACTCGCCATGCCTTCAACTCCGGGTGCTCCTCCTTTTCCGCCAACAAGCGGCCCGGTTGCGCATACTGCGCGTACTGATCTGCCGAGGGCTGCTGATCCGGGGCAAATGGCTGTCCTGGTTGTGGAAAACCACCAGAAATCTGTTTTACCAATGCGCCTGATTCCCACAGCACATGGAACTTTCAGTCACTATGGGGTACTTTCCATGACCGATTCGTCACGAGGATTCTCTTTCGAACCATCATAGGTGACCTTTTGGACAAATAGATGGCCCTTTTGTGAATGGAATCAAACCCATCGACACCAGTGCCATCTATGTCCAACCAAGCATAGCCCAAAAAAGGACGCCTATGGTCACACCCCACGGCTCTCCTCCCGCCGCCACGGGGTACGCCGCGGCCGCGGCCACCGCAGACGGCGCGGCAGCTCCGGCCCCGGGAGCTCCCGGCCAAGCCTGCGGCAAGGTCCGGCCGAAGGTCGCGGCGCAAAACCTGCGGTAGAAAACAGCGATGTGGGCCAGGTGCTTTGAAGGGTCCCTCCTTTGTTGGTTCATTTGGGTGTGATAGGGGAATTCAAGTGAATTCTAGGGAAGGGTCCCTGCCTTTTTGGTTGATTCAAAGGGTGTGAATCTTGATGGGGTGTGAACTCGAGAGAGTTCTAATAGGGGATCCTGGGAATCCTTCGGTGGGCATCAATTAGGTTGGGATTTATGTCCACCAAACACTTTGAGGCGGTCTCCTAAAAACGCTCATGGAAATCACACGAAATTTGAGATACCGAAGCGGTTGATCTTTATCACCCAGGTTCTTGGTCCGGTTGCACTGAAACTCTGCCAACGCCATGCTCCACGACCAAGCCTGGGTTGGTCAACCTGTCCGACTGCAACAAGTTGAACCTTTATGAACTTTTGGCTGGTCGGTAAACAGTTCTTTTCCTCGAAGGTCACTCCAGGAGCAACCAAACTAAGGACAAACGGGGGACCCTCCAAGAAGCCTTTGCAAAGAGGAAGCCCTTGTTGCCATCAAGTTGTTTGAGGTCATCCACCAAACGCGAGTGTTCCCCGATTTCCAACAGTGGCGATTGAAGGCTTCCTTCTTCAGTCATAATGAGAGGAGTCTACCCAAGGTATGTAAAAAGCCAAAGGGCGGCCGCACCAATTTATGTGTTTGACCTTCTCTTGCCCAAGGTTTTGTTTGTGGCTCCCTTGACCTGGAAATGACAGGGAATCACCCGACTCACAATCAAACACCCATAAGTTAGGTGGTTTGCCATGGCGTCCCTTCCAAGACACCCCAAGAGCGGTACCCTTTCAACCACAAAAAAAAGGCCTGTGGCTGCGCTGGAGCTGCGGACACGTGGGGCCGGTGCTCTGCGTTGCACTGGGCCAGTAGGGCGAACTGCATGGCCCAGGGCCGTCGGTCCTTGGGGCGGATGGGAATCAATGCCGTGGGGGTGGATGAATACTCCTGTCCCCCAAAGGACCATTTGGGAAATATGGCTGTGGCTCAAAAAACCGGCACCAAAATGGAACCCTGGTAAGTGGAAAAATGGACCAAAACCTGCGTAACCCCTCCTGTTTAATTTTGAGCCACACCCATATCATCTTTTCAGTGGTTTCCCCTAATGAGGAGCTCAATGAATCAACCGAACCGGCTTTTGAAAGCCGGCCAGGCTGAATCAACCAATGTCGTGGTGGAGCCAAAAGGAAAACACACCATATTTCGGGTTCCCCAATTTGAAGCCCACCCAGTGGGCCCGTTAAATCTTTGGTTTTATCAAGGAGAATCTCTGGAAGGAACCGTTGCTTTCAGACTCCAGTGGTGCCCCTGATTTCCTTTTTTGGAGGGCGGCCTTCGAACCCACCCGGAGAAAAAAAACAAAAACACATCCCAAAAAAGCAAACCCAACCCGCTCCGGACCCTTCAGGTTGGGGAGTCCGGTCCTCCTGGACCTCGTCGAACCAGTCGAAGGCGAAGTAGTCCAGCACCCCATGACCCACTTCCACCTCCACCACGCCTCGCGGGTGTTCTCGAAATTCAAAGAGGTGCTTGGCTTGGTCTCCCTTTAGGTGTCCCTGATTCTTGAGAAACGGCAACTGGGTTGGAGCCGTTTAACAGGGGTCCAGCACAAGTTACAAGGATTTGGATCTTCAGGCATTTGGGTAACTTCTTCAGAGGCCCAAATGTATCCTCTCCAGGACTATGTTACAAACAGTTAAACATTGGTTGGGTTCCAAGCTCCTTCTTGGAAGAAATGCTCACGCCACAAACAGTGAGGGTTAAGCTGGGAGCAAGCCGGCCCTTCTTTCTGGTGTGACAATTTGAAGGTTGACACTCACACAACTCATAACCGAGTACCAGGGTTTCCCCAAATCACACGGGGGATCCCCTCGCTTTCTTTAAGGGCTAATTTGGATTTTTGAAACCAACCTATCGAGGGAAAACAGAAGGTATGTCCAAGGAAAACTACCTAGAAAAGGATACCACGATTGCCAACTAGGACTCCAAAGCTGTTGTACTCCGAGTAGGTCTCTTCTGCGGCGTAGAGACCTGAGGATGCGGCAGGTGAGATGTTCATTGAACGGGGCACCTGCGCTAGGCAAGCAAAGAAGCGGGTAAGAGCGGGTGGAGGAAGACTCCTATAGCCACGTCATCCAAGCTCCGAAAAGCTTCCAGCCCGTCCATTTCCATCTAACCAGTCTTGGCGTTTTGGAGAATGCTCCCTACTGAACTTCCTAGCCAAAAACTCACTTCCTGAGTGGATGGGCCAAAAAGACCAAACTTGTTGAGTGCCACTCAAATAGTGCAAGCCCAACAAGTGAGCAAAGTGCATCAATTCGGGGGAGTGAGCATTTCCTGAACCTCTTGCCCCCCCCCCCTCCTCGCCCGGTTCCTCATCCCAAAGACGTTCGGACCCAAAACGCCACCGCTTGGCTCAGTTCCCATCCCCGGCCTTTGCCGCGCACCACTTGCCCAAAGTGATGAGCGCGCGCATCGGCGCCCAGCTTGACGGAGCTCATGGAATTCAGCACCGGCAGCTTTGGCAGAAATCCGCACTTCTCCGCTTTTCGGTCGGCCTGGGAGCTGCATTGGAGACCTGGAAAACCACCTCTCAACCTGTACCCTTTTGGCAGCCTGGGGCAGATATGCATTTTTTCGGCGGTTTAAGTCTGCGATACCAGTCCTTGAAAAAGTGGATGTCCCCTTTGGTATCACCGAAAGTGGCAATATGGGATGGCTTCAGCGGGAAACCAAAAGGAACACCACATTGCTGCATGCTGGGGTTCTCCTGTCTTGACACATATCCAGTTCCCATTCAGCCAAAGGTTTGAACAACTGCGTGTGTCTAGGGCCCCCCCCCCGGACATGAGGGCGATCTTTTCTTGGTTTCCCTTCACCACCAAAAATGGGATACCGAGCCTGAAAAATCGACGAGCCCAGCCGCACGGCACATCCCCCGCCTCCCCGCCCATGTCCTGCAAGAACTGCAAATTCCCCGAGTGGCCGTGCGCCGCCGTGAGGCCGAAGACCTCTGCCAACATGGAAAACTCGGACCAGGAAACTCAAAACTTAGACAAAGTGGGTACCTACCCCTCACAGCTTGCCAGTGTAAAAAAGGGCCAAGCCATCAAGCCACGGAGGACCCTTTTTCAGAACAAGACAACACAAGGCGTTTTGAACTCCCCACAGATTCATCGTAGATCCCAACCCGCTTCTTTCGGTCACTTCTTTTTTGCGTTGCTTTGATATCTATGGCCGGGGTGTCACCTCCTTGAAGGCCAGGTGGCAAAGTAGCCTCTCAGTTTACAGATTGATATAGATTGATGGAAGAACATTCTAAGCCACCCACCCCCATTTGTAGAGGAAACTCCTTTTGGGAATCGCAGTTTTCTTGGACACGTTCCTTCCGCTGATTTGGGGGAGGAACAAACCAACGACTACCAGAAACACTGTCAGTTGCCGGAGAAAAGAAAAGCGATCCCGCTGTTGGACACCCGGTGCAGGTCATTTTCCCTTCTGGACGGCACGAAAGGGGCCAACAAAAGGCCTCCACTTTTTGAACACCCCTCAAATGAGGGTGGGAACATAGATGGTACGTACTGGTAAATCAGTGGATCCAACTTGAAACCTAAATACCCAGGACACCTATGATTTGAGTTTCTCCCCCGCAGATTGACACTACTGACCCCCCAAGAAAGGGACACAGCGTTACAGGAATCGCCTTTTGGCCATGCTAATTTGCATTTCAAAAGGAGGCACGGTGACAGCTAGAAGGACTTGGGAGGCTTAAGGAGTTCCCTGGTGCTCCTGGGGAATTGCTTGCCCCATGGACTGCAGTCATGGGGAAAAGGGCACTCTGTTCTCGTAAACCCTTCCCCCCCCGCCACCTGAACCCAACCCCCCCGCCTCCAGCAGTGCCCGGTTCTGGTGGCCCCCGATGCTATAGAGCTGCCCCCCCTTCCGCACGTACTCGAAGATCATGCGCTCCTCGCCGCTCCAGAACTTCATGGCCACCTCACGACTTCGTCCACCGGGCACTTTTCGACTCAAGGACGCCGACCGATATTTCAACCCTGAAAGATCACGCCATAACTGGGCTGCCCTCAGATCCCCTGCTAAAAGTTTAACTTTTAGTGGGTCAAATGGAAATACACAAAACACTAAAAGTCTAAAAAGCTAAGGGGATGGCTGGGAGCCACGAAGATAAGAGAACTCACTTAACAATTGGCCCAAAAGATAATGTTTAACACCACCCTTCAAGGGGAAATAAGTATAGGAACCCCGCAACAAGGGGTCCGAAAAGGGGTGTTGCGCCCGTTAATCCCTTGTAAGAAGATCCCACCCCCCACCTGAAGACCAAACGGAGAATAGCATATTCACCCCGCCAGAGATTACATTCTGGGTGTGAATCTCAATTGAGGTATGAATTTCAATGGGGGCATGTGGGATCGTGGGCGCATTTGGTTGACGGGACTCAGACGAAGACTTTGGGAATCTCCGTTTCGACTAGGCAAACCAAATGGAAACCAAGTACTTTTCAGGTCTATGTTTGAGACAAACTTGCATGGAGACGCCGCTTTCGCGGTTGAAGTTTTGTGAGTGCCCCCATGTGTCTAAATTGCCTGCAGACCAGCGTTCCCATTTGACCCTGACGCAAAAACAATGTGGCTTCAGGAAAAGGTACACCAAATGAAGCCGTTCAAAGCAAACCACAGGAACTTGTGAGTCTCCCACGTCCCTTCGAAATTAATTGGGCATAGACCGAAATTTGGACAACGGACCCCATCTGCAAATCTGGGTGTGGCTCAACATTAAACAGGGGGGGCCTACGCAGGTTTTGGTCCATGTTTCCACTTACCAGGGCTCCATTTTGGTACCTCCCCACACATGGAGGACCTACACATCGTCTATCTCGCTCTACCCCCAGCTCAGTGAGCTCGCCATGGGACTACCCCAACGCCCCGATCCGTGCCTTGGGCACGATGGCACAGGGCGTGGTGTGTGGCCCTTTCCTCAGCGCGGCCAGGAAGGCGCCCCGCGTGTCCGCCGCCTGAGCAGCAAAGCTTTCTCTCAACCGGGGGAGTCTTCGAGGTCATAGGTGACCTTTTGGACAAATCGATGGCCCTGGTGAATGGAATCAAACCCATGGTTACACCAGTGCCATCTATGTCCAACCAAAATTGACCTAAAAAAGGATGTCCCACGTGTGAAAGCGCGCTGAGCGACAGCATCAATGAGGATGGTGAAAAAAGGACAATTCATTGGATCTGCCTAAACCTGACCACATGGTGACCGTTTCTGGAGGATCCTTTTGAAAGGCACCAGCAGAATTTGCTTTCGATCCTTTTCCAGGAAAACACTCTAGACCCGTACACTTTTCTGGAGTCCCTTGCTTTCTAAAAAAGCCTGGTCAGCCCTGCGCACAAACATGCTGGCGGACCGTCAGCCGTGCCCGCAAAAGTGTATTTTTGAAAACGCTCGCGTGGCAGGCGTGGGATTTCCTTCGATTTCCTAAATATGGCACACGCTCTACACATTTACGATTTATTTAATGATGACCATTTCACAACAGCTGCAATAGGTGTAAAAGAACATCGTGCACAACATTTGAAAGAAGTTACAAGAGCAACCGTCATGCTATCAGCAAAAGGAACCCAGCCAAACAGAATTGCCAAACACTAGTGAGGATCTTGGTGTCAACAATCGAGCTCGGAGCCTGAGCACGTGAAGAGAGCCTTCACATCTTTGTATGGGCAGCCATGGCCCGAAATTCAAAGCAGCAGGACATGCGTAAGTGGAAGGAAAGCCGCTTCTACATGGGCCATAGTGTCTCGCATGCGACAACATTGTGTGTTCTGCGCGCGTGTGCATGTGTGCGTAACTCACAGGGTGTGTGAAAACCATCCCCCCTTCCCCCCCACCCCCCACCCCCGCGCTGACGAACGGATCACCGTGCCACATGGGGCCAAAACAAGCATGTCCCAAAAAACGCACTTTTGCGGGCACGGTTAACGGTCCGCCAGCACAAACATGACACCGAAATTAGTCCCAAGCTGGCATGAATGAACAAGTTGCTATATCTCCGACCCTCTTTCATTTCCAACGAACATTGGACAGGGAGGTTCTACAACTCCACATATTCCTGTCAGCTTGTTGGAGGGAGGGTAATCCTTCCATGATGGATCATATCAGGACCTGCACTTCCACTTAATATCATCGGCTTTTGAGGGGTCCACTGAAACATGACCCAAAAGCTGATGTCTGAAAGTACCTTCAATGAAAGATATGGACCTAGATGACCACAAACGACACTTGTGATGTTGAGGATCCTTTACTGGTGCGATCCACCCGTGGGGGAACCTCCTTGCTGGATGGTGAATTTTCAGGGCTCTTGCTTGCTCTTTGGTGGATGCCAACTGTATATTGCCCGCATGCGAACAAGGCGAGCCTTGTGATTTCCCGCAGTTTACCATGGGTCTTGTGGTTGGATCCGGTTGGTTCACTCGCAATATGTAGAGTCTACTCGGATGTTCACCCCACTTCGTAAGAAGGAAATAGCCATGTTGTTGTTTGCTTCTTGTTAGGCAACCTCTGTTGTCCTAGTTAGCTCCATCTGCAAAGTTAATCCCAACACGAAGAAATAATTGGATCCCCAAGCCAAGGAACTCATACTCAGCTCGTTCGTACAGAATCAGTGAGCAGAAAACTCCGCGCCGGTTTGGTGTTTAAGGGCAGTTTCCCATGTACCCGCTAGAACTAGGGGTTCAAATCCAAATCCAAACCGCCAACCCCAAAGCACCAATCAAGGGATATCTGAATGATTGTAACCTGCTCATCGTTGGACGGCACACAAGACTCCTTGCTGCTTAGTCGGGAAATAACATATGGGCGCGTCTTAAAAAAGGGGACCTAAAAGCATGGTTGGTTTCCCTTTGGCTTCAACGGTTCCATGAGAAACCAGCTTCCCTTTGGTTTGCTTTGCACCAACCCCAAAAAGTGTATTACCCAAATCAAACACACCCATGTTCATTCTCCAAAAAGTTGATTCCTCAAGACCCAAAGAGCCGAGAAGTCGCTCCGGGCGCTCCGGGCCTGAAGCACCACATGGGTGGCCAACAAATCCCCGTGGAAGTTGGCGTTGGACTGCCCAGGCACCAGCACCACCTGGGCTTTGGGGCGAAGCGGCCTTTTGTTTCGAGTGCGTGTGCTCCGTATTCGAAGGAACATGGGTCCATATTCAACTCATCCTGGCCTTTGTTTGTTTCTATGTTATGGGCACCTTTTGTGAGGGCACCTTTTTGGGCGTGGGTAGGGACAACTAAGGGGAAAGAACCTGTTCTAAGACACCCCCAGCATCTGTCAGCTCTGGGAGCTCTATGGCCCTACCAGCCCTGGCACCGAAACGGATGGAACGCCCATCTTTGGGCGTTTGCTGGTCTTTCTCCTGCTTGCACGGAACACCCTTAAAAACATATTTGCCAAAACAGAAGGGAATCAAATTTTGGGATGGCCGGATTCGTTGAGGACAGTTCGAGGATACAATCCCTGCCTTTGAGCCATACCTTTCAGGGGTGGGGCCGTAGGGCCCTTGTGTCAACCATTGTTTAAAGGCCCTTGAATTGAACAACCTCCTTATGCTTTCCCTTTCAAAACACCAGTATGGTGGTCAAACCCTAAACCCTAAACCCTAAACCCCAAACCCGTTCGGCGTCCCCTCAAAAACCCGCCGGGCCAGGGTGTTTTTGTTTCGATGTCGCGCCCACCCGTGGCTTTTCGGCGCGGCGCCGGGTCCGTCAGCTCCAGGCACCGGAGCTTCGGCACCTCAGGGCCGAGAGGACCTCGACCGATCGAAGCCTGGCTTAGATCGGCCGAAGTCTTGGATTGGTTGACGCCTTGGTTGATCTGGATTCCTTGGGGTTGACTTCTATCTTCTAGATCTACTTGAGGCTTAATTTCTTAGATCAGGTTACTCCATTTCATCTGACTGCCCTTTGTGTCCTGAAAGTCGACCCCGCGATTTGGTTGCGTCTCAAAATCGCGGCACCCACAAGGCCCACCAACCAGCCAACCGGAGAAAGAACATCGGACAACGCCACACCTCGTCGTAGGCCAAACTCCCAGACCCGCAGGGCACGGGGTGCGTCATCTGCGCCAGGCCAGCGAACGAGCTCAGCGGGTGGGTTAAGGCACGCACCGCACCCGCCTGAGGCGGCTTCGGTGCGGCATGGATCGGTGCGGTAGGCCTCCTAAATGGATTTGGTTATATGGGTGTGGGTCAAAATTGAACCAGGGGAAGGACTGTCTTTGTCGTGGGTTCCATTTATCAGGGTTCCATTTTGGGTACCCATTTTCGACCCACAGCCGTTTATACTGAGTTTATAAACGTTACACATAGAAGAAAAAGCAGAGGCGGCCAGGTGGGATTGGCGTGCCAACAGCTGGTTTCAACTAAGGGAGCTTGGGCGCCTGAAGGTGGTTAAGGCAGAACGAGTTTGACAGTTGGAACAATTGGGTGTGAATAAGTCGTTAAATCAAAGGACCACTGAAAGCGGATAGATTCCTAGCAATGTGCCGTTTTGCATCATCACACATCATCCTTAGAGTCCTGAGTCCTGAGGAGTTTGAGGGACGGGACCAAGCATATCCTAAAATCAATTGATGCACGAGGATCCTCCAAATCTGCTAAATGTGATATTCAACTCCTCGAAGCAGAAGTTAAACTTTTGTTTTCAGCATCCCCCCCCCAAAAAAAAAGAAAAGAAAAGGCGGAAACGTTGGTCTTTGGCCCAATCAGCCAACCCGCTTCCGTGTAAACAACCAAACAAAAGGGCGGCTATCTGCACCTAGAAAGCAAGAGCCAAACAATTAGGATTGTGTTGTGTTTTTTTTTGTTAAAGCAACAACAACTAGTGGAGTCATGACCCATGACTCAACAAAAAAACGTTGTTTTTATAGCTCCTTCTTCTTGGGTCAGGAAGTGGCGCTGGAAAAATCAACTCGGCTCCCCGCAGCCTCCACCTGCAGACTCAGCTGGCCGCAGGCTTTCAGCCCTCGCACGTCCAAGGACCACTCGCTGCAGCTGTCCGGCCCTGTGATGCACGGAGTCACCTCGGGCGTCGGACTCCGATGGCACGAAAAACTCAACTTCACTGGGTCTGACAGGGCCCCAGCTTGGATGGCTTGAAAAAGGAAAATCCGAAAGACAACCCTTGAAGCTTCGTCTTATAATTACAAATGCCTTGCGCCAGACACATCCGCGAATTCTACAATCACGTCAACATCCCTCCCCCCCCCCCCAAAGCTCCCCGTCCCCATCTACCGGCCTCTGGGTCCGCCACGGTCTTCTCCAGGAAGCAGCGCGTCGCGCCCCCGGCCCGGCACAGGGAGATCTTCGCGCCGGGCTCCGCCACCTCCGCGGGCTGCGACCAGGAGAAGTACAGCGTCTCCCCTGCGGCCGTCGCGCCACGCGGCGGACGGCGCCGCGTGCCGCGCGTGCAAGGCATGCGGAAAGCGCCGAACCGGCCGCTTTCGGTGCCCAAAAGGGGCGAGGAGGTGGAGCTCAATGGAAGAAGTAGTCCAAACAACAACTGTTTGGAAGAAAGCAGCTCAACTAGCCTGTCAACGGGGTGGCGCCAAATATGGCAAGGGTGCGTTTCTGAGACTTTCAATGGGAATCGACTCCATCCAGGGCTTCTACCTGCCACAGGGGCCGGGCAGTCAGGTTTATCTTCCCAAGCATGATTTGATGTAGACCCAAACTAAAAAAACAAAACTTACGGTTCCCCCGCTTGGCCGGCCGCTTGAGTTTTCAAGCTCTGACATTTAGACCCGTCACGGGTAGCCATGTTGCAATTTTCCCATGGCTATGGCCCTTGTCACAGGCCGTGGCTCTCAAGGCTGCAAGGCATTGCCCCCGTGAGGGCCTCCTGCAAAAGGCCGCCCAAAAACTGTGTTGTTGTTTTTCTCTCTGCCCCTTTTGCTGATTGGGCGGGAGCAAGGAAACGATGCTTAACGACCGAGCCTGTTGCAAATGGCGGCTTCCTTCACACATCATGTAACATGGCCATTGTCAGACTCTCAGCTCAAATTATCGATTTTCCCTCTAGTTCCACCAACACGCTGCTAATACGCTTACAAAGGCCTATAGGATCCTGACCACAATCTCCTCTCACCCAGGGAGCAGAATCCTTAAATTCAACCGGAAATCAGGCACCAGGGCCCTTTATGGTGAGCTCGCTTCTCCTGCAAGTTGCTACTTGAGAACACACACCTAGCAGCAGAAACATTCATGAAGAGCTCACAAATGTGCGATCCATTGTTGGGCGGCGTCAAAGAGAGAGACCTTTGCTTCGCCCGTTGCCCGGGCCCCGGCCCCCGGGGCCCCCTGCCATCATCGCTCAGGCGCAGGGAGTTCAAGAGGTGAGGCGGGTCGCAGGGCCGGGTGCGGAAGCTCTGGGTGTCTTGCCTGAGGGAGGCGTCAATTTCTTCTCCCTGCGGGTTTAAACATCACCCTTTTGGGCCGTAGGGGAACCGCCCGAACGAGCGGCTGAGCGAGCGGCCGCAGCGGAGCGACCGACCAAACGACCAAGCAACCAACCAACCAACCAACCTACCTACCTACCGACCGACCGACCCACCAAACCACCAAACCACCCACCCACCCACCCACCCACCCACCCACCCACCCACCCACCCACCCACCCACCCACCCACCCACCCAGCCACCCACCCACCCAGCGAGCGAGCGAGCGAGCGAGCGAGCGAGCAAGCAAGCAAGCAAGCAAGCAAGCAAGCAAGCAAGCAAAGCAAGCAAGCAAGCAACAAACCATCCAACCAACAAACCTACGAACCAAGCAACCCAACGACCAACCTGCCGACCAACCAACCACCAACCAACCAACCGACCGACCGACCGACCGGCCGACCGGCCGACCGACCCACCGACCCACCGACCCACCGACCCACCGACCCACCGACCCACCGACCCACCGACCCACCGACCCACCGACCGACCAAGCAACCGGCCGCCCGACCGATCGACCAAACTACCCACCAACCAAACAACCGACCGACCAAACAACCGACCAACCAACGGACCAACCGACCCACCCACCCACCCACCCGCCC
Organism: Effrenium voratum; assembly: GCA_963377175.1. NCBI lineage: Eukaryota > Dinophyceae > Suessiales > Symbiodiniaceae > Effrenium > Effrenium voratum. The sequence continues at coordinate 198,057 of CAUJNA010003869.1, forward strand.
GCCCGCCCGCCCACCCACCCACCCACCCACCACACCGTCCAACCAATCAACAAATTAATCATTCAACCAACCTGCCAACCTACCAACCCACCGACCAACCTACGGACCGACCAACCAACCGACCAACCAACCCACCCACCGACCAAGCAACCGGCCGCCCGACCGATCGACCAAACTACCCACCAACCAACCAACCGACCGACGAACCGACCAACCGACCGACCACACCAACCAACCAACCAACCAACAAACCAATCATTCAACCAACCTGCCAACCTACCAATCTACCAACCCACCGACCAACCTACCCACCGACCAACCAACCAGCCCACCGACCGCCCGACCAACGAACCGACCGACCGATCGACCAACCGACCGACAGGCCAACCAACCATTCCCCCAAAAAGGCAGAGGCGTTCTTCAAAGAGCATTCGCAACCCCTTACCGCCCTAATGCAAGTAAACCAACCATACTCAACCAAAAACTATGGTACATTGCGGCAAACCAGAGAATCAGTGTCCTTGTTCCCCTACCTGCTTTAAGCTGAGCTGGCATTCACCGCACCTCCACTCAACCCACCATGAAAATGCGCACAACCTTTCAAAGGCTTCCACGCTGCCGACCCCAAAGGAGGAGCCCTAAGGCTTTGCTTCCTCTTGCTTTTCTGATAAACACCAAAGGAGATCCCCCTTTCAAAACACTGCCATTTCAAGATGTGGAGGGGCTGATTTGGGAAACACCCATTTGAGAACCTGGCTTTGCCAAAGTTGATTCTTGGTATTTCCATTTGAGTGCGACAGGGGAAAGAGTGTAAATCTCATGTTCACGCGGCAGCTAAAGCCTCAGGTACCCTCATAGCTTGATCTAGAAAGCGCATTGGATGCGTTTTTTTTTGTTTGACTCCAGCCTTTCCCTTGATGCTTCATGTAAGTTTCTGTCAGTGTTCTCAAATTGGATCCCGAGATTCGCCGCACCGTTCTCCACATGGGAAGGCGCCGAGGATTTCTCTGGGCAAGCTTGTCGAGGTGGTCTGTTTTGCTAGATTTGATGGAAGCTAGTCATGCATTCATGGCACCAAAACACACGCCCTTAAACGACCATCCCGAAAAAGAATGGGGTACCCCCCAATGAGGGGCCCTTTCGTCCCGATGAACCCGCCCAAACAAGGGCTGCAGCCTCTTCTTCTCGTTTTCCATCGTGGTAACTGGCACTCCAAAACCTTCGAAACCGGGGCTTTCTAACCCATGCCGTCTGGGTCCCCACCTGGGTAAAGTCTAGTCAAAGAAACCACCAAAGCCAGAACAAATCGGCATGTTTCCTCGGGCTTCCCTCAATTAGGACACACCAACCTAAAATCCGGGCCGAAGAGGAACAGGATCAGCGAAATCGACCACCGGGCCCTACCTTCAGGTCTTGGCCATTTCGCACACGTGCGTGTGCCTTGACCCCCCAACATGCTTGGTTTCCTTCAGGTTTCCCTTGACACCCGCTCTACCAAGGGTAACGACCCTCCACTGTAGGTTCCACCAACTCGTTTAGCACTCGTGAAGGGGATCCATTGGATTCGGCGTAGGATTTTAACCCTTTGGTTTAGAATCTTTCAACGCTTGGTATTTAAGGATCCTCTACTGTCCCTTTGTACACTTCAAGGGTTTGATCGGGGGCTCCAAAGTGATTTGGAAGTGATTCATCCTCACCTGGCAGAAAAAGGGTTCATGGAGATCCCCCAAACAATAAGGGAGCAACGTCGCTGAACAACTGGGTGTGTGTATCCCCCTATCAGTTTAAACAGACAAGTTGGTTCCCGTTCTTTTCTCTCCCCCATCCCGAACCCATTTGCCTGGAGCCCACGTTTTCGCTGATGCCCAGCCCGGCCGGAAAATAGGCCCGCAAGACCATGCCGCAGGGCAGGCTCTTTCGGTCCGGGCAGTTGGTGGCCACGGAGCAAAGGTCCACCTCCCAAATCTCACCCTTTTCAGGTTGGTGAGCAGGAGAAACCATTTTTGGGGTCCCTCTATTTTGACCCATGCCCAAAGCGACCCGTGGCTACACAGCATTATAGGTGAATTCAATATTTGGCGGTCATCCTATTTTGACCGAAGCCGAACACGACCAGTAGCACGGCATTCGCCATGTGGACAGGAGCCGTGGAGGGATTGGGGATCATCAAAAGAATACGAAACGGAGGTCTTAAGCAAGGCAACCCAAAAAGGCGATGGTTGATGCCAAAAGGGAAACCAAACTCGTTTGCAACTGAAGGACCCGGAAATCAAAGATCAATCCCCTTTGGGACCAAAAGAACAAACATGGTTGCGAAAAGGGGACAACCAAAAGGTCCAAAGGTCAGCTTTGAACAACAGAGTTTCGTTGGTGCCCAAATGAGAAGTTCCGCTGATTCAGAGCCCGGCTTCGCCATGCCCGTTCATGGTCTGTAATGATGCCGAAGCATTACTACCCTTCGTCTTGCAAGGATGGAAGCTGATAAAGGGCTTTGGCAAACAATCCTCTCGCAAAGGCCCTTGTGTTACATCCATAAAACTGTTGAAACGGACTCAAGTCAGGCTATTTGCGACTGCAATCCCCTTAGCTCAGAATCAGTCTCTGAGGTAGCGCAGCTACACCTCTGCATACTTCCCGGTATAATTAACGGTCTGTACATATCCACTTTCTTTTGCAGTGGGGTGCTTAAACTATCACCTTTGTCGCAAAGGCAATGACCAAAACCAGTTGCAATGTGGCATTGCAAAGTGGACTGATTCCCATCCCCATGATTTTATCACTTTGGGCCAGCCGAAAGTATCACAGAAATCGGCTACCCAGCTTCCATGATGCGTGCCATGGTCAGAACAATTTCCTTTGGTGGTTGTCCCCAGAGGAATCCTGATGGTCTGACTTCCTTGCGGGTTCATGACCTCACGCCCACGGCCTTTTGACTGTGGCACCTGGGCGTGCCCCCCCCTGCAGGCTTAGGGAGAGCGGGGGGGCCCAGAAGGAACCAAAGAGAATCTGTTGATTGCAAGAATGCCCTTGACCACTTGGCACCTTTCAGGGATTGGACTTTTTCTTTTGGCTTGCTTACTGCTCCCCAGCAGAAGGGGGAGCAGTAAGCAAACACACATAAGGTAATATTTTTGGACTCACGATAAGTGAACAATAAAATTGCCTGAAGTAAGCACAGTTTTTCGTTTGGGACCTTTAGTTTTTACTTTTACAGGGAAAAGTCAAACCTAGTAAACCTCCCTGAGTAAACAATGTTTTACTGTTGGCATGGGACGCTTTCTTTTCATGGCTCCAAGGCTGCTTTTGTGTTTTCTTCTTTTAGTGGGGACAAGTAGAACACTCCCTGAAGTAAAACAACGTTTACTCTTACTTTCTATTTTTCAGCTTGAACACTGGTAGGCTTGGGAGGGAATAGCCTGTCTATCTAGAAATGTAGACCGCGTAAATGGGGCTTTCTGGCTTTATGCTACTATTGATAGCAGGGGCGAAGAAGTGAACAAGTAAAACCTGTTTTAATGCACCAGTTTTACACGTTTACGTTTCCCCGGTTAAACTCAAAAGGTAAAGTTCCAACAAGTAAATCAGTGTTTTACTTCAGGCAGTTTTACTATTTACTTTTTATGGGTCCAACGTTTTAAATATATGTTCTTACTTTTGCTGGGGCCAAGGAAAAAGTAAAACTGCTTGAGGCAAACACAGGCTTATTATTGAAAGATTTACTTGTCAGGTTCAATGGGGAAAGCTAACAAGTAAAACAGCCTTAACATCAGTTCAATATTAGTTTGGTGTTGGCTCAGCATTGTCCACTGTTGGAAGTGAGTCATACTCATTTTTGCAAAGGTTTTGCAGTTGTGGTGCCTTTTCCAATTTTACTAGGTCACCCAACGAACAACCTAGGTTTTGGGAGGGGAGTATCATATGTATGTATGTATGTATGTATGTATGTATGCATGAATGTATGTATGTATGTATGTATGTATGCATGTAACCATGTACGCATGCATGCATGTATGTGTGCAAACACATATATATATATATATATGTGTATATATATATATGTATATGTATACATACTAAGCAATTACAGGCGGCCAAGCATGGCCGTCACCCCGACGGCAAGGCTCGAGGACCAGACCTCGAAGCTCCTGGAGTCGCTGCAGCTCTGGCCGTTCCCCGCTTCGCCGCGGGCTTTGTGGGCGCAGTAGACGGTCTGCCCATCCAGGCGCCCGGAGCCGTCGGAGTGATCGGCCACCTGACAGGGCCACTCACCCGGAAAGATGTTCTTTCCTCTGAACCTTGCGCGGGGAGGAAAGGGGGGGGGTTGGGGAGGGGCTAGGGATTGAAGGTATCCCCAGTTCAACCCTTGAGACCTGAATGATGATAGTTTAGAGATCATTAGGGTTGGCATCCACCGCAAGGATAAGCCCTGAAATGAAGGCACCGGACCACTTCACACAGCTGGGTGGGCCCAACGACCTGGTTAAACCACGGCTAAAACCACCAGACTGTTTAAGGGGTACCAGGGCTGGTTATTTAGCACAATGTCTCCCACTCCACTCTGACCCGCTGCTCTCTCTCTCCTCTCTCTCTCTCTCTCTCTCTCTCCTCTGTCTTTGCTTGGACAGACTCTTGCACTCACCAGCTGCTCTCTCTCTCTCTCTCTCTCTCTCTCTCTCTCTCTCTCTCTCTCTCTCTCTCTTTGTTTGGACAGACTCAGAAAGCCAAATCATGATTTGTAGCCGTGATAACTCAGAGATAACTCAGTGATGACAATTTTGACCACTGCTACCACTGGCTAAGGACACATGTCAGCGATACACAACAAAGAAAAAAGCAAACGTGAATCAGAGCGAATTATAAGCGACATACCGAGCCAACAAAACTGTGCGCCGTGAAAGGAGCCTTGATCAGGGCTGAGGTCGAACACCCACCCTTGTGCGGATCTGGTTTTGCCTAAACCCTACGACTGCAACGGGTATGTTTGAAACGGCAATGTGTCTTGGGGGTCATGCATTCCGTTTCAACCATCTTTCTTCTCAACCAGCCGTTTCCCATTTCTTGGAAGTTCTCTGAAACGACCTGAATCGCCCCACCTGGCCATGGGTCAAATTCCCGTCCGCCGTCATCCAGACCGTATGATCGCTGGGGTGCGGCAGGAACCAGGCGGTGACTTTGTCCCCCTGCTCCGGGCCGGCCTCCAGGCGAACCTGAGCAGCGCCCGTTTCACCCATTGACTTTTGGTTCAACCGTAAGATTACAGGCCTTGCTCGCACCTCCATGGAACCAGGCAGTGGAACCACTTGCTAAAATGGCCAAGAGAGGTTTTGGGCATGTACAATTACTTCATCCGCTGTACCGAGGGTACCCTTTTGGGGTTGTTGTGAGGCAAAAACAAAGGGATTCTCTATCTATATAAGTTTTCTTTGGGGGGAGGGGGCGGGGTTGGTTCTCCTGTTCTATCACACCCAAGTTGGTGCGTGTCAAACCGCGTTGTTGTGTTGGCAAGCTGAAAAGGTACCCTCACAAAAACACACTGCCAAACAGGGAAACCCAAAATGGCCTTGAGCTCTCCTTCGCTTCCCTCGAAACAAGACACCCGCATAGGGAAATCTAAGTTTGCTGGCATTACAGTCTGAGAATGCAACGGCTCCGAAATTCCCCTTTTGGGTCATTTCCAAATAAACCTTTGCTGTTTCAGGCCATCTTGAGTCGTTTCCAAAGGGTGTAAAAGCCCAGGGTGTAAGAATGTGATACACCCCGTGTAGGCCAGCTCCGCTCCTGGCGAAACATGCTGCCAGCCCCCCCCCCCCCCCAAGTCTACTGATATCTACTAATGTCATAAGCCCAGGGTTAATGCGCCCTCACCCAATGATTCATCAAGGTTGAACCACTCCGGGCCCAATCGTCCAAAAAAGGCTACCAGTCTGCCTGTGGAGCCGAGTTGGGCCCGTTTTAAGATGTTTTTCCGTCGGCATGTTGATGCCACTGCATCTAATGCCCTCCAAAGGCCCCTCTTGGAAGTCCGATCCCGTTTCTAGTTGGTTAAACCTGTTGAAAACTAAAATCTTAGCCCGCTGGAGGTACACTTTTGGAATCTTTTGGACACAACAGGTTAACATCCAAAAGCAATACACGAATCACACATTCGCCTTGTCTGCCTCTTGACCTCCAAAACGTCTGCAATCCGCCTATCCTTTGCTTAAAGGGAAATCAACAGCAACAAAACACCATTGTTGGGGGGGTTCTCCTCCCCCCACAGACACAACCCCATTTGGGGGGTCCGAATCTCGTATGCCAATCGCCTAATGTACCCCCGCTGCCACCTACAAGCGCTTTGCGCCTCGCCTTGGCGTTGGTCTCGTTGAGCTTCACCGGCACACTGAAGGCGATGTGGAAGAATCGATCCTCCTCCAAGTGCCCAACGGGCCGTGGCGACGGCCACTCCACACAGAAGTCCACCTGTCGAAGCTAGGAGCCCCGGTCAATATGACGAATATTTCCCTAAACCATGGAAAACTTGGCCCCTAGGACATGGACAACTTGGCGATCCACCTGCTTTTTGTGGGACGTTTAGCGAGTTCCTTCATGCCGCTGCCAAATGGACCACAGGGACAATCCCCGCGCCATACATGCGCGGATCGCCGGCCTTTTGATTCTTCACAAAGTCTTGGGTAGACTCCTTCAGTCGATCTTGACTCAAAAGTCTAAAGGCTGGGGATGGATCCGACCACCCATGTCTTGTTCAAAAAAAAACCGAAGGAAACCCCAAATCAGACCCCGCAGTTTGACGTCACTGCAAACGGGCGATTCCCCTGCTTCGGTGGCTTGAAAGGGAAGGCCAAACCCCGAAACCCAAAGGACACCGACTCACCATGGGGGTCCCTGATTTTGAGACAAGCCCTATTCTTGTGAACACGAAAAGGGTTCGACTTCCAACAGTCACCAATGACTTGTAACCAATCTCAGTAATTTGTTCGGTCTTGGGTACAGTTCAACGGACTTTGTCAAGTACAGTTTCGTGAATGCACTTTTTGAATGGCTATCATACACCAGCACCTCAAGCAAAAGAAACCAAGGAGTCTGGGTGGATTAGAGTCTCAACAATAACCGACAATTTGTGTGTCCAATCAGAAAACAAATGGGCGACTTCACCGCCACAGTTTGCGGGCCAGAAGACACATTCGCCACAAACAGGAGCAACAAATCAGAACACTCACGCACGTCACCCTGTCATTTGAGTGTTCCTCATGTTGGTACTCTTTTGGAACAATCCAGCTTTACCGCATCCCGTTTCACATCCAACGGGCGAATGTGGGTGAAGATGTGATCTAGGCTAAAGTAATCCGACTGATGGAAAAGGATGCAACCCAGAAAAGCCATCGCGCTTAGATTGGCTTGGAATTTGGTTGGCACTCAAACGCGATTCCTCAAGCAATCTGAGCCTGGAAAGTTGGAAAGGAGAACACATGTTCGGGGTGTGTGCATCTGTTGGTCTTCGTCCTCGCTTGCCCCCTTACTTGAAAGTCAGTGATCCCCTTGTGTGGACCCGCCCAAAAGTGGAATCCAAAGTTGGCAATGCAAACTAAAAACACTTTGCAAATCGATTCGCTTCGGGCAATGGTAGCTCAAAACAAGCCCCCGAAGTATCCAACAAATGAGTAGCGACCAAAGCCACTGACTGTTGTTCTGCCAAAATGGCTTTAAGCTACAGTGAAGCCTTCGGTATTCGGTAGGCCTTACAACAAAAACCATAAGACCAGGTATCCCCAAAGCGCGCACTTATTTGGGGATGTCTCGGCTCACAAGTTGTCTTGCAGTTTGCGGAACTTTGGCCCCGATTTGAAAAAGCTCCCGTGAGGATCCGCGCAATCCCCAAGCAAAGGACCTGCATCATGGTCAGCTCGCTTTTGGCCCCCCCCCCCCGGTCGGTGAGCTCGCCTTGAGATCCTGGCACAAGGAGTGCTGGTTGTTGCAGGCCTTCACTGCCTGGCGTGCAATCGGTCTATGGCGGGCTATGGTGCTTGCGCCCGTGGAGAAAGCTATGTGAACGGGTAGCACCGACAAAAGGGGCTAGAGTCTAGAGGGGGTTATCACTGATTGCCTTTCTGCAGCCCTCGGCCTGTGACTCGCACATTGCCAAGAGGGTAAACATAGCTAAAATAGGTCCGAATGCGGATTTGTCGCTCCAATTTGCTGGGTTGGGGCAAATTCAAATAGAAACAAAAATGATACATGAAAAACAAAACTGCTGGTCATTCATTTGACTCTTCAATCCCAAGACTTGCGCGGGAAGCGAGCAACATCATGCAGGGCGAACTGCGGGACTCAGCGGTGGAGCTTGAGTTCACGCCGCGGCCACGAGCCGCAAACCCAGTAGTTACCCCCGCAGGTCTGGGACTATCGGTTGCAAGCGCTCGAATTTCGACCCCCGTCAAAAACAAGGAAAACCACACCCAACATCCAGTTGCAAACACAGGCGGCGATAGTCTCGGGCCTCCCTGTCCAGATGAAATCTGTAGCAGCAGCCTGGCGCATTGCGAGCCAATCAGAGCCTTCTTCCAGGCAATGACCAAAGAATAACAGCAAGGCCCCACCCCCCGCATCTCATGTTCAGCGGCTCGCACAAAGAATCTAGGTGGATGCATGGAGGCGGAAAATCGGCCCTGAGCTCTGTGATGCCAAAGTGGTGATTCCCGAGGAGTCGAACATCTCACAAATAAGTGTTGCCAAAGCAGCTCATTTCCCACATTCATGTCTTCCTTTCCTGCAGGTCAGAAGCGATGCATCACGTGTGTCAGGGTTCAACGCTTGCTTCAAGACAACGTCGTAGTTAGTCACTGTATAATATTGTGTGATTCGGGCACGAGTCTGTGCCCAGGCAATGGGTAAGTTGGGGTAAACAAGCCACAAAAGAAAGGTTCCCCAAAAGCAAACCAATCCCCGGTCCCAAAGATCAGGGTTTCCCACACACCAGAGAACAACAACCAAAGGAAAACAAACCAAACAAGAAAAGGGTTAACCCGCAACCTTGGTCGACAACAGGCCGCACGACTGGTCCCTACCAACCTGGCGGCGGCCCGAGGTCTCTTTCTCCCCCGAGATGCCGTCGGTCGACGCAGGGGTTCGGCGACGCCCATTCGAGGCGCGACGGAACCCAAAACTTGAGCCAAAACACCACAGGTCGGTCACTAACGCGACGTCCCTGATGATGATATTAACCATGGCTAATCACACCCCCCTCACGAGGAGCCCGTCCTATGACGGGTGGAGCGTGCCATTTACTGATAGGATTTAACTGCTCGCATGTGTCCGCAAACAGCTGGACACTACCGCCGTCAGCGGTGGAGCAAACCCACAAAGGCAGTTGCGCGACATCCCGGGCATTAAATTCCCGCCACCACCCCGAATTAATCGGGGTAACGCTGTCCAACATACCTTGTGGAAAGGTCCACATGACGACACTAGGTCACAACTGTTTGCATCAACAATGCAAGAAGTTTAATTCTTATCAGAAGCCATGAAATAAAAGATAACGTATGTCCATTAGTACCCTCGCCTAACGGCAAGAGGTACTCCTGACCATGCGTACCTGAAAAATGCTTGAATTCTGCAAACCCGGGAGTAACCCCCCATCAGTTTGCTTTCCCTCTCACTCATACTGCTTCCTGATGAACACGTCCAGCAGCCCAGCAGCGGTATGGGAGAGACATGACCTCCGCGCCTCAGCGGTCCGGGAGGAACATCACCACCTCCGCACCGCGCCGACCATTGGAGAATGGACGCAAGCCTATCGGCCGCAATCCTCGTGACTCAGCCTACCGGCTATCGTCACGTCTCCTCCGGTCACGTCCGCCCCGCGCACGGTCCCTATCACGATCCCTTTCGGATCTCCTGCGATCATCTCGCCTTCGATCTCGCTCCCGATCGAGTGAATCATCATCACGACGATCACGAGCATCGTCCCTCCTCCGGTCTCGATCATCCTCGCGCCGCGGACGGTATCTGCGCCTTCTCGACTCTCTGGAATCCCTGGTGTCCACGGTCCTAACGGACCTCCGAGAAGGAGTACGGGAAACATCCGATTCCCTACGCCTCCTCCCAGAGCGAGAGTTCGTCACGATCTGGTTGAGAGCCTCCAGTGCTGACGCGTCCTCACCATTTCTGATGAAATCCCTGACTTGCTTGTTCAGCACTCTGTTGGTGGAGATCGACAAGAAAGCGTCCACCACCGAACCCTCAGGCAGCACCAGGAAGTGACCCTCCACCGGGCTCGCCGCAGCCCGCTCAGCAGATTGCAACCGGATCTCCCCGCCTTCAGGCTTCTTTGCCATCGCCTTGGAGGCCGTCAAAGGCGCTGCCGCATCCTTTGCCGAAGATCTGCCAAGCGCGGAGTGAAGATCATCCCCACTAGCCTCTCTTGCTGCCGCACCTGGTCTGCTGTCAACGTCATCAGGCCTCTTCGATGCCTCTCGCTTCGTTGACTCCTTCACAGTCTCGTCAGGATCCCAACGGGACTTCCTTTCCCTCCTCTGCCCTTCAGCCGACCCCCGACTACCGCCAGGAGCGTCGTCTCCGCCTGCCTTCTCCTTCTTGACCTCAACTCTCGGTTCGGCCTGCTTCGCCTCCTTAGCCTCAGCCTTTGGAGCCGGAGCACTCTTCGCCTCAGACACTGAAGCGACCTTTCCTTTTGGCTCGGCCTTTGGAACCGGGGTCATTTTAGCCTTCGCACTCGGCCGGGCCCCTTCAACCGCTATCGCGACCCAAGTCTTCTTCGGCTGAGCCGCTGCTGCATCAACCTCCATCGGAGCTGGTCCAGCATCATCCTTCGCTTTTGCCTTTGGGGCAGATGGGCTACCGCCCTTCCCAGAACCTTTGCCTGGCACTTCACCCGACTTCGGTGGTGGGCCGGAAGGACTACCGCCCTTACCGCCCTTTTCTCCCTTCTTCCCTTTTCCTTTTCCGCCCTTGGTGACCGGCTCCTGCTTGGGACCAGGGCCCGGCGCAGCATGATGCACCGATTGAAGTCCCTCGATGTCCACGTCCAATGGTTCGGGCTGACGACCATCAAGAACCGTCCTCACCCTTTCGTCACTGACGTAGACGAATGGGTCCCGGAAGGGTGCGGGAGGCTCCGATTGTCCGGCACTGACTTCTCCATGTCTATCGGAGTGTTCTTGGGAAGGATCCTTCGATCATCTCCCTCCCCGCTGTACTCATAGTCAGGAGCAGTCTTCCGGTACTCCTCGACGGTAGCCCCTTTGAAGTTGGTGATCTCACTCGGGTCTGCCTTCCCAGCCTCAGTACCCCGAGGTGTGGGCTCCTTCGTCCCGGTGGAATCCTTCTTGGAGCCTTCCTGATCCACGTCCATGTCGTCCTTCTTCTTCTCCGTCACGGACAGTTTCCCAATGTCAGGAAGAGTCACATCATCATCCTTTCCTGACCCGACGCCCCTATCGGGGGCCGGCTCGGTCCTCGGTTGCCCCGAAGAGCTCGCCCCAGGATCCACGTCGCCCTCGTCGTCCACATGTGGTCGCTTCCCCCACACGATCTTCGTCTTCGGCTTCAGCGGGACAGCGACACCCCCAGCCATGTGGTGCCCAGGCCAAGTGGCTCCTTCAGGCATCTTCGAACCATGATTTCCCGAACGGGAGCCCATCCCTATCGAGGATCTCCTTCCTATCGGAAGTAGACCCTGAATGCGACAATGCCGACACATGAGACAGCATAATCTCAGCCGCTGATTGCGCCAGCGTGTCGGGCATCTGCTCCCTCGTCGGGATGGTCCGCAACTCCGGAGCAAGGTGACCAGCAATCATGCTGAATGGCGCAGTCCCCAACCGCTTGCCTAGCACCGCTTCGTTCAGCGCGTTGAAGTACTTCTGCAGCTTCTCCAGCATCGCTGTCGCCGCCATCAGCTGAGGATGGAACATGGGCATCCGCCACGCGCGCCCAAGGGCGCAGTCCACGTGCGAAGCGATCGTAGTGATCGTCCCCACCAGCAGGTGAGATGACGCAACCTCCGGCACCCAAGTCGGATCATCCAACGGAATGCACTGGCCCGTTTGCGCGTTCAGCAAGGTAGCCCTCACGCCCTGCGGTTCGGGTCACTAACGACACCACGAACCATGTAATCATCCCGATCGGGCATATCTGCCCAGTCCCCCGGAGGTGCTCGTCCATGATGGTACTTCGCCTGAATGTCCTGCCTCATCCCTAACGGGATGTGGGCAGCCTCGGACGCCACCTTCTTCATGTTCCACTGTTGATCACCCCACGGCGTAGACTTCCGATCTCGAGGATTGATATACTCCTGATCGATCCTCCCAGCAGCTCGGGAAGCATCCAACGCCCCGTACATGTAATCGTTATGTACGGCTCGCTCCAACACCGCACTCCACTCGCTATCGCGATTGGGGAACACAATGTGGCTAGTCTCGTTCGCCTTCCTCCACTCCTCCGCGGTAACCCGCTCTTGAGTGATTGCCTTGTTCCTGATCACGGCATAGATGAAGGGCTCACCAGCCTCCCTGGCCAGGATATGCTGAACGATGAACCTCCTATTGGATCTGCTCTCCGCCGGTCTCGCCGAGGTCCGTGAGCCCCTCGTGGATTGATAGGAACTATGCTCACGGTGATGCCGAACTTCCGCTGACTTCAGCTCGGGTGCCTCTCCCGGATGCTGCGGGTACGGCGTGTTCGCATAATTGTGTATGCCCCCTCGAGACTCCTGGGTCGAAGCCGCCTTCGGGGTCGCCGCAGTATCCCGCAAGTCCCCGTCATCGTCCGTGTACTTCGGAGCATAGGAGATGGGCACACCTGGCCCAAGCGTACCCGACGCCTCCTCCTTCTTCTGAGTACCATCAGGTTCTCGAGTCCTGCGTTCCTCCCTAACGGGCGACACCGCTCGCTTTGCCGCAGACGATTCCACCGACGGCTCAGTCGTGGTCGTAGTGGCCTGAAGTACCTCAGCCTCCCTACCAGGAGTCTCCTCCTCACCTACAGTGGGGACCTCAGCTTCCTTCTCCGGCTCCATCTCAACGTCTCCGGTGGGCTCTAACGCCTCAGCCTCGGTCGGATCCTCACCATCATTGAAGGTATCCGTGGGGAGATCGACCCCTTCCCTGTCGGGTAGGAGATCATCGACCTCGGTGGAGCCACCCGTGTTCTCCTCCTCAATCGTTGCTCTAGGCGTCCGAAGATTCGATGACCATCGATTCCCAACTTCGGTTGCCGTGAAGAAACCCTCGGACTCCGAGGTGGGTTCGGCGGAGACTTTGGTCTCACCGATGCCAGCATCTCCTTCGTGACTAACGCCTTAGGAGGTGCTTTCGGGGCAGCGGTCTGACCTTCCGCATGCTGACCTGCGTCAGATGATTGCCCACCAGGGGTAACGCCTACCGGCGGTCCTCCCAGAGCGGCACCTGTCATATCGACATCCTCAGACTCAGACATCGATCCGCCATCACCCATCTTCGAAGAAGTACCCTCCTTCAAAAGCTTGAGGATGTTGTCCCTGATGTACAACGTGACGGAACCAGGCCACGTAGTCCTAGTCAGGGAGTAAAAGTCCAGGACAGCCGCAAGATAGGCCGGCACCACAGCCCATGCTCTTTGGACTGGCCGATTCCTGCCGTAGCTGTCAACTTCACTCCCCCATGACACGGCGTCTGCTGAGACCACTGGGATCAAATTCGCTCGAAGATCACCCATCCTATACTGGATCTCCTTTGTCATGTGAACCCCTTGGTCGCCCTCTCGATCTAACGATCGCCCAGGGCCGCAAACCATCACCTTAACCTTGTTGTTGAGCGCGACCAGCGAATCCACGTCCTTACTCCACACGGTTGCCGCGTCGCTTCTGGCCCTCCATGCGTTCCTCTCCCACCTATACAGGTAGGAGCCACGGAGACCAAAGACGTACAGGTCGTACTTCGCGGCATCCGCATTACCGTACTTCTGGACGCAGTCTCCCGCCCGCTTGTCCATCAGCTCGTACGCCTTGTCGACCATCATCCGAAGGGATGTCTCCTCGTTATCACGAGTACTGGTCACGTAATGCACCTCATAGTTCTTGAACGGCCGGTTATCCGGGGAACCCCTCAACCGATCATTCTTTGTCCTGCATTTGAGGATGTCCTCCGCCAACGTTGCTGGGTCCATCCCTTTCTTGTTCTTCGTGGATGCAGTGTTGAACGTCTGATCCAGCAGGTAGAACACAGTCGCATCCGGAGCCGCGGACTCCTCTCTGAACACCGGAGGGCCGTATCCGGCCGCTAAGGCCGCAGCAATCCTCACCGCAGCTCCTGTCCCACTAGCCGCCAAACATCGAAGCAAGATTACCATCTTGTCTTGATAGCGACTCATTTCGTGCAGCACGATGGATGGGTAGATAGACAGCATCACATCCGCTAACACGGCAGCCGCCCATGCGTCCCACTGCCTCTCCAGTTGTACAGAATCGACCGCCACACGGGAGTATCCTCCCCTCGGCAGCTCCACTGTTGGCGGGACGACCTTTCCACTCCTGATTAGGCGCATCACCTTCCTAGCTTGCTCAAAACACTCAAGCTCCCTCGGGAAGAGCGCTCCCCGCCCAACGGCCTTTGCCTCATCCTTGACCTCGGTGAGGTATCCCTTCGTGAGGGTGATCTCAAACGTTTCGCCCCGGATGGCCTCAAGCATGTTCGACTTCGGCACGATCCTGGCGTATAGCGCCCCACCTTCCGCCTCGGCAGCCTGAGGGGTCCCTGGAGCAGCACGCATGTTCTCCTCTTCAACGGATAGACCTATCGGTCCCATGTAGTTCTCAGGGAAGAACTTGTGCATAGCCCACACGACCGATGGAGCATGCGGATTCCATTCAACGAACGGGTTGTAGTACTGCAGGGTGCTATCGCCCCCTGAGTTGCACAGCTCCACAAATTGTGAGTCTGCCGCAGGCTTCTCAAGCTTGATGCAGATTCCACAGATCCCCAGCCTCGCGTTCGGGAACACTCGCTGGGCTCCTCTCTTGACGCCCTTCAGGTGGGGATTGTCGCTGAACAGATTCTCGGACTCGTCCGGTTGCGCGATGCAAATCGCGACCCTCGCCCACGTGTTCTGACCGTAGTGCGACAGAGTGCTGTACCCCAGGGCCTCAATCGCCTTCAATGACGTCCATACACCTACCGCCTCATCACTCGCGGTGGACGCAGTAACCTGCATACCGCCCAGGATGCTCCACAATGAGGATTGCGAAGTCCCATGGATAAGGACCTTCTCAGTATCCGTCTGGCTCTTGAAATTGATGGCCAAGTCGAAGAATGCCCATCCGTCATCGGGACCAATTTCAACATCAGTGGCACTCGCCGGGTTCTTAGGCGAGATCCTCAACACCTGTCTATGGTCCCAGTCAATGGCATCATGCAAGGAGGTGACTACACCTGACATTTGCCCCATCGCGTGCAGGTACCCCCGCATTCCTGGCTTATCAGCCGTCGCGAACTTCCTGACCGACGGGACCGATGATAGCCTTCGTCCCAAGGAACATCTAACGATCTCCTCCCTGTTTCTCCCCTCCGTCAGCATCATCGCGTCTATGACCACCTCCGGAGGAGTGAACAAAGCGTTCGGCCTCTCACTCATCCAGGCACGGAGTGCGTTGAAATGGTGCTCCGCATCACCAAAATCATCTCCGCTATACAGAGGGTGATCTCCGAATGCCGCCTCTGCCTGATCAGCGACCGCCTTTACCAAGGCCGTCTGCTGGTGAACCGTCTTCCACTCCGGCCAGGCTTTTGGGTCTCCCGACCACATCCCGCCGCAGGGTTCAGCTGCCGGCTCCGTACTGCTATCCATGGGTAGCGCACGTGCGCCACTTTCAATGCTCTCCTCAAACACGAATGCGGCATGGTAAGGAAGCAAGAAAGCAGGGTCCGTCGGAACCGCAGCGCATAAGATGGCCGCCAAGTGTACGGCGTTCATCTCCGTAACCTCCACTCCCCGGCGCTTCATTTCCGCCACTATCGCAGCAGTCCTGACCGCTCGGTACCGGAGCAGCTTCTCATGGTCCGGCACCGCCATGTGGGACTTGTCGAGCTTGTCCTTGCTGATGTGGGACACTCTGCCAACCAGTTCATCGAACCTTGCGGCACTGTCATCCTCAATCAGCTGATCAGCCTTCTCCATATCTGGATCAATCGTGGTGAGCTTCGGATCCTGTCCCTTAAGCCCCTTAACCGTCCACTCGCGGTATCCCGCAAGCAAACAACCGGCCACAGCCTTCGGCTTCTCCATACCCAGCCCCATCGCCAGGTCCCAGGACGGCCGCGGAGGCGTCGCCATGCAGCGCCCCACGCCCATTCCGCCAGCTGCCGCCATGCGTCAGCCGGTTCGGGCCACCGGCCACGGAACCACGGACGACCCGGGGACCCAGCCTACCGGCCAGAATCCCCTGTCTCTCAGAAGGCTCAGCCTATCGGCCAGAGACCCTCTCCCTAGCACAAGAACCTAGAAGATGAATAATTGACTGAATCCGTCCTTCACGAAGCAGAAGAAAAACCTTAGTGACAGGCATATCTGCCTCATGCTTTTGTTCTGGTCAGTAAGCGCATTGAGTCGCCTGTGAATGTGGTGCGGTTGCCCGCGGGGTGAGCCAGCTTGATCAAGCAAAAGCTACGCGGCAACGAAGTTGTTCAACCACTTCCCAACAGCAAGCAATCGGTCGTGCTGAGAGAGAGTATCCCCTCCTCGCATCTTGCAAGTACTCCAAAACGAATTGAAAGACTTAGAAGAGAAGCACCTAAACACGACCCCATGTCTCTTGAGACCACATTGGCATGCGCAAACAGACCTGCAATCAAACCCATGCGTGGTGGCGATTCCTTCAACCTCACCTTCCTTCAAGATATTGCATTTAGGTCGATAGAGAATGATCGGAACACATCCACTGGTCCGAGCATCACAAGCCAAGTTGAACCTTTGCCTAACGGCAGCATCGGTCCTATCCCTAAGCTTTCTGGTCTGTCCCCACTTCCCAGTCCTGGAATCAACCCTATCGGGTGCAAGATCATTAAGAACAAGCACAACATAACAAAGGCTATCGCCTTCAATCCTACCAGATCGTATGATGTGATTCCTGTAACCAGGAGCAACTTGAAGCGTGACAACCCTGCAAAGATCACTATAAGCAAGAACATCGGCTATCGCCTGATCCGCAATAATAGTTTTCTCGCATCTTTTCCCTCCTTTTTCCTCGTCAATCACGATTCCCTCGTACTCAGAGAGTAACCTCTCCATGAGCCGATTGAAACCGGATTTTGCACCTGATTCCATGCGTACCCCCCTAAGCGGGGGCAGTCCAGGAGCGGCAGGGGGCTTAAGACAGGGTTGGGTGGGTTGGGCCAAATATTCCTGCAGGTATCCCGGCAGGAACATACCAAGGGTGTGCAGATTTCTATTCCACACGACCTTGTCAATGCAGGCCTTAGTGAAAATGTCTGCACCTTGGTAGTGAGACGGGCACGCAACGAACCGGAAAATTCCATCATTAAAACGTTCGTTGAGCCAAGAGATGTCAATGCGCTGCGTCCTTGACATGTAGCGCATGTTGGGATTATTCCCAGTTATAACGATCCGGCATGCCGATTCGTTATCCTCCAGCACATTGATAATAAACGGCTGGGTCTCCTTTCCCTTCCCAATTGCGTGCTGCCAGAGGGTAGCTAACGCCATTCCCTCCTTGGACACTCCATGGTCGAGAGCAACAATCTCAGCTTCAGGAGTTGACTTCGATACGGAAGTCTGTTTCTTGCTTACTCCAGTGATGGGCATGTAGGTCCTAGGACCCACAAGGCAAATAAGCACTCCCGACGTGCTCTTGGAATCAGTACGATCCCCAGCCAGATCCGCATCACAGTAAGCAACCAACTCAATGAACTCTGGGCTATCGCCCACCCAACCGTACAAATGAAGGTCGAGCGTAGAGTTCACATATGAAATTAACCTGTGGAGCTTGCGGTCACACAGATGATTCCACTTCGTGACCCGGCTGGCTAACGCCTGCACGGGACGAATCAGGTCATACCTGCCCATCCGAGCCCCGTAGAGAACCTTCATCAGCACCGCCGCCGCGTCATTTCCGAGGCATCCTGGCTGCGCATTGACGGTCTCCATGTCCATCGCCTGGTTGAAGAGTTTGTCAAATTCAGGATTGACGGAATTCTCGTCAAACTCCGGCTTGCTCTCGTCCAGGAACGGAGTTTCAACCTTCTGCAGCTTCTTCGGGTACTTTCCCTGACACAGCTCAATGTATCTATCGACACACGCCTGCATGAAGCTGCTCTCGCTGTACTTGATGAACCTTATCGTGGTTTCCGGCTTGGGGATGTCCTTAGAGAGTAACCCCTCTGGACCAAACCTCAAGTCGGGTTGCTCCTTATCAGGAGGATTGCCGACCGTCCACGCCAGTCTCGGGTCAAAGTGACCCTTGACCACCTGTTGCGTGAATTCGTGCTCGCAGCCAAGATATCTCTTGAGCTGCCTTGGTTCCTCCATCTTGATGACCTTCGAGATCAGCGCCCATCCTTCTGCGATGTTCTTCGCCGGCCCACTCATCTTGAAGTCATCCACGTACACGACAAGGAAGAGGTCGAGCTCCTCATGCCTAAACACGCTGGCCCAGTCCTTCACCTTGACGTATCCGACTTTCTTCAGCATTGCCTCGCAGTGCTGTTCCCAAAAGGTACCAGCGTCCGGATGTCCATATAGTGCGAGCACGAGAACAACGACTGGATCCTTGTATCTGGGATTTCCGCTGCCGTCGAACCACTCAGGTGGCCACTGGTCACGAGGAATCCTCACCCAAGTCTTCTTTCCCTTCAAGCGGGCCTGAGTATACGCAGACTCCCCATCACTCACTTCCAGAAGATTCCCTGGGAGTAACCCGTGAGCATCACCCATTTTACCCGCCGCCATAGTAGCGGGGCAAGAGGTGTTCTCGGAGAACAGGGCCCAATGCCCGATCTCATCACGGACAAAGCATCCCTCGAACACGACTCGCCCTTTATACTTGCGATTTGGATCGTCCTCCGGCAGCTCGTGATTCTTCTCGACACAAATGTCGAAAATTCTACCAACATGGATCTTCTCCCCTTCCTTACGTGCCTTGGCCGCAACATCATGCCACTCTTGGACAGTTGACAAGTCCCAGCATCCTTGCGAAGTTAACTTGTCCCACTCCTTCTGAAGAGCGGCCTTAGCCTTGGCATTTCCAGCTTGTTCCTTCTTGTTCACTGGCCTAGCGACACAAGCGTACAAGGGAGGAAAGACACCCGAGCTCTTTGGCCGATGAGAGAGGGATATCTCCCCCCTGGGCATAGAGAACTCAAAGGTCTTTCCATCAGATCCAATCGTAGGGGCAGCAGCAGCTATACCAGTGCTTCCGAAACCCGCGGATCCCCTATCGGTTCCCCGCTTGGCTTTCCTAGGGACGATCGACGCGTCGATGAGCATAACACGCTCCAGTACGATCTGCGCAATGCGGTCCCCAGGATTTACGATGAAGTCCTCATCCCCATGATTAAAGAGGATGACCTTGATCTCTCCGTCGTAGTCGGGATCAATGACCCCACCGCCTACAGCGATCCTGTTCTTCACGGCTAGTCCTGACCTGGGAGCTATCCTAGCATATACCCCAGCGGGCATCTCTATCGAGATTCCGGTGTTGACCAAGCCTGACCCCCCTGCGGGAATACATGCTCCCTCAGAGGCATAGGTATCCAAACCCGCACTCCCCGAAGTAGCCCGCGTCGGGATCTTGGCAGTCTCGCTGTTAAGACTAACGTACAAGGTATTCGGCTTCTTCTTCCATCGCTGTTCAACCGGGTCAACCTCGACCGGCATAGCATTCGCGACCTTCTTGAACGTGCCGTTCGGGTACCATGCTCCAACGATTGCCTCGCACATTTCACTCGGATAGAGAGCAGTCGTTGGGGTGACCGACCCCTCAATGCGTGCATGAAGGTATCCCTTCTCGTGCTTGCATTTCCGACCTGACAGCTCATCAATGAGCTCCTTGGAGGTCGTCGCAACCTTCCACTGCTTCCTGATTGGCACACCGTCCTTATCCTGCATCCCGAAATCACAGCCGTCGAAATCTACGGTCTCGACATCAGGATCAGCAAGAAACCTCTGCATGAACGGTTGCTTCCATCCAAGACAGTGTCTAGGCCACTCAAATGCAACCCTGCCCCCTCCTCGCCTAACGGCTCGGGAGGCCCGCAGGAATGCCGCAAACATAACCTGAGAATTCCTTCTAAGATCATTCAGGTGTGATGCAAACTCAGCACCGTGGATTGAAAGGTTGACATACTGCCATGTACTCCACGGTCCGCACGGAATTGACGCCCACAGGTCACACCCAGGATTATCCTCGATGATCCCAATAAGCCGACTAACGTCTTTGGCTTTGGTGATGTCAAATGAGCCAACGTGAACGCGAATTGCATCGCCTCCACACTCCATCATCACTGCGGACAAACGCGAGTCAGGTTCACACGCAAACTCAATGAGGAGCTTGCGGCCAGGCGCGGGAGCAGCCGGGTCCCTCTCAGGGTGTTCGCGGCGTCGTTCTTCCCTTAGGGATAACTCCCGTTCAGTTTGAACGTATATCTCCCGAGACCGGGTAGACATCTGTCTCCAACTGTCCGCATCAATTGAATTGGGTTTTCCGGTACCTGCGTATGGCCGCTCACGCCTATCGGCGGATTGGCCGTAGTCGATCCTGTCTCCGTGCAGCCTATGGCCCTTCTTTGGACCTCCGGCAGGTTCGGCTCCTTCTTCCTTTGGCTTGAACCTACCGTGGGGAGCACATCCCTTATCAAAGAGGATGGTCACACCAGTCCAAAATCCACGCGTGAAATGCCGATGATTGGGAGCATCGTGATGACGATCGTCTCTCACCCAATTTCCAACAGCATCAAGCCCCCGCATGTGCGTGACCCTAACGGTGTCAAGCTCCTCATGCGAAGGACCACCTGGAGGAAGGTCCTCGTTCGTCGTCCCGAAGAACTTCTTCCGCACCTCAACGTGGATGCGATACCAGGCGCTGTCCTCGTCGTGCCGCTCCCAGTAATCTGAGACGCACGCGTCACCACTCCCTTGGACAGCCTTGCTCTGAATGGCCCCATCAGACTTGGAAGAGCTACCGCCCCCCTCGTCCTGTTGGTCATCATCATCATCATCAGGATCATCGAATCGACCTTCATCAAAGTCGAATTCATCCCTGATCTTCTTACTCGGCTTCATGTCGGCCCTTCGGTCAGCTAACGCCTCCCGAATGGTCCGAGTCCTAGCGTCATATGATGCCAACATCGGGAACACGTAGGGCTCCTCAGGGTTCTTCCAGATGCGTTTGATCTGGTGTATACTCGGTTTCCTGAGACCCCTTTGGATGTGCTCGAGATCAGCAACGAGATAGTCGCCCTTCCACAGGCCCCCTGGTTCTAACCGATAGCCCAAAAATAGGCCTGGCTTGGACGATGGGGCGAACTTTGGGTCTTCCTCAATCTTGATGAAGTCCCGCTCTTTCTTCTCGGCGGGCAGGGCAGTGGTGACACTTGTCTCTTCAACCTCTACCTCATCAATGGGAACAAAGTCCGGTTCGTCGTTGCACTCGGGTTCGTACTCCTCGTTCTCATAGATCTCGGCCTCATCCTCATCGATCTGATCAAAATCACAGTCGAAATGAGTTTCTCCAGTCCATTCGTGGTTACCTCCACGGTCGTTCTCGGCCTGGAGCCAGTTTTCGTCAACAACAAATTCGGTCGATCCGTCCAGATAGTTGAGGACTGTGCTCCGCCTCCTGCCAAGGTCTTTGATCTTGACTGGACAGCTCGTCCCTATCGGGATAAAGAGCTCGGTTCGCGCTTCAACGTGGACGCGAGTGAGAACCTTCTCGTCTTCATTTGCGATCCAGTGGTCTCCTCCTTCATCAACGTCCTCTGAGTCGATCTTTCCAGCATGTCTGAAGTCGTTTTGGGCGTTTTGAACCCCCCCCTTTCTATCCCTGCGAATCTTGGGAGCAATGGGGTAGAAGTCGACCAGACAACCAAACGGCAGAATGACTCCGCTGAAGTTCCCGTCACCGTGGCGTCGCATCCACGGTGATCCCTCACCGCGATTTTCAATATTCCTTGCCATGGAAAAATGCCTAACGGCAAATGGCCACCATCGAGGTTCAAATCCAGCTTGACGCAGGAGCACACGTGCCCCATGAAGAACGAGCTTAACCTTGTTCTCGATCAGGCCATTGGTCTTGGGCATGCCCGGTGTAGAAAGCCGGTGCAATGCTCCAAGCGTAGTGACAGCATTCTTCAGCTCTGGGGCCTGGTCGCTGTACACTAACTTCAGAGTTTGCCCCCCTGCAAACCTGCGAAATGCCTCCAGCGTATTGCTACGGGATCTGGATTGCACAGGAAGGACTTCGAGGTAGTCAGTAGCGAGGTCATAGAACACTATCGCGTCCGCTTCGCCATGAAAGCCTCGATCCTTCAATCCTCGCAATACCATCGTGTCAGCAGTGGTTAGGTCGCCGAAGCTCACAACGTCATGCGCAGCAGCACCACCTTTGCGGCGAAGCTTGACATTTTCCATTTTCGCACGCTGGCAGTGCGGGCAATAGGGGTTCTTCGGGAGATGCGTAAGCATATGGCGAAGCGTCTTAGCATCTGCCCGCCATTCAGCCTCAGTGCGTAGCCCGGAGAGAAAGTTTATCTCGACAATGTCACCATCGTCCCCTTCCCCTGGGCCAGGAATAGGTGGTGAGCGGCTATCGCCCTCGCCCCCCTGTTCTGCCTTTCCAGGAAGAGCAACGGTCTCGCACTTGACCTGAAACCACGTTTCACCCGTCCAAGGGACATCAGATGCTATCGCATGCTGATCTCTTTCAGATAACTCCCAAAGACCATCAACCAGCACCTCATGGGTAACCCCATTCCGATGAACGACAGTCTTCCTGTAGTTATCCAATCGATCAATCCCGACGGGGCAATCATCGCCTGTCGGCACAAACTTCGCTTTACGCGGAAGCCGGTGCTCCTTCACAACATGGCCCGACCGCTCAGTGCGCCAGGTGTCCTGTAGCTCACTCTTGGCCGTAAGCTCAGACCTACACGGCGGAACCTCGCTGACTTCAAGCCCTCGATACGCCGCCCCGGGGGCAGGCATAGCAGGGATTGGCTCAGAGTGTCACCATGAGGAAGATATGGCACGTTGTTGATGACATCCAATGTCACCGTCCGGCCCGAAGGACACGTGAGAGTAGGCTTGCAACCTGCAGTCCATACAAACGAGTATCCCATATCCATACAGCGCTTTTCAACGGATATGATGGATGGAGTGGACTCAAGGACGTGTGCCTCAATCACCTCGTCCAGGTTGCCAACATCAGCATCAACACGACCAGCGGTGCGAGTCGCCCCGTTAGCAGTGTGCAGCGCGTGAGTGTGTCCGCCTTTGGCAATCAGGGCCCTATCGGGTCCTTTCAAATCACCAAGACCGACCAGATCCATTGGGCAGCCAGTATCTACCAGCCACCTCACCCCGCCGTATCCAACGGGTGCAGCAACCTTCTGAGTGTACTTCGGCTTTCGAACAACGCGATGTCCCCGCACATCCCCAGGGTTGGTGTCGATGTCCTCGTCATCGTCTAAAAGCACTTGGGCGTGAACAGCCGCTGCTCTTATCAGAGCACTTTGAACCTCCCTAGCAATTTTCTTGCGCGAAGGGAACTTAATCGCATTTGGATGGCTGTATCCAGCCTCTCGGCAACGATTCACGACCCTGCCCGTGTTGTCATTCTCAATCGAAACAACAAATACATCAGGAAGATCGGGAATCTTGACCCTGAGAGGTTCCCTACCGGGACCCTTCGGGAAGTACTTTTTCCTCCAGGACAGTACAACCTCCGCATCATCGCAATACCAAAACGTCGTCTTGGTGTCACTTCGTCTTGGGAGTCTCCTGAACAAGGTCGCTCGGCGATCACTAAAGTTCACCCCGATATCCTCGATCACGGTCCCATTTGCGTCAACGGTCCGTCTCCAAATGACCTGGTCCCATTTAGGACCTCCACCGGTAGTACCGGAGAAGAACAACGCGCCTCGCTCGCTTTTCTCCCAACTGCTAACGCATGGAGGGAGGCAACCCGGTGCAGACCCACCGGCAGCTGGGGCAACAGCCCACATAGCTGGACACGCCACAACAACACGGTTGGCCTCAGGGTAACGGCCCGCCCCGCCTAAAAATCCGACAATCCTTGAGCGGGGCTGTCGAGACGCCTCGCCTCCCTATCGGGAGGACTGGGCGTAGGCGACCTAGGGGTATCCCCCTCTTCATCCTCAACAACCGGACCAGCAGTAGAACGAGGCGTGATGGGCTTCGTACCTGGTGGTGGCTTTTGATGCAGGTACTTGCACGGCTGAGCTGTGCACTTGCCATACATCCAGTCGTAGCAGTATCCGAAGAACATAGGCTTGTCCCTAACGGGCCTATCTCCAGTCCTCGGTGTAGAGGGCGCAGCGGGGTTCCTTGGGCTCTTGTCGTGCTCGAACCTGCATTCCCGGCCATATTGACACTTCCCAGTCTTCGTATACTCCCAGCATGCCCGGTCAGCAGGCCCAGCAGGGGACTGTCTTCTCGGCGACTTGGGAGATGGCGTGCGCTTGTCCCTCTGACTGCCTCTTCCTGGTGAAGCCCTGTCCCTTTGACTGCTTCTTCCGGGCGAAGATGATCTTGGCTTCCCGTCGGGTTTCCCGTCCCTTCCGGACCTAACGGACCTTGAAGGACTAGGGTCACTCTTCCTGGCAAGTGGATCGTACCTCCGCACAACGCCAGGAGCGCCAGGATGCCGGTTTTTTTAGAGCCTGATCGTGACCTTTGCTCATGAAAAGTCTGGTACATCTGAAGCGTGTTCTGTCGCTTCTGCCATCGCTCAACGCAGTCCTGACAAGCCTTATAAAGCCACGCGAAAGACCTAACGGTCACGTCGCGATCCCACCTCTCGATGTCAGGCCGCATACAGCGTAGATGACGAACGTTCTCAATGAACACAGCTAATAGTACCCCATCATCGATCTTCTTCCTGATCCCAGAAATGAGATTGTCCCAGGTGCTCAGATAACTCCGGAGCCTAGCTTCATCGTCGGAGTGGCCTGTTTGCCGGCACTTGAGACTAGTCAACTCGGCAATCTTGAAGGTCTGGTCGTCCTCGACCCCAGTCTGCAGGTGGTTCAGCAGAAGCTGCAAGATCTGTCTCCCCTTGATACCCTGGGGAGGACTCATATTCTGAGCGGCTTCGGTCAGGCGATTCATCTTGTCCCTAACAGCCCTGGTCTTGATACATTCCCTGATAGCACTCGTGAAATTGGAATCCAAAATCGGGTACTTGCAGGGTCCACCAAGAGCATCATAGTCAAGCCTTTCAGTCTCTGAAATCCACGCTAACGCGTAGTCCGAATCAAAGCTGAAAGCATTCCTGACCCGTTCCTTTATCTCGGAAAGCCACTCCCGCAGCTTATCAGCTGTCGGCTCAGCAGGTAGCACGATCGTGTTGCACTTATGATGGAACCGATCCTTATCGACAACAGTGGAAATCAGAGCCCCTATCGGGGTACACGAGGTAATCCTGCAGCTTTCACACAGCCTAGCAGGCATAGGGCAGCAAACTTCACACGCCCTCATTCCACAACCGACGCAAGGAACAAGAGGGAAACCAGGCTCGGGGATCCTGCTACACTTAGTGCACCTGTCCCGTCCATCATCCCCCCTCAAGGCTTCAGGGAGAAGACCACCATCTCCCTGCCTACCGGCCCCATTAACGCTGTAGCCAAGGCTAAGACCTGGCCCAAGGTTACCACCACTCGCAACACTAGAGGGGTAACCTGCAGCATCGTTGGGCTGGCTAACGCCAGCGCCAACCCCTTGGTGGCTAACGCCACCTCCGTAGGCAGGACCATAGAAACTGGAACCACACTGGTTGTCCCCAGTCCCATGAGCATCAGCAGCACTACCATAGAACCCAGGTGCTCCACCAGGGTAACCCCCGGTAGGAGCCCCTCCACTCGGGCCTCCAGGAGGTCCAGCGGGACCTTGGCCTCCGCCAGGATGTCCAGGACCTGGTGGTGGAAATGGAGCATGTCCGTGACCACCGCTTCCGCTCCCACCTTGACCGGGTGGTCCGCCTTGCCCACCTCCTCCCCCAGGAGGGGGAGGAGGAGGCGGTCCAGCGATATCACGTTCATGCCGAATGTTGCAGCGCGCACATCGCTCGAGGCCGTCACTGCCAAAATAACTGTGATCCTCACAAACGTGGTTCCCACAATCCGTGCAGAAATATATTGAGACCTCCTGGGCATTCTTGCGACATGCCCAACACTTCATTTTCAAGAACTGACAATTGCAACAGTCCCCGTCGTCACCCCGGCAAAGCCTACAAAACTCACGATTGCGCGTAACACACGAGAATTCAGCGTCCGGGTGCCTACGGTTGTTGGGATTATCGAGGGCACAAATCTTTGGCGCACCTGGGCCACCGGTACCGGGAGCTCCTCTTGCGGCCGGTGCCGAGGCCTGTCCACGATCAGATGGAGCTCCAGGGGTCCTCCGGCTATCGCCGGGACTCTGGACGTCGGCACTAGCTCTACTCCCAGAGTCGTCCAGTCATCACCAGGACTCTGGATGTCGGCATGGGCCCTATTACCTCTACCACCTCCTGGATGACGGCCTGGGTTTGGAGAGACGTTCCCGCTATCCCGGATCGGCCTATCCAGACTCGGAGAGATGCTCCCGCTATCGCGGACCGGCCTCTCCCCCCTTGATTGCCGACTCCGGACCTCAGATCCCCTATCGGGGACGGCAGCAGGCCTCGGGCTCCTATTCCTACCCACATCCCTATTAGGAGAAACAGAAATGTCCCCCCTTGCGCGCGCACGGGGGCCATCCCTCGCACGCCCTGGCGGTGAATGCGACCTATCATGCAACCCCCGAGCCCTCCTGCTTCTGCTGTCAGCCCTCTCCCTATCGGGATTAATGGGATGCCTGTCTGCACGAGAAGGATCGACCCTACCGGCCACATCTGGCAAAGCGTGATCAACCAAATCAACACCTCCGCCCGGTCTCACCGGAAGGCCAGTACCCCGACCATTACCTTCTCCGGGAGTGGGAGTCGGAGACCTGATTCTGTGTCCCTGCCCCGCGAAAGCGTCGTATCCGACGTTCCGTCTCTCTCTAGGCTGTGGGGGATTTGCCTGATTGTCCTGGACACCCTGAATAATGCCAGCAGCCTCATCAACATGACCTTCGATCTCATAGAGCTGAGCCATGATCCTGTTGTTCATTCCATTAAGAGTACGCATGTTACTCTCAACAGTGCTGATCCTCCGCATAGCGCCCTCAAGCGTACTCCTGAATGAGTCAATTTCACGCCTAACGGCAGACCGTGCTTGATCACTATTCGCAGGGAGACTGCGGATCTGTCTTCTGATGTCGTCAAGAACTTGATTCAGAATCCCCGAACTCGCTTCGTACTGCTCAACACGGGATTTCAAGGTTTCAAATCTTGCAAGAACATCGTCATGGTCCCCACGGTGGCGTTGAACTCCACGAGATAGATCCTGGACCTTTCGATTGACTTCGTCAATTGCTTCATGCCAGTCCTGCGGGGATACGGGCCCTGATGATCTATCGATCGCCTGTGACCCCCTTCCACTTTGCAGCCTCGACATCCGATTAGCAAGAAGGGTTTGCTCTTCACTGATGCCACCAATAGATTCGGAGGCCCACTTAGCAAATTTCTCGTGTTCAAGGAGAGCCTTCTCGAGCTTCAGGCTTAACTCCCTGAAATTCGCGTTCACCACACTGCTACTGGCCCTATCGGACGGTTGCGCGACAGGATTCAAATTCCATTCACCTGCCGGCGTCCGCATCCCGACGGTCTTCTCTACCGAGAACATCCGTTTCTCGAGCTTTTCCAAGTCCTTAAGGATCTCATCCTCGGAAAGTAACCTGATTTGGTCAGCAAAAATATGGAACGCCTTCGCGACTGAGCCAGAAACCTCACCCCTCTCGAGCATCTCCTGGATGTGCAAATCAAACACCTCCTTTGCCCTAGCGTCACCTGATTCGCCGGAAGACTGGGATCTGAAGGCGGGAGGAGTCGATATCTCGATCCTCTCAGGAGCCCCACTAGCCCCGACATGTCTTCTGGGGTCATCTACGGGACAATCATCAATCCTGGATGGTCTACTCAAAATAGATCCCCTTCTCCGGCTATCGCCAGATCGGGGATCAATGTTGGATGCACGTGACTCGGGGGTGGAGTGAATGTGAACATCAGCAGGATCGGGCATCTCCTCATCCTGCAGAGTCAAACCCATTGGTGAGGGGCTAGCCCTCCTCGCCTTCGACCTATCGGTCTCAATGGCGAGAGGTGACGGCCTCTTCGCAGAAACACTACGTTCCCTGGCGGTCGAGCCCCATTGAGGTGTGAACTCGTTGCTAGACCTCAGTGTTTCAAGATCGCTGGTATCTCGCCCTAACGGGCTAGCGATCGACTGACGATCTTCGATCCCAAGTGCATCGGCAAGCCGACCATCTCTGGCACCTGTCCTAACGACATCGGCAGCCCGCTCAGTGATCCTCGGCGAACCAGTGGTTCGAGTTCACGTCTCTCTGATTCAACGGACCTCCAAAGGTGATATTGGGAAAAGGGGGAACATTCGGGGTATCACCAATCGCCGGGGGACCTATCGGTCCCTCACGGTCATGGATGGCCTCCAATCCCCGAAGAACTTCCCGACTGTCCCTGGCTCTCTCTCTCTCGCTTCGGGCGTCCCTGTCAACACGAAGGTCCCTGGCGGCTCCACGAGAGAGGCTCCTGGGCCTCGCAGCATCACGGATCCTAGCATTACGGCGTGATTGGTCCTCCTCCTCATCCGCAAAGTTGTAATCTTCGCCATCATAGGACTCAGATTTGGCAGTATTAGGGTTGGGCCTACCGGCCTCAGATCCCTGCTTTGAGCTACTGCCCCAACCTGCGGTTGATTTCAACAGAGCGTCGTATCCAAAGTCTGAGAATTTCCGCTCCTCGTGCTCATCAAACTGACCTGGATTTTGAGAAGGATTGGACCGAGATATCTCTCGGAGCCAAAACCATAGTCCCTGGTCCTTGCGGCCTGTCCTCAAACCCATCCGAGACCTGGGATTCACCTGGAACGAGAGATCTCGGGGGTCGGGTCGGCATAGCCTCCGGGTCGTCCGAATGAGGGCGGGCCATGTTCATCGCCATGCTGATGAAGTCGAACTGTCCGCGCCTGTGACCTGATTCAGAGCCGCTCCTATCGGAGCGAACCCTTCGTGTCTGCTCATCATCGGTGGCCTGACGGAAAATGCGGTCGTCTCCATCGTCGGTGTACCTGCCACGGCTCCTGGGTGTGTCCCTACCGGGATCTTCACCCCTGCGGTCCTGACCTGCCGAACCTGCTTCGAAATCCTCGTAGTCGTAGTCCGGTAGGTCCTCACCTGAGCGGAGGCCTCCTAGGATGGCCTCCTCATCCACGACACTCCTTCGAGATCGTGGGGTCGACATAGAGCTTGTAGTTGATGGTCTCAAGCGCGTAGGAAAGTCCTACGGCTGATAACCTGTGATTCGGGCACGAGTCTGTGCCCAGGCAATGGGTAAGTTGGGGTAAACAAGCCACAAAAGAAAGGTTCCCCAAAAGCAAACCAATCCCCGATCCCAAAGATCAGGGTTTCCCACACACCAGAGAACAACAACCAAAAGGAAACAAACCAAACAAGAAAAGGGTTAACCCGCAACCTTGGTCGACAACAGGCCGCACGACTGGTCCCTACCAACCTGACGGCGGCCCGAGGTCTCTTTCTCCCCCGAGATGCCGTCGGTCGACGCAGGGGTTCGGCGACGCCCATTCGAGGCGCGACGGAACCCAAAACTTGAGCCAAAACACCACAGGTCGGTCACTAACGCGACGTCCCTGATGATGATATTAACCATGGCTAATCACATATTGTTTGTTGCTTTAAAACAACACTAACACTAAACGGTGGACATTGCTTTAAACAATTGTGGCTTAGTCCCTGGGCCAGTTCAATCTTTACTGGTCAACAAGGAACATGAAGAAGCCGCAAAAGGGCACAAGGGCAACGAACAGCTAAGTCTGGCAATTGTCTCTCATGTAAGAGCTTTACATTACTCAACCCCAGGGGTGTGTTCTAAAATAGAAGAATGTATGGGTGTGTCTTCAAATGGTGAACCCCAAAAATGGCTTCGGGCTTCCGTTTGGTGTCTGTTAAAGCCACCCCAAAAAGGGTACCAACTCCAAAACGGCAAGACCTTCAAGGGCAACGGCTTGCCAAAGTCCGTTTCAATGAACACGGATGTCTCCTTTCCACAGGTCCCTTGGGTGAAGGAACCTAAAGAACTCCCGCACTCCGTAGGTGTTCGCTTTGGCATGGTGCTGGTTTGCTTCATCAAAATGATATCCAGGTGAAACGTCTGGAAATGAAAGGCAATGACTCGGACTGACCAACAAAGGGAACCCAGATTTGGCAAACCTTTCTAAACAGGTGAATACTGGGATAAATCTACCAACTGGTGCGAAGCGGATGTCGTCCATCCACAGTAGGGTCCCCCCCCCGTGGCAGGGAAGAATGAGTCCTATGCGTCGCCGCGCGTTTTTTTGCATTTGAGCACCACTTCATGTTACATGCTCATGCACTCACACGCACACCAAAACTCTATTCCCACATGGTGCTACAGAGATAATATGCGCTTACCATGCACAAGGATACTGCTGAATAAATAGACACTTGGTTCAAACATGTGTGTTATTTTCTCGTGTGCATGTTTCAATTTCAATTTCATGACCAGCAAAAGAAATGCAAGCACGCAGCTAAGTAATATTGTCCGTGGCCTAACACAGGGCACAGGCGTGCAGCTAGGTTCGATTTCAGGAGACTGACAAAGGCCACAGGTGCACAACTAAGTCCTGTTTGCTAAGTATTCTACTTATCATCAGTCTTCGAATTCATTCTTATCATTCTTCCCAAAGGGACGGGTGACTTTTGGGGAATTCAAATATTGTTTGTTTTAATCATTTTATTTCTTAGACTTGCTCTAAGTATTCGAACCACTGCCAAAGGGACGGGGGTGCCTTTTTTGGAATTCAAGAGTCCTCTGCGCTAACTGTTCTACTTATCATCAGTCTTCCAATTGTAATTGTTATTCCCAAAGGGACGGTGCCTTTGGGGAATTGAAGATTGTTTTTGCAAATTATACTACTTAGCAAACCTCTTGTAATTGTTTTTGTCATGAGTTCCAAAGGGATGATTTTGGGGAATTCAATATTCATGTTTGCTGGTTGCTTTTGTAAACTATTCTACTTATCATTACTCTTCTAATGCATTCTTATCATTCTTCCCAAAGGGACACGTGACTTTTGGGGAATTCCAAATTCCTGTTTGTTCTAATCAGTTCATTTCTTAGACTTTCTCTAAGTATTCGAACCACTGCGAAAGGGACGGGTGCCTTTTTGGGAATTCAAGAGTCCTCTGTGCTAATTGTCCTACTTATCATCAGTCTTGAAATTATAATTGTTTTTCCCAAAGGGACGGGTGCCTTTGGGGAATTGCAGATTGGTTTTGCAAATTATACTACTTAGCATACCTCTTCCAACTAGTTTTCTCATGAACTCCAAAGTGATGACTTTGGGGAATTCAATATTCATGTTTGCTGGTCGTTGTTGAAAATTATTCTACTTATCATAACTCTTCTAATTCATTCTTACCATTCTGCCCAAAGGGACGGGTGACTTTTGGGGAATTCAAATATTGTTTGTTCTAATCAGTTCATTTCTTAGACTTGCTCTAAGTATTCGAACCACTGCGAAAGGGACGGGTGCCTTTTTGGGAATTCAAGAGTCCTCTGTGCTAATTGTTCTACTTATGATCAGTCTGCTAATTATAATTGTTTTTCCCAAAGGGACGGGCGCCTTTGGGGAATTGCAGATTGGTTTTGCAAATTATACTACTTAGCATACCTCTTCCAACTAGTTTTCTCATGAGTTCCAAAGTGATGACTTTGGGGAATTCAATATTCATGTTTGCTGGTCGGTATTGAAAATTATTCTACTTATCATAACTCTTCTAATTCATTCTTACCATTCTTCCCAAAGGGACGGGTGACTTTTGGGGAATTCAAATATTGTTTGTTTTAATCATTTTATTTCTTAGACTTGCTCTACGTATTCGAACCACTGCGAAAGGGACGGGTGCCTTTTTGGGAATTCAAGAGTCCTCTGTGCTAATTGTTCTACTTATGATCAGTCTGCTAATTATAATTGTTTTTCCCAAAGGGACGGGCGCCTTTGGGGAATTGCAGATTGGTTTTGCAAATTATACTACTTAGCATACCTCTTCCAACTAGTTTTCTCATGAGTTCCAAAGTGATGACTTTGGGGAATTCAATATTCATGTTTGCTGGTCGGTATTGAAAATTATTCTACTTATCATAACTCTTCTAATTCATTCTTACCATTCTTCCCAAAGGGACGGGTGACTTTTGGGGAATTCAAATATTGTTTGTTTTAATCATTTTATTTCTTAGACTTGCTCTAAGTATTCGAACCACTGCCAAAGGGACGGGTGCCTTTTGGAATTCAAGAGTCCTCTGAGCTAACTGTTCTACTTATCATCAGTCTTCCAATTGTAATTGTTATTCCCAAAGGGACGGTGCCTTTGGGGAATTGAAGATTGTTTTTGCAAATTATACTACTTAGCATGCATCTTCTATCTTTTCTTCATGAGTTCCAAAGTGGGACGGGTGACTTGGGAAATTCAGAATTCATGTTTGCTGGTTGTTTTTGTAGATTATTCTACTTATCACTCCTCTTCTAATTCATTCTTATCACTCTTCCCCAGGGGGGGATTCAAAATTCTCTTTTGTTCTAATCATTTTTTCTTAGACTTGCTCTAAGTGTTCGAACCACTGGCAAAGGGACGGGTGCCTGCTTTGTTATTCCCAAAGGGACGGGTTCCTTTGGGGAATTGAAGATTGGTTTTGCAAATTATACTACTTAGCATACCTCTTCCAACTAGTTTTCTCATGAGTTCCAAAGGGGTGACTTTGGGGAATTCAATATTCATGTTTGCTGGTTGTTTTTGTAAAGTATTCTACTTATCAGAACTCTTCTAATTCATTCTTATCATTCTTCCCAAAGGGACGGGTGACTTTTGGGGAATTCCAGTTACTGTTTGTTCTAATCATGTATTTCTTAGACTTGCTCTAAGTCTTCGAACCACTCCCAAAGGGACGGGTGCCTTTTTGGGAATTCAAGAGCCCTCTGTGCTAACTGTTCTACTTAACATCAGGCTTCCAATTATAATTGTTATTCCCAAAGGGACGGGCGCCTTTGGGGAATTGAAGATTGTGTTTGCAAATTATACTACTTAGCATACCTCTTCCAACTAGTTTTCTCATGAGTTCCAAAGGGCTGACTTTGGGGAATTCAATATTCATGTTTGCTGGTTGTTTTTGTATTCTACATATCATTACTCTTCTAATTCATTCTTATCATTCTGCCCAAAGGGACGGGTGACTTTTGGGGAAATCCAAATATTGTTTGTTCTATTGATTGTATTTCGTAGACTTGCCCTAAGTATTCGAACCACTCCCAAAGGGACGGGTGCCTTTTTGGGAATTCAAGAGTCCTCTGTGCTAATTGCTGTACTTCTCATCAGTGTTCTAATTATAGTTGTGACCTCTTCCAACTAGTTTTTCTCATGAGTTCCAAAGGGATGACTTTGGGGAATTCAATATTCATGTTTGCTGGTTGTTTTTGTAAATTATTCTAATTATCATAACTCTTCTAATTCATTCTCATCATTCTTCCCACAGGGACGGGTGACTTTTGGGGAAGTCCAATTATTGTTTGTTCTATTCATTTTATTTCTTAGACTTGCTCTAAGTATTCGAACCACTCCCAAAGGGACGGGTGCCTTTTCGGGAATTCAAGAGTCCTCTGTGCTAACTGTTCTACTTAACATCAGTCTTCTAGCTATAATTGCTATTCCCAAAGGGACGGGTGCCTTTGAAATTGAAGATTGTGTTTGCAAACTATTCTACTTAGCATACCTCTTCTAAGTATTTTTCTCATGATATGCAAAGGGACGGGTGACTTTTGGAAGTCAAAATACTGTTTGTTCCAATCATTCCTTAGACTTGCTCTAAGTATTCGAACCACTCCCAAGGGGACGGGCGCCTTTTTGGGAATTCAAGAGTCCTCTGTGCTAATTGTTCTACTTATCATCAGTCTTCTAACTATAATTGTTATTCCCAAAGGGACGGGGGCCTTTGGGGAATTGAAGATTGGTTTTTGCAAATTATACTACTTAGCATACCTCTTCTAACTAGTTTTCTCATGAGTTCCAACGGGACGGGTGCCTTCTGGGGAACTCAAGAGTCCTGATTGCTAATTGTGCTACTTATCATCAGTCTCCAAGTGCACTTGTTTTCCCAAAGGGACGGGTGCCTCTCGGGATGGAATATTCATGTTTGCTAACTACTCTGCTTATCATAACTCTTCTAGTTCTTCTCCCAAGGGACGGGTCACTCTTGGGGAAGTCCAAATTAATTGTTGTTCTAAACATTGTGTGTCTTATACTTGTTCTCAGTGTTCGAACCACTGCCAAAGGGGCGGGGGCCTTTTTGGGAATTCAAGAGTCCTGTTTGCTAGTTATCATCAGTCTTCTAATCATAATTGTTATTCCCAGAGGGACGGGTGCCTTTGGGGAATTGAAGATTGTTTTTGCAAATTATACTACTTAGCACACCTCTTCTAAGTATTCTCTCATGAGTTCCAAAGGGATGACTTGGGGGAAGTCAATATTCATGCTTGCTGGTTGTTTTGTAAATTATTATACTTATCATAACTCTTCTAATTCGTTCTTATCATTCTTCCCAAAGGGACGGGTGTCTTTTGGGAAGTCAAGTTTCTAATCATTTTATTTCTTAGACTTGCTCTAAGTATTCCAACCGCTGCCAAAGAGGCGGGTGGCTTGTTGGGAATTCAAGAGTCCTCTGTGCTAATTGTTCTACTTATCATCAGTCTTCTAAATATAATTGTTTTTCCTGAAGGGGCGGGTGCCTTTGTGGAATTGAAGATGGCTGTTGTGCAAATTATACTACTTAGCATACCTCTTCTAATTAGGTTTCTCTTTATGTTGAAATGGAGGGGTGACTGTTACATTGGTGGAATTCCAAATTTATGTTTGCGCTAATCATTGTGCGTCTTATAATTGCTCTAAGTATTCGATCCACCCCCAAAGGGACGGGTGCCGTTTGGGGAATTCAAAAGTCCTGTGTGCTAAGTATTCTACTTGTAAACCGTCCTCTAAATACAAATGCTAGTCTCAAAGGGACGGGTGCGTTTGGGGAATTAAAGATTGATTTTGCAAATAATAATACTTCTCATAACTCTTCCAATTAATTCTTCTCATTACTCCCAACGGGTGCCTCTTGGGGACTTCCAGATTCATGCTTGTTCTCATCATTCTACGTCTTTTCATTGCTCTAAGTATTCGAACCACTCCCAAAGGGACAGGCGTCTTTTGGGGAATTGAAGAGACCTGTTTGCTAAACAGTCTACGTATCATCAGTCTTCTAAATATAATTGTTATTCCCAAAGGGACGGGTGCCTTTGGGGAATTGAAGATTGTGTTGCGCAAATTATTCTACTTATTCCGAACTCGTCTAGTTAATTATTCTCATTATTCCCAAAGGGGCGGGTGCTTTTGGGGACTTGCAGATTCATGTTTGTTCTAATCATTCTAAGTCTTTTAATTGCTCTAAGTATGCGGACCACTCCCAAAGGGACGGGTGCTTTTTTTGGAATTCCAGGCCAGTCTTTCACCAAGGGACGGGAGCAGTTGGCGAATTCCAGAATCATGTGTTTTCTAATCATCCTTCGTCTTCTTCCCAAAGGGACGGTTGCCTTTTGTGGAGTTTCAGATTCAAATTTGCTCTAGTTATTCTACTTTTTACAACAATAATCATTCTCTAACTTGTTCCAAAGAGGGGTACCTTTTTGGGAAATCCAGCATACATATTTGATAAAGTTATTCGAATCATTCAAACAACTCGAACAATTCTAATGGTTCTGGATACTTTCAATTGGCCGGGTGCCATTTGGGGAAGTCCAGATTCATGTTGCGCTAATCATTCTACTTCCCTAGTTATTCAAATTTATTGATTTCTTCTTAAAGAAAGGGTGCCTTTTGGGGAAACCAGATTCATGCTTCTTGTAACTTGTTTTTGTGGATTTCCAGGCTCTTCTGTTCTGATTTCTAAGTGTTCCCAACGGCACGGGTCCCTTCTGGGGAATTTCAGATTAATGGTTGCTCCCATGATCCCAATTATGTTCTTCCTCTATGTATTCCCAAAGGGACGGGTGACGCGCGCCTTTTGAGGAATTCCAATTCCAGAGTCATGTGTGTGTTCCAATTATTCCTATCTACTCAAATTATTCTAACTATTCTTAAAGGATCGTGTACTTCTTGAGGAATTCAAGATCTTATACTTATTATACGTGTTTTGCTTTTGCTTTTTCAAAGTACTCAAATTCTTCCAAGGTGAATTCCAATAACTCCAAAAATTGCAATAGTTGGGGGTCCCGGATTTTGCAATTAATTATTGCAATTATTGGAAGTCAGTTGCAATTGTTGCAAATATTGGAATTAGTTGGCCTGGATTGGGGCCAAATCTGGGATCAATTCATATCTACAATGGAAGTATTGGAATTCAACTCCAATGATTGCAATAATTGTAATATTTGAAGGTCCCGGATTTTGGAATTATTGCAAATAGTGGCATTGAATTCCAATAATTGCAATAATTGAAATATTCGGAGGTCCCTGATTTTGCAATTATTGCAATTATTGGAATTCAATTCCAATAATTGCAATAATTGAAAATAATTTCAGGTCCCAGATTTTGCAATTATTGCAATTATTGGAATTCAATTCCAATAATTGCAATATTTGCAATATTTGGAGGTCCCGGATTTTGCAATTATTGGAATTAGTCGGCCCGGCTTTGAGGCCAAATCTGGGATCAATTAATTATTGCAATTACTGCAATTATTGCAATTATTGCAATTATTGGAATTGAATTCCAATAATTGCAATAATTGCAATATTTGGAGGTCCCGGATTTTGCAATTATTGGAATTGAATTCCAATAATTGCAATAATTGCAATATTTTCAGGTCCCGGATTTTGCAATTATTGCAATTGTTGGAATTGAATTCCAATAATTGCAATAATTGCAATATTTGGAGGTCCCGGGTTTTGCAATTATTGCAATTATTGGAATTGAATTCCAATAATTGCAATAATTGCAATATTCGGAGGTCCCGGATTTTGCAATTATTGCAATATTGGAATTCAATTCCAATAATTACAATCAATAATTTCAGGTCCCAGATTTTGCAATTATTGCATTTATTGGAATTCAATTCCAATAATTGCAATAATTGCAATAATTTCAGGTCCCGGATTTTGCAATTATTGCAATTATTGGAATTGAATTCCAATAATTGCAACAATTGCAATATTTTCAGGTCCCGGATTTTGCAACTATTGGAATTAGTCGGACCGGCTTTGAGGCCAAATCTGGGATCAATTAATTATTGCAATTATTGCAATTATTGCAATTATTGCAACTATTGGAATTCAATTCCAATAATTGCAATAATTGCAATAATTTCAGGTCCCGGATTTTGCAATTATTGCAATTGTTGGAATTGAATTCCAATAATTGCAATAATTGCAATAATTGGAGGTCCCGGATTTTGCAATTATTGCAATTATTGGAATTCAATTCCAATAATTGCAATAATTGCAATAATTTCAGGTCCCGGATTTTGCAATTATTGCAATTAATTGGAAATTAGTCGGCCCGGCTTTGAGGCCAAATCAGGATCAATTAGTATTGCAATTATTTGCAAATTATTGCAATTAATGGAATTGAATTCCAATAATTGCAATAAATTGCAATATTCGGAGGCCCCGGATTTTGCAATTATTGCAATTATTGGAATTGAATTCCAATAATTGCAAATAATTTGCAATATTCGGAGGTCCCGGATTTTGCAATTATTGCAATTATTGGAATTAGTTGGCCCGGCTTTGAGGCCAAATCTGGGATCAATTAATTATTGCAATTATTTATTGCAATTATTGCAATTATTGGAAATGAATTCCAATAATTGCAATAATTGCAAAATCCGGGACCTGAAATTATTGCAATTATTGCAATTATTGGAATTCAATTCCAATAATTGCAATAATTGCAAAATCCGGGACCTGAAATTATTGCAATTATTGCAATTATTGGAATTCAATTCCAATAATTGCAATAATTGCAAAATCCGGGACCTGAAATTATTGCAATTATTGGAATTGAATTCCAATAATTGCAATAATTGCAAAATCCGGGACCTGAAATTATTGCAATTATTGCAATTATTGGAATTGAATTCCAATAATTGCAATAATTGCAATAATTGCAATAATTGCAATAATTAATTGATCCCAGATTTGGCCTCAAAGCCGAACCAAATAATTCCAATAATTGCAATAATTGCAAAATCCGGGACCTCCGAATATTGCAATTATTGCAATTATTGGAATTCAATTCCAATAATTGCAATAATTGCAAAATCCGGGACCTGAAATGATTGCAATTATTGCAATTATTGGAATTGAATTCCAATAATTGCAATAATTGCAAAATCCGGGACCTGAAATGATTGCAATTATTGCAATTATTGGAATTGAATTCCAATAATTGCAATAATTGCAAAATCCGGGACCTGAAATTATTGCAATTATTGCAATTACTGGAATTCAATTCCAATAATTGCAATCATTGCAAAATCCGGGACCTCCGAATATTGCAATTATTGTAATTATTGGAATTCAATTCCAATAATTGCAATAATTGCAATAATTGCAATAATTGCAATAATTGCAATAATTAATTGATCCCAGATTTGGCCTCAAAGCCGGGCCGAATAATTCCAATAATTGCAATAATTGCAAAATCCGGGACCTGAAATTATTGCAATTATTGCAATTATTGGAATTGAATTCCAATAATTGCAATAATTGCAATAATTGCAATAATTGCAATAATTAATTGATCCCAGATTTGGCCTCAAAGCCGAACCAAATAATTCCAATAATTGCAATAATTGCAAAATCCGGGACCTCCGAATATTGCAATTATTGCAATTATTGGAATTCAATTCCAATAATTGCAATAATTGCAAAATCCGGGACCTGAAATGATTGCCAATTGCAATTGCCAATAATTGCAATAATTGCAAAATCCGGGACCTGAAATTATTGCAATTGCAATTATTTATTGGAATTCAATTCCAATAATTGCAATAATTGCAAAATCCGGGACCTGAAATTATTGCAATTATTGCAATTATTGGAATTCAATTCCAATAATTGCAATAATTGCAAAATCCGGGACCTCCGAATATTGCAATTATTGTAATTATTGGAATTCAATTCCAATAATTGCAATAATTGCAAAATCCGGGACCTGAAATTATTGCAATTATTGCAATTATTGGAATTGAATTCCAATAATTGCAATAATTGCAATAATTGCAATAATTGCAATTGATCCCAGATTTGGCCTCAAAGCCGGTCCGACTAATTCCAATAATTGCAAAATCCGGGACCTGAAATTATTGCAATTATTGCAATGATTGGAATTCAATTCCAATAATTGCAATAATTGCAAAATCCGGGACCTGAAATTATTGCTGCCAAGAGTTGCATTCAAGTACAGATGAGAGTCAAAACAAACGCTTCGACGCATTGAAGCCCCTTTGAAGCTCAAAAAGCCGGACCTGCACCTTAGCAGGTTATGAGCCCAAGGTAGCTGAACATGAGATCCAGGCGCCGCAATGCTCAACAAGGAGCTCAAGGCGCAGAAGCAGCTGGAGGCGATGGTGGAGAAGGAGAACCTCTAGCGGTGGAGGATGGAGTTCTTCATGAAGAAGAACAGGAGCCGGGGGAGGGATCGCAGAGGGCACCTGCCCCGGAAAGGGAGAATGTGCAGCCGGCACCTGGCTTGGAACTGATCGGACAGGAGATGGTGGTGAGGCTGCCAGGTAGCGGAAAGGGCTCAGCCGCGACCAGAGCTCGACCAGCTGGAGTCGGATCGGGTGGTGACGGAGCAGGTCGTGAAGCGGCTGATGAGCCGGTTCCGGAGACCCCAAATTCGACACAGGTGCAGAGAAGGTTGTGGTCTACGGCATCGAGGAACCCGTGGGCGACACCAGGAGCAGCTGAACCACAACAAGGAGACGATCAGGATCTTCAAGGACCAGCAGGTCAGCCGGAGAGCTATGGGCCTCTCTTCACCCAGGAACAGCTGGAGTATTTGAAGCGCTGGGATCGACCTGGCGGTCTGGTGAACCTGGGGGAGACTCGAGATCCTCCATTGAGGCGGCCGGAATTCTTGCCCCGGGAGCAGCCTCGGCTTCTGGATGTGGGAGCGGAGGCCGGTCGATCTCAGAGGCCGAGAGAGGTGGACTCCATGAGGTCGGAGATTAAGCGGCTCATGGAAGAGAACAGAAGGTTGAAGGCGGGAAACGGGTCGGGGGAGACCTACACGACGCCGGACCCGCCCAACGGCAAGGTCGACGAGAACGAGAAGCGGGAGTCCTCGGAGGAAATGATTCGGGACGATGAGAAGGGCGACCATTTGGCCATCATTCTGAAGCTCATGGAGGGCATGCAGCAGATCCAGAAGAAGCTCCTTGCGGGTGGCTCCAAGGGCACGGATGAGGAGTCTGTGGAGGTGGTCAAGGCCGGTACGGTGGAGTTGCCGATGTTGGCGGAGCTCAATGCAGAGACCAGCTCCATCGATTTGCAGGACTGGTTGACGTTGATCACTCCGGCGATGTCAGATCTGTCGGAGACGAGCCAGGAATGGTGGGAGCTGGTACTGCAGGAAGCAAAGCGGTGGTACGGCGACTACATGCAGGAGGCACCGCTCAAGCGCCTCACCATGGTGCCGAAGGTGGGGGAATCGCAAAGCTCAAGGTGGAGACGAGTGGAGCGGAAGGCGGTCACCCTTCTGATCAAGGCCGTTCCGGACGCGGTGAAAGATGAGGTGGTGGCTACGAAGAGCCTCAACGCCTTCTCGTTGGTGTGCAGGTTGATGATGATGTACCAGCCGGGCGGCATAGCAGAGCGGGCAGGTATCCTCCGCAACCTAGAGCAGCCGGCAGAGGCGACCAACATCCAGGCCGCGGTCACGGGCATCAGGCGGTGGATGAGATGGAAGAGACGAGCGGAGGAGATCGGAGTTTCACTTCCCGATCCCTCGGTGTTGAACAGAGGTCTCTACAGGCTGACGAGAAAGGTGTTGGAGGGGAACCGGGATCTGAATTTCAAGATCAACCTGGCGAAGTCGCAGCTGCAGGTGGACACTGTGCCAACCTACACCACGATTGGGGTGTATTGCGAGCACCTCCTGTCGGAGCTGGAGCAGCTGGTTCACACGGAGAAGAAAGTAGCCCCGGGAGAGGTAAGGGCGAAGAAGATCGAGGGCACCTACGCGGAAGACAAGGGGAGTAAGGAGGACTTCGTCAAGGAGAAGAAGCCCTGCCGGTTCTTCCTCACAGATCAAGGGTGCCGGAGGGGGACGCAATGTACCTTTGGACATGAAGCCCGAGATGGACGGTCCAGGTGCTATGTGTGTGGCGCTACGAACCACTTTGCGAAGGACTGCTCGAGGAAGGCCACCTCCGAGCAAGCGGTGAAGAAGGACTTCAAGTCAGGCACTCCAAAGGTCGCAAAGGTGGAGACGGAGAACGCCACGTCATCGGCATGCGAAAAGGGAGAAGTGCAAAAGGGCTCGGGTGGGCAGGATGAAGACTCGCCGAAGAGCGCAAAAGGAGAGGCAGACGCCTTGCAGAATGTCTTGGAGGAAGCCGGGAAGATGCTCAGATCCTTGACGGTGGCATCGACGGGCAAGACGGGCAGGGACGCCAAGTTGGAGGACCTTCAGAAGCAGCTGAATGAAATGAAGATTAGGAAGTTTGGGGAGGTCAAGATCTCGAAGATCGACTTTCGGAACGAGATGGGCCTACTGGATTCGGGAGCAACTCACGCCATGAGAGGCATGAGAGAAGGCGACGACCCGAAGGACATGGAGACGATAGTGGTGGAGTTGGCTGGAGGCCAGCGAAAGGAGCTCTTGATGACCCAGGGGAAGGTCATCATCCATGAAGAGGCGAGTGTGCAGCCGATCGTACCCCTGGGACTCTTGGTGGACAAGCTGGACTGTGAGGTCACCTGGACTTCCTGGGGAGCCTGCCAGATGAAGCATCCTACTTTGGGGGAGATTCCGGTGCGGATGAACGCTGGATGCCCGGAGGTGGATCGAGATCTGGCATTGTGCTTCATCGACATGCTAGAGCGGGTGGAGGTTGCAGGAGGTGCGAGATTGAGGTCATCTTCGGCAAATTCGAGAGGAGAGCTGGGCGTCATGGAAGCGCTGGCGAGGAGAGAACGGGTGTTCGATGGGGTACCGGCAGGGGTGATGGCCAACGTCGTGAACGAGCCAGCGAGCGACCTGAAGGGGATCCCATTGAACCGGAGGAGGAGAAAGAGAATGAAGCGCGGGTTCATCCTGCACCTGTATGCGGGCGAAAAGGATGGCTACACGCTGCAAAGAGCCCTGAAGGAGGTGGGCGGCGACACTACGAGGCTGGTGGAGATTGATCTCAAGAGAGGGGACAATCACGACATGTTGAACGGCCCGCTATATCCTTCTCTCTTGAGGGCAGCCTTGGATGGGAACATCCTAGGAGTGGTGGGAGGTCCCAACTGCAGGACTCGGAGCGTGTTGAGGCACTACCCGCTGCCGGCTGGGAGGCCGAGGCCTGTGAGGGGAGTGGAACCGGAGAATTGGTTTGGCTTTCCCTGGCTGGACGAGGAGGAGAAGAAGCAGGTCTTCGAGGACGACGTGCTTCTCTACCGCATGGTGATGTTGTACTGTGCGGCGGAGGAGGCTAGAAGGGCGAGGAAAATGACGGAGACGGCCAGATCCAAGGTTGCGTTTTTGCTCGAGCAGCCGGAGGCGCCGGGATATGTGCCGGAGTGTGGATCATGGTGGAGGACCGACAACTACAAGGCCTTCCGAAATCAACACGGGCTACTGGAGCACAGCTTCAAGCAGGGCGACTACGGTGGGTTGGCGGTGAAGCCGACGCGCATTGCCACGGACTTGGAGGTGGAGTTGCCGCCACGAGGATCCTCATTGGCAACTACCCGGGAGACGGCGGTGGTAGCAGACTCGGCGGCTTTGTCAAGATGGGCCCCGGGATTCATGAGAGAAGTGGCACGATCTCTGCAGCAGGAGGTCTTTGGACGACCAGCTCACGTCAAGAAGCTGAGCTGGTTTGAGCACGTCCGCCATGGGCATGTACCGTTTCGTCGGGACTGCCGAGTTTGTCAGGAGGCGTCGGCAAGGGGGAAGCGACATGCAAAAATCGCCTATCCCTACGCGGCAGTCTTGAACGCAGACTTGAGTGGCCCATACCGGGC
Source organism: Effrenium voratum (assembly GCA_963377175.1). NCBI lineage: Eukaryota > Dinophyceae > Suessiales > Symbiodiniaceae > Effrenium > Effrenium voratum. The sequence goes on from CAUJNA010003869.1 coordinate 241,749, forward strand.
TGGAAAAGACGTTGGGGATGCGACCCAGAAGTACTTCCTCATCGGCTCCTTCACTTGGCCCGCGGAGGAGGACCAGAAGAAGTTCTTCGACGGCAAGGAGAAGGAGGAAGCTGGAGAGGACTTGCCAGTCCTGGAGGAGAAGAGAGTAGAAGAAGATGATCCAGCGTGCGAAAAAGGAGAGCTGGATGAGATAGAAGGCGACAAGGAAGGTGAAAGGGGGGAAGTAGATGGAGACGGCCGGGAGGAGGATCCGGAGGACCGGGCCAAAAAGGAATGTGGGGAGCCAAAGCCGCTGAAGCTGATTGTCAAGGCTGTCTCCCTGCCAGACAAGAAGGCGAAGACGGTGCTTCAAGGGCTGCAGGACATCTACATCCAGTTGAAAAGAGAAGGATACCCGGTTCAGAGATTGCACACTGACCGGGGAAAGGAGTTCCTGAACCATGACCTGAAGACATGGTGCCTGGTGAGGGAGATCGAGAAGACCACAACAAGTGCGGACTCGCCCCAAGAAAGTGGTCGCGCTGAAGCCTGTATCGGCAGTCTGAAGAGCCGAATGAGGAGGTTGTTGAAGGGAGCAAAGATGGATGTGAAGTTTTGGCCAATGGCGGCTCGCTACGCAGTGGTGGCTGAGGAGAAAAGGCAGAGGAATGAGCTGATGCCGGCGGCATTTGGGGAGGAGGTCTGGGTCCCAAGGAGGTCGTGGAAGAGAACTCAGGATCCATTCGGACCTACCTACGAGAAGGCGCGCTACTTGGCCGTGGTTAAGGAGGTCACGAGCGGGCATGGAATTCTGCGGGAAGATGGCAAGATTGAGGTGGTCTCCAGGATAGTGAGGGGAGTGGTGGAACCAGAAGATCGACTACTACCGGAGGAGGCTGAACCACATCATCCGCGGAGAAGGATCAGGGGAAAGACAAATGTGGGAGAGGAAGGAGACAGGGAGCTCGGTGACCTCTGCACGCTTCGGGCGGTTATCGAAGAGGAGACGAAGGCCATGGACCAGGACGAGGGTGAGGTCTTGGGAATCACGGCGGTCAAGATCAAGGAGATGAAGTTGGCAGAGGAGGCTCTGGTGGAAGAAGTGATGGGGGAAGAAGAGAAGCAGGTTCTCCAGACAAGGATTGCCAGCCATGCGGAGGTGATCAAGAACAAAGAGGAGTGGTTGCCGGCGATCAAGGCCGAAGTGGACTCGCTCCTGGACGGAAAGCAGGCGGTGAGGAGAGTCACGAACGAAGAGGCGCGGGCACTTCTCGGGAGCCCGGACTACAAGGTGGACATCATGCCGGGCAAGATGGTTCCTACGGTGAAGGCGCCCAACGGTAAGAAGAAGTGCAGGATCGTCATCTGCGGGAACTACGCGGAGGGAGGAGGTAAGGACTCCGACGAGTCGTTGTACGCTGGAGGATCCGACACGATCTCCATCAGGACGATCACGAAATACGCGGCGGAGCAAGATTGGGAGGCAATGGTCCTGGACATCAAGACCGCGTTCCTCAACGCCCCGCTTCAGGAGAAAGAGACGGAGGGTGAGCCGAAGAAGATATTGCTGATGAAACCTCCGTCCATCCTCATCTCCCTGGGCTTGTGCAAGAAAGACGAGTACTGGGCGGTGGATAAGGCTCTGTATGGGCTTCGCCAGTCGCCGAGGAGGTGGTCTGTCTTTCGGGACCAGAACATGCGAGAAATGAGGTGGGAAGAAGGAGGTGGTTGCTACTGGTTGGCCCAGACGGTCTCGGACCCGAACGTCTGGAAGATCATGAAGGGGCGGGACTGGGAGGATGAGCACGGCGAGCTCGTGGGCCTGATGGCAATCTACGTGGACGACATCTTGGCCTACTCGACGGGAGGAGTTCTGCGAGGGCTATGCAAGGTGATTCAGCAGAAGTGGGAGACGAGCGTTCCAGAGTTCGTCAAGAAGGGAGAGAAGGTGAGGTTCTGCGGCATGGATATAAGCCGAACAGAACGCGGGTATCACCTGGGGCAGTCGTCCTACACGAAGGAGCTTCTCAGTCGATACAAGGATGGGGGCTACGGATCGGTCATTCCCATCGCAAAGGACATGACTGAGATGCCCGAGGAGCCGAACATCTTGCCGCATGAGGTGCAAGCCGCGCAGAAGGCTGTGGGAGAAGTGTTGTGGCTGACCACGAAGACAAGGCCAGACCTCATGTTTGCGACAAGCAGGATGTCATCGGCGGTGACGAGAGCGCCCAGGTGGGCTTTGGAAATAGCGGCACAGGTCAGGAAGTACCTCCTGAAGACCATCGATATGGGCCTGTGGTTTGACCGGGAGATGAACGCGGGGGCTACCGGAATTGCTGAGCGAAAGATGGAGGTCTACACAGACGCGTCATTTGCTCCAGGAGGTGGATTAAGCCATGGATCGGTGGTGGTGCTTTGGAATGGTGCTCCACTGGCGTGGAAGAGCTCAAGGCAAAGCAGCCCTACGTTGTCAACCGGGGAAGCAGAGCTCATGGAGTGCTTGGAGGGCATCATCATGGGCGAGAGTGTGGAAGCTCTGATTTCGGAGATCGAGGAGGCGATGGGCTGCACGTACAAGAGGCAGCTGTTATCCGATAGCTCAGCAGCCATAGCTATCACTTCGGAAGCTGGCGGGAGTTGGAGAACGAGGCATTTGCGAGTCAGGGCGTTCAACCTGAGGTGGAGGCTCATGGATGAAAGTTGGTCTATTCACCACGTGATGGGGGAGACGATGCTCGCGGACCTCGGGACCAAGGCCCTCACGGGAAGACGTATCGATGATTTGCGTCGGCTGTGGAGGCTGGAGCCTTTGGAGGAATTTGTGGAGGGAATCAATGTCGGTCAGGAGAACACCAAGCAGGCGAACGGTCAAGGAGATCTGGAGAGTATCACGGGCATGGTCAAGGTGATGACCCTCGCGAATATGATCACAAAGGTCCAGGCGGTGAAGGAAAAGGTGGAAGTCGAAGGAGAAGAAGAGCCGGCGGACACGTTGAAGGTCCTGATGGCGGTGGTGAGCATCATGTCCATCATCCTGTACAAGATGGTAGAACTGGTCTGTCAAAGGGCGGTCATGCCCCGGATCAGGGCCATGAGATCAGGCGGGGTGACGGATCCGCACGAGGACGCGGAAGAAGAAGAGGTTGTGATTGAGGAGACTATGTCGACAATCCGAAGGACGGTTGGAAGGAACCGGGAGGGGACATCAGGAAGTGCGTCTTCTACCGGAGGTGGACCGACCTCGGGAAGTGTGTCCTCTACCGGAGGTGGACCTACATCGAGGAGTACGTCATGGAGCGAAGGAGGAGCTACGCCACAAAGGGTATCTTCTACCGGAGGTGGAGGGAGCAGGAATTTGGGAGCCACGCCCAAGCCGAAATCCAAGCCGATGCCGAAGCGCAAGGGAGACGGTAAGGGGCGAGAGGCGAGTTGGATGCCGAGGCAGCATTTGGAGCCGGAGCCGGAGGACGAGGAGTTGCTTCCGGGAGAAGGAGATCTGCCTACGGGGCCGTTGTTGTATAGGACCAACCATGGAGAAAGGTACCACACCTTCATGGATTGCTATGGACTGCAGAACGCCACGCGGATTCACGAGATGCTTCCGTGCCCAAGGTGCTGCACCCCGGACTTCAGAAGGCTGGTGACGAGCCTTCCAGGACCCATCTTCTTTCGAGGGCTGGGTCACTACCACTCGTTGATGTGCTGTGCGGGGGGCGATCCGGTGCGCATCACGCTCTGTGGCTACTGCAGGACGGCGTAAACTGAGGGGGCTTGAGGCCGTTTTTGGACATGCAGCGCCGCATAGCAAAGCTGCATGGGAGGAGTGCCAAGAGTTGCATTCAAGTACAGATGAGAGTCAAAACAAACGCTTCGACGCATTGAAGCCCCTTTGAAGCTCAAAAAGCCGGACCTGCACCTTAGCAATTGCAATTATTGGAGTTGTTGGAATTCAATTCCAATACTTGCAATAATTGCAAAATCCAGGACCTGAAATTATTGCAATTATTGTAATTATTGGAATTCAATTCCAATAATTGCAATAATTGCAAAATCATTATAATTTCACTTCAACAATTCACTCAAAGCTGGAGCCAGCCTGAACGACACATAGGGTATGATCTTCCCTCTTACGTCCCCCCCCCCCATCGCCCCATCGCCCTCGGTGGCTCTCGAAAGACCGGCGGCCTGCAGACAGCGGCCGCTCGGGCTCAAAGATCAGCGTCCTTCCCGGCAGCGTGTGTCCCGACGGCAGCACTGCTCGGATCACCTGGCGACACCAAACATAACAGGGCCGCTTTCAAGTCCTGGGGCCCGAATGGGCGTAGCTTTTTGGGACCCGGTTTCTTAAAGGGAACCCCAGGGAACTCTCCGCTTTAGGGGCTCCCTAATTTTGGAGACATGCCCAAATCTTTACACCAGGGCAAAAGTAGATGGCGCAAGTTCCCTTGTGTGGGCAAGTAAAGGGGATGACCAAACCAACATGCGGGAATTGAGCCATCTGCTTTTACCAACAGTACCTGCTTTGATTTGTGCTGCTTGTCGGACTTCTCTGTTAGCTTTTTTCAGATCCCCCACTTCCTCGGGCAGTTGTTTAGCACCCCTGGCAACTGTTGTCAACCCCCAAGCCAGAGATGCTTTCACCACACGTTTCCCCCAAGCCCCACTCTACAAGACTAATATCTTTCAGATGCTTCATATCAACAAAACAATATTTCCCTCTCTCTCGCTCTTTTTATGGGACACCCATCTGTGAATCATTAATCAACCAATCATTAATCAACCAACGGTTTATTACTGGGTTCCAATTCCAATACTGCGAATGGTCGCGAACTCCATGTTGCGCCACCTAAGAACCCCTGGTGTCTCATGATTCCCCTCTAAATCCCCCCAGCAAACCATCGCTTCAACCACGCGTTAGCGGCGCCGAAGTTCGTCCAATCAAAAAACCCGTTCGTCCTGGGCTGATCCCAGGCCTATGGGCTTCACATCTGGCTGTGGGTCGAAAATCTGCACCCCGGGCGAACGTCAACGTAGGCGGTGGAGGTTCACCCGCCCCAAAATGGCGAGCGGCATGGGTGGTTAAGTTGTGACCCATGGCCGTTTCTCGCTCCCAAGCGCCTCCCTGGAGCACATCTCCTCCGTCAGCGCAGGCAGCACGGCCAGGCGCCGCCCGGCGCCGCGGCCGTCCTCCGCGCGGCCCGCGGCGCTGCCGCGGCCCAGCAGCGTGGCCTCGGTGCCCTGCACGCAGCGGTCCAGGTGCAGCACCAGGTACCTCGGCGTCCGTTTGGGGCAGGTACCTGCAAAAAGCAAAACAGACACTAGGTCCTCCAGTAGAGAGGTTAGAATAAGGGTACCCTTTTTTCTGTAGTCTATTTTAGTAGGGGAACCCTCCCCTCAAAAAGGGTAAAAGGGCACTACTGGGGAACCTAGGACACACGAGACAAAGATACAAACAAACACAAGAAGACCGGGAAAACGGGAATGTCAAAACGCAGGGCAGAGTTGCTGCCACTTCGGAGATGGAGCTGTCACGCGGCAAACCTTTGAATGTGCCAGTCTCGCGTGTTTTCCTAGGCTGAATGTGTGAACAAATTAAGTTTAAGCCCAAACCTTGCCAAGCCCAGGTGCTAAGCACTGAGAACCACCTTCCGAAGCTTTCACCCATCAGCAGAAGTTTTCGGGAGGCGCAGCTCTTCAAACAGAGGGGCCCGGTCGGTCGGTCGGCTACTTTGTGTGACACCGCTTTGTGGTTGATTTGGATCCAGCCGACCATGACTGTTCGGTTCTGGAAACATTGCTTTCTCGGTATCACAGAACATGGCAACCTGAAACGAATTTGTCTGCCATCAGCCTCAGAGGCAGAAATCCTTGGCACTTGCGGGACAGCAGCCTTTCAGGAGATCACTGGAAGGACAAACGAAGACATCATTGATGTGGCCAAACGCACTTGCAACCAAAGGGCCGGGCTTAATGAAAGAGATCACATGTTGGGTTGACTAAACATGACCAAAACTGGAAAAATTGATGGGTTGACTAAACATGACCAAAACTGGAAAAATCGAAGGGCTGAACTGTGAGCAAAGTACCTCCCTACCTAGTCCTTACCCTCTCCCCGCAAAGAGCCCCTCTTGAACCTAGAGTATTTCCCCGCGCTATCATGCAAAGCCGGCAACAAATTCCGGGGAAACTCATAGGGAGAAGCTGAGAAGAACCAAAAAACAAAAACATGTCACGCCCCCTATACTTCGACTCTACAAACATCACCTCACAAAAGGGAAAGCTCGCAAATCAAAATTGCCTTCCAGACAGCGATGTTCAAATTCAAGCTCCCCACCTCGTTTCACCGGTGGCTTTTGTTGCATGAGTGTCACCGAAAATGTGTTTTTCCTTTCTGGTCGTGCTTTTGAATCAACCTGAGATCCAAAAGAAAAACCGCAAGCCCATGCAATGCTTTGCCCAGGCGCCGGAGCCCGGGCTCCACGTTGACCTCGCCGTCCCAGGGGAAGGCGGTCACCAGCTGAGGGCAGCGGGTGGTCTCAGGGGTCGCCAGCGCGAAGCGCATCGGGGGCTCCACGGGTGGGCCATAGGCCGCCAGCGCCAGCTGCACGCGCAGAGTCAAGGCGGCGCCACCTCGGGGTGTGGCTGAAATGGGGTGGCTCTACACTTCAGCAGCAACCTTTGACTTTGAACTTGACGCCTGGCGCTGTCCGCGCAGCTGGACGAACGCCGGCCGAAGTGCGGAGTTCGACGCAGTGTGTGAGACATGGCGCCGCTGGCTCGGCTACGTCCGAAAGGACACCCTCATAAATCGATGCACATATCTCCGCCCTATGTTGGCGATGAACATCTCGCAGCCCGGTGGCTGCTCAACTGTGCAAAAGCCAGCTCGTGGAATTATACTAATGTTTGCCAGACACTTAGTGGTGGGAAGGGCGTAGACGACCTGACCGATAACCCTAGACGGCTCAGAGTCCTGGACAGACATGTTGGGAAAGGCCATGAAAATACGTCAGAAGGCACAAATATCATGAACTCTGCTAGCGCGGGTTTGCGTTCCATGCTCAGTGGTAAACACCTCCTTAACCTGTGGAGGGGGCAACTTGGAGGTGAACTTCGCGAGCTGCGAAGTGGCACTGGCAGTAGACTCATCATGAACCGTCTCATCATTCTGCATATGCTTAAGGCACTGGGGATCGACGACAGCAGTAGAGATACAGCAGTAGAGATAGATGATGCCTTCGGTGCCAAGATGCCGGTTTGCGATGAGGGTGGCGTGATGCGTACAATTGCGAATGCGACTGGCGCCATAAAGAGAGATATCCCGACCCATAAGGTGCCCAAGGCAGGGATGCGAATCAGGTACCAAAGTTCGTAGATGCAAATCCAGCGGGCGCCACAGACTGGATGGGGCTGCGCTGACGTGAGCGGGGCCTCAAAGGTATGAGACTGCGATCTGATACGTTGTGACAATGGCTCGACCAAGTTCATGTTGTCATGGACAGTGCGACACAGTCGACACTGCTTAAGGCTTCGCCGCCATACCTCTGGTAGGTCCTTGAGCCCAGGCTTTGAGCAGCTATTAAACCAGTTGTCCAATGGTGGTTTTGGGCGCTGCCCGCTTGGTTCCTTGATTTGCTAAAGTCAAACTTTGTGTCACGAATACCTAACTCTAAAAGTCTAAGGGTGTGGCCGGTATGGCTGGAGATCGCCAAGTAGGGAAGCTTGGTTTCACGTTGGCTCCCCTTTGAACACCAATACCATGAGCGACGGTAGACACATAGAGACCAGAAATTGGGAAGAAAAAGGGGTGGCGCGAAAAAGGTCCAAAAAAGGCAGGGGAACAACTAATCTAAAGAGCGCTGGGAATAAACCTGGCACGGCAAGTACCAATCGAAAAGAAACGGATTGCTCTCATTCAACCCTTTCAAAAGGAAAGTAAATTGGCCCTTGCAAAAGGGACAATGCAAACCTTCCAAATCTCCTTCCTGGGTGTCAAACAGGAACTGGAGAACCAAGCGGCACCCTCCCCAGACCCCCGCTAACTACGGGGAAAACAAAAGGGGGCGCCCTTTTGTGGGTACTTGACCTTCAAGGGGTTTACCCCTCAAAGAAAAGAGATAACAAAAAGGCAACCTTTTTTGGCACTTGATGTTTTTCAGGGAGCTAACCCCATCCAGCAAACCCCCGCCCCCCTTCCCGGTCGGCTTGGGCCTGGGGGTTGCATCGACCTCTGCAGGGCCTCCTTCACCGCGGAGGCCGTCGCCTCTAAGGTGCCGGAGTCGGTGCCTGGGGATTCGGCGCAGAAAATATGACGCCGAGATCTTTTTGGGGGCAACGGGTGAGTGGGTGGGAATGCTGGTGAAGGGTGGGGGGTGGGAATGCTGGGGAATGCTGAGGGGTGGGAATGCTGGGGACGGGCGGGAGTGGGTGGGAATGCTGGGAAACCCACTTTTGAAGACACGCCCAGTTCAAACATCCTGTCCTCATCCATCGGGGTGAAAGCAGATGGCACCGCTAGTTCAAACATCCTCATCGGGGTGAAAGCAGATGGTGCCACTTCGAGTTGATGTGAGGTAAGCATGGTAACACCTAAATGGGTGGGTTTAGGTTCACCCCACTCCACCCTCTTTCACAGTCTGTTCCAAATATGGGTCGGTAGCTTTTGAGGGTGCAACAATTTTTGGGGTCCCACTATTCTGACACCCACCCATGCTTGGTCTTAGTCGACCAGAACTGCAGGTGTGCCCTTCGGGGGGGCTGGCTCCGCAAACCTGCCTCCGCCGACGTCCCGTGCAAAGGTGGCCTGCATCAGCACTTGGTACTGCGCCTGAGCTTTGGCGAGTGGTTACATCTTAGGGCTCAAGGGTGGCTGGAGGTCGTTTTCCTCGGTGGGGAAAGGGTTCTGGAATGGCGAGCGATCTATGGCGTGGCTGAAAGGGAGATCGCCGCGAGCAGATCTGAGCTCGGACCCCTCCAGCGAGTTGATATTTCCAGGTTTGCTAAATGGGTATGTCACTCAAAGGGCCCCCTCTCCCCTCCCCCACCCCCGCGAACAAGGAGTGCGAATGTGCTGTTGTTGTCCCTTTCAAACAACCTGGTACCTGAAAACACACACAACTATGGACCAGAATCGAAGACACGAACTGAGGCTGGTTTGGGGGGGGGTTGGGGGGGGGGGACCAGCACGGTTTTATGCCGTATTTAAGGTGTAAGACCTCTATAAAGCACGTTTGTTGGCGCCAATCTTGCTATCTGGTGACATAATGGCTCCGTTCACATGACCAACTCATAGAGAATCACCGTGGCTGTGATGCCAAAGTGTTTGCCATCTCAAGGACGTCGCTTTCATATTTGAAGGAGATGCCCTTGGCATCGCGGAAAGCGAAATCCGTTGGAAGACGTGCAACTCTCCCAACAAGACGCCCGGCACCATGCCTCCTCCACCCGCATGCACCGCAGCTTCGCCTGCGAGCCACCCGGTCCGGGGGTACGGGTTGGAGGGGGGAGGTCCTTCCTAGGATAAGCCTGGGACAAGCTGGGAACGCTCTCATTGAGGCCTTATTGGCTAGTTCAGCCATTCACCGTGAAAAATGGTTGTCCTCTCACCAACCAGGAACTGGGACATGTATGCACAAAGGACCCTCCACCGAGAGCCCATGGAAGTGACAAAGCCTGAATTTGAGCAAGAGCTTCGGCAAGGTCCTCTACGTTGCCAACCAAATAACATCAGATGGACAAAATCCCTGGCACTTGGGAAGGAAACCCGACTTGAATACTGGTGTAAACCAACAACTTTGCTACCAAAGGAAACGCCCGGAGCAAATTGGAAGCGATGTACACCACCCAAGACATACTACTTGTTGTACCCCAGCATGGCACTTAAGCCCTTTGGATGGTCTTTAACTCACTTCCTCGGTGGATAAATCCAATAAAGGTCAGAACTTTTGAAGCGTCCAGAATGGACATCCCGAGTACAAAGGCCGACTCATGGAGTAAGTGCCAGGGCCAGAAATAAAGGACTGTCGCGTTGAGGGTGCAACCTGTGCACCAAACCTCAGCCAATTGCTAGGCAAAGAGGCGCGTGGATGTCCAGCCACCGGGCTAAGGGGGCGGGACACTCTCAGGTTGGTACACCCAGATATGACGGCCCAGAAAGGAGCCATGGAGGGCGTACAAGGAAACAAGGTGATGTTCGCCAACGACACCAAAACTCACCAACCAAATGACAAAGCTGACTCACCAAAAGTCACCAAACTCGCCAACAAGGCTAACGAAGAGAGTCACCTTTCGGAACGTTAGAAATTTGACCAAAGCTGCAGAACTGGGAACTTAACTTGATCCAATTGGGGGATGTCGTCTTGGCTCCCCCTTAAAATAGCCCACACGGCTACCCTCAAACAAACACATACATGAAATGAAAACGGGACCAGAAAAGTAAAATACAGCCCCAAAAACCAGGTGGCGCTTAAAGCCACCCAAAAGGGGCGAAATACTGGCTTCCGGGAGTGAAACAAGGCTTGAACGCCCAACAGAAAACAACAGAAAACAACATGAAGAACAAAGTAGAATCCCATGAAAACTGCGAACCCACCTTGCAAACCAAGGACAACTCCACGAAAACCAAGTCAAGCAACACCCAGAGGAACGCCTAGCGCCAGCACTTGAAGGGGCCCAGATTGACCATCAAAATAAGAAACGAGGAGAAAGGACAATCCTACGAACAACCCCAAAAAACCTCCCACATGGCCATGAAAACAAGGAAAACGAGGAACCCCCGAGGAAAACCTGAGGCACAACCAGGAAACCCCAAGCAAAACCGGGAAAACCCGAAAAAGAAAAAGAAAGAGGGACACAACAAACGAGGACAACCCGAAAAAAAGGCCAACCCGAGGACAACAACGTGAAAAAAATATTGTTTATTAAAAAAAAGAAAAAAAACACGGGGAAACCCCCACGGACACCACCCCAAAGGGAACGCTCAACGGGCCTGCGCCCAGGCGAGGCCGTAGCGCTTCCAGGCGCTGCTCTCGGAGCAGCCCCGCACGCGGGCCCAGAAGCGCAGCACGGAGCTCCGGCACAGCGCGCTGGCGCAGAGGATCTCCAGGGCCTCCTGAAGCGGAATCGGACGCCGGCGTTGTATATATATATATATATGTGTGTGTATATATGTGTGTGTAAAATGTGTATATATGTATATATACATGTATGTATATATGCATGTATATATATATATATATGAATATTGCTAAGCCGTCACGTGCATTGGGTGTTTTAAATACAGATCCAACATGATGTCGCAAGCAAATCAGCCACAGACCATGGTTGAATTTACGGGGCAAAACCCTTGAATGGGTTCGAAAGGACCCAAATTTGTTACAAGTAATCGACCCGCATGGTTGAAATTGCGCGGGAAAACCCTTGTTCCCCACGTGCAATATTTGAGGCATCCAGCGTAGAACAGGTTTCTCAAAATGGTGGAGTTTTTTTGTTGCTTTCTTGTCTTGTAAAAATAACTGGCCAAATGTTGGACCCTCTTTACACGGACCCCCCCTTCCCGCCCTTAAAAGTGGAACCAGTCAGCTGGACCCTCTTTAGTGAAAATTTTGGGGGTCTGGGAGGGACAGTACTTATTTTAGTATTGCCAATTCTACTGTGGTGTTGCCAAGGCCCCCTCTCAGATTCCCAGTACTTACTTTAGTATTGCCAATTCTACTTTAGCATTGCCAAAGCTCCCTCTCAGATTTCCAGTACTTGCTTTAGTATTGCCAATTCTACTTTAGTATTGCCAAGGCTCCTCTCAGATTCCCAGTACTTACTTTACTATTGCCAATTCTACGCTAGTATTCTTTAGCATTGCCAATTCTACAGTACTTACTTTAGTATTGCCAACTCTACTTTAGTATTGCCAAGGACCATTTTTCCGCACCCCCCAAAGCCAGTTGGACACTAAAGAGGACCCCAAAACAGTCACATTAAAGAGGATCTGGGCCTATTGTGCGCACCCCCCTTTGTGTCACTGATTGCCCTCACTTTTCTTGTAAAGAAGTTATCTTAAATTTGATGGTTTGGGAACAGCTTGCAAAATGGATTTCCCAGATCTCAGGCCTTTAACCTTTGAGCTGGGGAGAGCTTAGGATGAGCACCCCCCCCTTAAAAGCAAAAGGCTGAGGCTTTGGTTCTCAGTTTTCAGCAACCCCGAAACCAGCTGGACACTAAAGAGAACCCCAAACAGTCACATTAAAGAGGATCTGGGCCTCTTGTGGGCAGCCCCCTTTGTGTGACTGTTTGCCCGCACCTTCTTGTAAAGAAGTTATCTTAAATTTGAAGGTTTGGGGACCACTTCAAGAAAAGGATTTCCCAATGTTTGCCAGGATTTGTTTGCCCGTTTGTTTACCCGACTTGTTTGCCAAGTTGTTTGCCCATATTGTTTCCATCGTTGTTTCCGGCAAAACCACTTTCCATAATATAGAGAACCCCTAAAACAGTCAAAGGATCCTGACTTTGAGAACAAGTTTCCACAATAGAGGGTACTATTACTCAAGGAGGTCTAACATTACAAGGAAACTTCCAAAGGGGCGTGTTTGTTTTTTGAGGGTACCCCTTTTTTGATGGTAAAGGGCCGGTAAAGGGGAAGCCAAAAGGCAAACCACCTTTTGGGGGGCTCCCCTGAACAAACACACCCATCTAGAACAGGGTTCAACAGGTGGGTTCCTTTTTGTGGCTCTAAAGTGAATTGAAAAGGAACACCAAAATCCATTTTGTGGGTCTTTAAGGGTTACCTGAGGTTTGGTTGGTGAATCTAGAGCATATTACACATGGTCCTAGTTTGTTTCTGGTTTGGTGGTTTGTGTGTGAACCTAGAAAGCATAGATATGGCCTCTGTTGTCTATTTGTGTTTTGCTGCTGGTTGTTTGTGGGTGAGTCTCCAGGGTTTTGTTTGGTGAATGTATATGTTTCTAAAATACGGGAATGACATGTGACGGGGTTCCCTGACTTCTGAAAAGTGATTTGCTTGTTTGCTTGTCAGTCTGTCTGCTTGTCTGTTTGCTCGTCTGTTTGTCTGCTGTGCTGTGTGTGTGCGTGATGAAAAGGGGAATGTATCTATAAAATATAGACATGGTGTTGCTTGTTCTTTTTAGTGAATTTCAAGGGTATAAGGTACCCACGTAATCTCTGGATAATGACTACAGGTACTTCTTGGCCAAGAAAAAATGCGAATCGCAATAGGGAAAACCCGCAACAAGTGTTTGGCGGACATAAATCCCAATATATGAAGTCCAAGGGGCCCAACTGCTTGAAATTCAGGACCCTCACCAAAGAGGTCCTTGGGCCAAACCAGGGCCCGGTCTTGGAAGACCTCCACAAATAAAACAGAACCTTGAAAACACAAATCGGCTGTGAGCTTGGAAGGTGGTACCGTGGAGGAACAAATCCACTTCGCACTAGCTGCTGGGGGAGTTCCCCCCGCCGTTCATGGGGGTAAAAGTCCTGAAGTCGTAGGGTCTTGGGACCCTAGGGTTTTAACTTTTTGGGGAGGGTTGGGGGTCGGGCGCAGGGGGTGGCGGGTGGGGCTGGCAGTTTTTCCTCGCCCTGTCCTGCGGCACGGAGGGGCTGCCATCGCCGGCCTCCCCCAAGATCAGGTCCTGGCGTTCGGACAGCAAGGCCGCCGGGAAGCAGTGCCGGTTCAGCTCCCCCGCGTAGGCGTGCAAGGTGTACCTCAGACGAGGAAACCTCCGAATCACCAGGGGCTTGCTACATATGGCAACGCATAAATCAAGTAAAAAACTGGAGGACGCCCCAAAACAAGAATTGGCCCTGTTGACTTTCCTTCAAGCCAAACATGGTGCCCTCAAAAAGACGCACTCCGAAATGTGCATGTGTTCCTCGGAGCAGTAGAGCGGTGTCTTTTTTGCAATCCCGCAAAACGAGCAACACCTTCGGTTGAACTGTGTTTATATGTCAATCGTTTCATAGAGATTCTGTCATACTAGTTATACCTGTTTATAAATATGCTTGCATAGGGCCACACAACAGGGTCCTGAGGACCTCCCGCTTGTGTGGTACAAGCAAAAGTCCTTCCCCAAAACTCAATCTTCACTCAGGGAAGGTTCTCTGGTATCGTAGAAGTGGCAATCAGCCACTCATTCCCGCAGCACTCTTCTTCCATGTCTTACTTCCGGAATGCTCTGGTGCAAACAAGTCCATCTTTGCGTTTAGCAACCTGATCAGCCCAGGGCTTCCCACAACCCTGGCTGTGGGGCTGGCTGCCTAGAAAATCTTGACTCAGACCCGAGGAAAAGAACAAAACTGCCTTTGTGGGGTGCTTGAAGGGGAAGCTAGAAGGAAACCACCCTGGCTTGCGTTGCTTGCAAGGTACTCATCGCAGCAGTCACACTTGGACTGGTCAATGACATGCCCCAGGCCCACCGCGAGGATTGCGAAGAAGCTCCGCAATGCCATACGCACTCATCCCATCGACACATGGAGTAAGTTTGAGCAGCTAACGCAAAAGCGAATCCAATCACACCCGGGTTTGTCTTCTGTTGAGGGCATGTGTTGTGGTTTTAAAGGGAAACTGAAAGGAAACATCTTTCTTTTCTTGGCGGGGTCCCCTAAAGAGACATGCCCACCCCGTTGGACGCGTTCTAGCAAATGGGTTCCGATCGCCTGCAAAGGACAATCACGTGTAGCATCCGAAAGGAACCCATTTGATAGAAACCATCTAGGGTCACCCAAATCAAGACTAGCCCCCACCTAAAGGAACTGGTCACTTTTTTGCTGGCGGAGGGGGGGGGGGGGAAATTTATTTGAGGCCCTTTGTGGCATCCCCTCGAACCGGCGGAGGGGGTTGGCCAGGGAAAATAGGGCCATAGTTTCGCACCCCTTCTTGGACCTTGGCAACAACTTGGTGGCTCAAAATAGGGGCCAAAGACGGAACCCTGGCAAATGGAAAAGACTAAAACCTCCTGGCTCCTCAATTTTCATCCACACCCATTTGCCTTTTTTTTCTGACCCACTGCCTCTCCAGCGCATATCGTGCCTAGAGCCGTCTTCAACGCATCGTCAATCGTCAGGTTGGCATTGGTGCCCCCCAGCATCCTCAGTGTCAGGTCCTCACATTCGGTTTTGTTGAGACTTGGTCTCCTTTCGCTGCTTCTAGAGATGCTGGCCCCTGTTTGGGTGCCAGGGGAAAGCAAGCCTCAATGAAGTTGTTCAAAAGGGACACCATTGAAATCAACCAGTTTGGGGGGTTCAGGAGAAAAGCCTATGCAGCTGTGTCAAAAGATTCTGCGCCCCTCCAATGGTTTACTTATTTAGCTTCCTCCGCACTTCCACGTGACTTCCCCCCACCATTTGCCACAGTCGCAGCTGTCCCTGAGATGCCCGCATCGTTGCGTCGCGGCCAACCGGCAACTCACATGAACTGGATGTGCTTGGCTGTCTGCTGAACTGGCTTCTGGCAATGGGTCCCTTTCACTTTGGATCCGCTGTTCATCTATACAATCCATGTTTCAACGAGCTCCAAATGAGCTGAATGCTGCGGGCAAAGTTCACACATGCTTGCCCAGGTTCATGGAAAGGACCGACCTTGGCACGTTTTACAACACCCTAGAGCCTGGATGGTCCTAACCCAGGCCTTCTGGGTCGCTTGTGGTTGGGTACGTTTTTTTATTGCGGGGTGTCCAACACACCTCTCTTATCTAACAAAAGAAGCCTCGAGGATGCGCAAGCGGTGGTTTGAGTATTGTTGACAGTTCGGAGCTTGACGGAATCATGTGCCTTTTTTTTGGGGGACCCCTCCCAAAAATGTAAGGTGTAACTAAATGACACCATCCCTTTCAGGGCTGTGGGGAATGACCACTTCTGTGATACAACGGAAGGCTTTCCAAAGACTATTGTGTTCATAGAAAGGGGGATTCCCTTGTATCACAGAAGTGGGGAGAAACCCTTGATCCCACAACCCTGAATCCCTTTGGAGGGTCCAACGTCCACGAGAGTCTAGTTGCATTTACGAGGCCTGACAAAGACGAGTCATCAGAACCTAAGAGGTCTGACCAAACAGAAATCAAAGGCCAGCACCCTCCAAGCGCAGTCCATGTGTACCCAAAATGGCTCGCACAAGAGCGCTGCAGGTATAAAAGGACCACTTAAAGGGTGCTGGGGTGCTTCTTATCCGCAGCTATTCACGGCAAGGGTACTGTCCCCGAGGCTACCGTTTGTGCCGGGCAGAAGGCTCCCTGACCATTGGGAACCGACAAATATCCATCTGTAGTGGGATCTCTGTTTGGCAAGGGGACACCCTCTTTGGGCTCCAGATTCAAATTTGCCGGGAGCATGGAGAAATTGAACAAGCTGCTTGGCAAAGCCACTTTTGTCTCACTTCCTGAGCGGATTGGCCAAACAAGTCCCAAACTGTTTTGCCACATGCACTCATCGGCCTCCCAGCTCATGGGTCACTCCAACCAGCACTAGAAAACTCCTTGGTGATTCGTTGATCCCTTGCCAAGAGTCAAGTTGTTGGACCCCAACAGCTTCCAAGGCATCTACCCTTTGTAAGCGGTGTCGACCTCTAAACCTCCAGACCCCATACCTGACAATACCAAGCTGCCTTCTAAGAGCGAACAGCTTGCCAAGCCAGCCTACAGCGGGCAAAGCAGTCATGGTCATGCTGACAACGCGGATTCCCGGCGGGTCCCAGCCATAGACTCTTGGAGTTGAAAGGGTTTTGTGATACCCCCAAAACCCAGGCTTGAAAATGCCCTTGACCCTGGTCCTTCTAGGGGGGAACTAGCCCAGCCCAATCTTGGACGGTTGCAAGCTCCTTGCCCAATTCCCTTTCCGCAGGTTCCATCAGACGCAAACCAACACAGGCAGTTGAAAAGAAGCTGGGTGGACAACGAGCTATTACAAGCCCAGCTTGGAGGTGAGTTTAGCGTAACTCAGGTTGCCTGTGGGGCAACGCGTCTGGACCTGAAATTCCCTGATGGCCACACAAGGATCGACCAACGGCTCCAGTGCCCAACCCCCAAAGATCTGCAATGTCAATCATTCCAACGTCTAAAATAAGAATTGCATCCCAACTAAAGGACCTCCATGCCTGTCAAAATTTGATCAGTGTCCTCGAGTCAGAACCACCAAAGGCCCAATTGTCCACGTAAACACGTGGGCTCGCATGTAGTTGATTGATCTCAAGCGTGAACTCGCCGGTTTCCCAGGATCAGTGAGCTTGAAATTCAAAACGTAGGCAGAACTGTTGGGCCTGGCACGGGAAATTAGGTCCCCCCTAGTTTTGGTTTTTTGGTGGGCATTTTGTGAGTCCCCCTACAGATGCCATAAATATCGCAAGTGAGGGAACAAGGCAACTCCGTTCGGTTGGTTTACTTGCTTTGTTCAGGGCATCCACCATATGTCCATCGTAAATTCATACTATCAGACATGTTGACCGAATCGTTTGGGGGGGTTACCTTTTGGGTTACTGGTGCCACCTCTTTGCGCTGACAACCGCCATTTGTGTGATTTGGATTTTACAAGGCTAGAAACAGCCCGCAAGTGGAACGCAAAGTCGTAATTAAGGAAAACCTCCAATTGTACACGTCTTCCCACAAACTTGGGTGTCTTCTTTTGGGGAGCCCCCTATGGTTAGTTTTGAGGGGACACTAAAAGGAGAACCACCATTTTGAAGGGGGTCCCCTGAAAAAAGACACACCCATATTTCCACACGGGACACTGCTGGCGGCCATCTCGCCGGCGCTCGCCCGCTTTTCTTCCAGGCTCTTTCAATCGACTCGGTCGACTCGGTCTGATCATCCGGCAGCGGAGAAAAGTGATAGCCACGTAAAACTCCAATCAGCTGCCTTGCAGGCAGCCCTGAAGAGAACCGAACCATTCCTAAGTCGATCTCATAATCCAGGAAATAAGAAATGGACTTCCAAGAAAGGAAACGGGATGAAGTCGGTCGCAAACTGACGGGAAGTGAGGCCGAAATCTCATGTGTCCAAACCATTAGCCGCTGAAGAAATCGAAAGGCCATGGCTTGTCACAATCCGTGCCTCTGCTTTTCTGCCAAACACGTAATTCATATAGAACCAGAACATCACCCGACATTAGAATCTCCTTCCCCGATGTTTGGGTTCCACAAGTAGCAGCAACAAGGGCCAGCAAATGCTGGGCACGGTCACCGGGTGACGCTGCCTTCGACCGGTAAGTGATACGTCCCCTCGCGCTCGGGGGGCAGTTGCCGATACATCTCAGGCGAAGTTGAGCATGGCGACTGCGGGCAAGGGATCCAGGTCCGCATGTGAATCGGTGAAGGTTTCATCAAGTTTTTATCGGACTCCCCCACCCTACCCCCCACCCGCGTTGGACAAACTGCGTGAATTACACCGAAGAGGACTTGATGTGCCAAGCCGCCGGATGCGCCGATCCCAGCTACCAAATGCTCAACTTGACCAAGGGTGATAGAAGGGCTACATCGCAGCATACATTGCCCTCTTATGATCATGACTGCAGTCGGTTTACTTGTACCCCAGAACCCCTTTCCAAGCATTTAGGCCCTTGTAGACATCTACGGCTTCATGTTGTGTAACGAATATCCAAGGACCAGATCTGGTCAACTTCTGCCCCAAAAGTCTCAGGGGCTGCGGTTGGTAACAGGGGTGATGCCGCTTGGGTGGGACGGCATCAATTCCGCAGCCTAGGTCTTAACTTCGAACCCCCGGCCCAACTTAGCGCGTCCTCTCCCAGATGTGCGGGTCTGTCTTGGAGGACCCCAAAACAATGGCGGTTTCCCTGGCCTTTTGGTTTTGCTGAAAAAAACCAACCAAAAAGGAGACCGACTAGGAAACTAACATAAAAGGAGCGCCCAACACCCCTCGCTTGCAGGGGGCCTTACCTTTTGCCCACATCAAGCCAGCTAGACTGCTCACGGCTTGGATGTGAACCACATGGTTTGTCTGGAAGGGGAGGCGATTCCTTTTCGCTTTGCTTTACAACCAAAAGATTTGGGTTCCCAACAAAGACACATGAGCCAGGCCCAAACCCACAAACTGGTTGATAAGATATACTGGTTTGCATAGGCTTTACTATAACTAAGTTGGCCAAAGGACGTGGAAACAAGAGGTTTTGCCACCTTTGGGAGCGCACCAAAAAGGGGAAACCAGAAGATCCTGTCGAAACCAGAAGACCCACGATAGCCTGCGGCCAGGACGGCCAGGGAGCGGCCCCACGCCCCGCTGCACACCACCTAAGGATCTCCATCCTCTGGCTAGGGGGCTGGGGCGGTGGAGGGGAGCCTACGGCCAGCGTACTGTGGATGGACAAAATCCGTTCACAGGGGAATCATCATTCCAGGGTTTCTTAGGTGCTGCAGGATTTAGTCCGTCCACGGTATGACCTGGACAAGCTTAGGATAAGCCAAGGAATGCGGCCTTTACTGCATAGAACTTCTTGGAGGTCTATGAGATCGGCTCGGAGTGAGTGAGGTTTGGATGAAGCAAAACAGCAAAACACAAATTGGAGGCTGGAATCTCGGCATGCTTGGACAATCTCAGAGGGGCACCTCAGGCTACTAACCTTTTACCCTTGGGCCTGGTATATGAGCCGAGCCGCTCAGGTCTCATGTTGGACACGCCCCTCAGCCCCCCCATTGTGCCATGTGGGCGTGTTTGTTTGGCCTTCTTTTTCAGCCTGGCTTAAAGAGAATGAAGCTTACCTGTCGGGGCTTGACTCACTCTTTTGCTGCCAGCTCTTTGCGACAGAGGGCGACAAGGATTCAGTGCAGATCCTGGCCCAAACCGGGCGGATGGCCCAAGGATCCCAACTCCAGAAGTCCCGGTTCTCGCCCTCAGCCCCCTGCATCGCACGCAGCCACCGTGTAGTGCGCTCGGTCACCTCGAGTGACTTCGACTGGCCGGGCGGGCGCGTCTCAAACTGAGTGGTGTGCCAGGGGGTGTTTCCCTGGGGTCTTTCGTGGGAATGTTTCTTTGGGTTTCCCTGGAGTTTCCCTTCAACCCCTCCCCTCCCACGAAAAAAAGGGCGTTGCCCTTGGCTTGAATTTGAGCTTTCTGAGCAGGGGAATCTTCAAACAAAAGCGCCAAAGCCATACTTCGGGACCGTATACTCCTTGTTTCACCTCTAGGCTTATGTGGGTGATGTTTGCAGGATGGACATGACATACAGTGTAAACCTCTGAACACAAAGGGCCAAA
Source organism: Effrenium voratum (assembly GCA_963377175.1). NCBI lineage: Eukaryota > Dinophyceae > Suessiales > Symbiodiniaceae > Effrenium > Effrenium voratum. Next base: position 261,937 of record CAUJNA010003869.1, read on the forward strand.
CAGGATGCCAAATACTCAGTGCGGGGGGGGGGGGTGGTCTAAAATAGGGGACCGTACAAATGGTTTGATTTCGTTCACGTGTGCGTTTTTCAGAGTAACCTTTTGGGGGCAGCACACCTTTTTGGGGGTCGTCTTGCCAAGCGGCACAGGGGCTTCCACATTGGAAGGGCCTCCGGTGCTTCATGAGAGAGGCAGTACCTCCAGCCGCGAGCGGGGTTCAAAACGCGGCAAAAGGCGGCTGGGTCCAAACATGGGCCATGGGTTGGATGACGACCCCGATGGAATTCTCAGTTGGATGCGCGGTGTGCGTCGCAGGCTTGAAGAAAAGTGCGTCCCGCATCCTTGCGGATGCTTTGGTGTCACAGACTAATTCAGTCTAAACTGCTTGTTTTCCACTGCGATGGCCTTCCCGAAAGCAAAATCAAAAGATGTCAACAAACTTGGAAAGTGAGCAGAAAGTGGCTGCCTTTGCACTTGGCCCACGGAGGGCCGACCTTGCGGCACAAATGGCCCAAAGTCCAGACAGTCGAGAGCCGAAAACTTCGCAAAACCAGCATCCTGTTGCGTGTCCAGTTTCGGTAGAGAATCTGTTGCCAGCTCCGTGGCGTTCTCCTCCAGATCCCTGGAACGTGCAAGTTTCGAATATTTGGACCCCTCCCAAAGTAGTCTTCTCACAAGCTAAACCGGAGTAAGGTGCGGATGCGCCTGCAAACATGTAGCATGGAATTGGGCGAGAAATTGTCCCCGGTCCACGCATTGCAGGCAGCCCCACAAAGAAGGTGTCTATACACCTTCTTGGGAAACAAAAGGAAAGCAAACCAGCGGTTGATTGCCCATCGCCAATTCCACATGGCGGCGCCCCCTCACCCAAGAAAATACAGACAAAGCCAACAAGAAAGCAAGCAAAGCAAGCAACCAAGCAAAGAAGCAAAATAGCACAGACAGACAGACAGACAGACGCACGGACGGACCGACAGACAGACAGACAGACGGACGGACGGACGGACCGATCGACAGACAGACAGACAGACAGACAGACAGACAGACAGCCAGCCAGCCAGCCAGCCAGCCAGACAGACACACAGACACACAGACACACAGACACACAGACACACAGACACACAGACACACAGACACACAGACACACAGACACACAGACACACAGACACACAGACACACAGACACACAGACACACAGACACACAGACACACAGACACACAGACACACAGACACACAGACACACAGACACACAGACAGACACAGACAGACACAGACACACAGACACACAGACACACAGACACACAGACACACAGACACACAGACACACAGACACACAGACACACAGACACACAGACACACAGACACACAGACACACAGACACACAGACACACAGACACACAGACACACAGACACACAGACACACAGACACACAGACACACAGACAGACAGACAGACAGACAGACAGACAGACAGACAGACAGACAGACAGACAGACACAGACAGACACAGACAGACAGACAGACAGACAGACAGACAGACAGACAGACAGACAGACAGACAGACAGACAGACAGACAGACAGACAGAGAGACAGACAGACAGACAGACAGACAGACAGACAGACAGACAGACACAGACAGACAGACAGCCAGACAGCAAAACAGCCAGACTGCCAGACAGCCAGATATCCAGACAGGACACAAACAAACAAACAAACAAACAAACAGACAACCAACCAAATAAAGAAACACACAAACAAACAAACAAACAAACAAACAAACAAACAAACAAACAAACAAACAAACAAACAAACAAACAAACAAAAACACAAACAAAAACACAAACAAACACACAAACAAACACACAAACAAACAAACAAACAAACAAACAAACAAACAAACAATCAATCAAACAAACAAACAAACAAACAAACACAAACAAAAAAAAGAAAGAAAGAAAGAAAGAAAGAAAGAAAGAAAGAAGGAAAGAAGGAAAGAATCAAACAAACCAACCAACCAACCAAACAAACAAACAAACAAAACACAAACAACCAAATAGACAAACACACAATCAAACAATCAAGATTACAAGCAACCACCGCAAACAGGCAAACACACCAGCAAGGCATCTACGCAGGCACAGCAATACAGACAAACACAAGCACGCGCCTAGCTGTTTGGGCCTAACCGGCGCCCCCACTCTAACAGCAGCCACGACCGCGACGCGCCGCCACAACTGCAACCGCAGCCGCCACAGCAACTCCGAACTCCCACCACAACCAGAACCAGAACCCTCACCCACAGAAATCGTCGCCGCAAAGTTGGCGAGTGAGGTTGCTATAAGTTGCCCGGAAAACACACTGACGTCAAAGACATGCTCGGGTCACTTATTGGGAGTTGCGGGGGAGTACAATCCACTTATGCAAGTCCATACTCTTGCGTAGGCTGTGCAGGAACCCATTTATGCACCCTGCTATGAACATGGGTTTATCCAGACTCCTGCAACCCTGGATGCAATCTCAGTCGACAGGATAATTTTACGAGGGTCAAAATACCGTCTAGTGAGTAACAATCAGTTGGCGCATAGCCAACCAGCGGGCGGACACCGCTGAGGCTCTTGAACCAGCCTAGACCCAGGGCCCACGAGATCACTTTCAGGGTGTCGCAGGCCATCATGGATTGCATCGGTTGCACGTGACGCTCCTGCACGGCTCAGGACTCCCTTTTGCCGGGCCGCATGGGGCCCACTTTGCTGCCCAAAGGACCTGGAAATAGAAGGCGAACCTTTGTGGGCCACGACTAAAATAGAAAATCCAACTGGTTAAAAGGTCGGCTTTGGACAATTGAGTCAATGGGCGCAACAGGTGAGGATTAATCTCCAAAAAATAGAGAGGCCTGTGACTGCTTCAAAAGACACCACAAAACTCGAGAAACTGCCTTCCTCACTTGCCCAGCGGCCGTGGGAAAAAGGCGGCCCTTGTTCGCTCTTAAAGGAAAATCCTTCCAACACATCCACTAGAAAGACCAAGACTATAAAGTCCAGGAGGGGGGGTGGGGGCCAAGGGAGGGCGAGGGGCTTCCTTCCCCCCAAAAGAACTGCTGGGCAGAGCGAAGCAACCAGCCCGACCGACTCAGCGACTCTCGTCCTGCATATGGCCCGAGCGCAGGACAAAGCCGTCCATTGGGCTGCACGTGTCCACAACGTACATGGCTGAGGCGTACTGGCCGTCGGGTTGAACTAGAGTTCCTATACGAACCAATTGTCACCAAGAAATCGGTGTTGCCAGTGACAGGCGCCTTTTGGGGGGCTGGCCACCGTGGCTCCTTCCTTTGGGTCTAGCGCCTTTGGGTAGGGAGCGGGGCCCCCAGAAATGGGAGGAGCCCTTTGCCCAACTCTCAACACATTGCTCCTGGTACCAGCTGGCGATGTTGCCGTTCTGCACCTGGCAAACCCCACCCTAAACCCCACCTTTAAGCCGGCCATTTTGGGTTGTGGCTGGATAGCCTCTTTATAGCCCTTTAAAGCCTCTGATGTTTCAGGTATGCACATTTGGGGTAAGCAAGATCTCGGAACGTACTAGAAATTCACCAACCCCACTGAAGAACGCTGCAACGTGTCTCCGTGCTTAGCAGAAAGATATGGCGTTCTCTCAACGTATTGGAGTGGGATAGAAGACATGCAATGGGCGCCCGAAAAGCTACAACAAAGGGCTTCCGATTTAGGAAACACTTCGGTATTGTACCAAAAACGAGAGTTGTCCCGTCCCCTCCGAATGATGGTTGGGTTCATATGTTTTAACTTTCACACAAAAGCCAGAAACACGCGATGGAATCCTTGCTCTGTCACTTGAGATATCTGGGAGACGCAAATCGCGCTTCCCCCCCAACCCAAACACATTACAAATAGGTAGCGAGTAAAAACCCTGGAGTGTGAAATGATTCTGTGCCAACCCAGCCGAGGTGTCGCTTCCGCCGGCCGGCATTTTTAAACAAAATGCTGAGAGCCCTGCGCACTGGCAGAAGCTGTCTTGCCACCCATCCTTCTTTCTCGGCACGGCCTGATTCTCATTCCGAATCGCGAGCGACAGGCGTTAGGGGCTTGGGCCTGCTTGAGAACGGGGCCCCTTCTCAGATACCAAAGTGGGTCATCCTCGTGACTACTTCATCACGAAGCATAGAACCCGGGCAAGGGCTCACACGGTGAGGAAACGAGTCAACACCTTGCAATGAAATGTTGCAAACAGCGACGTGAAGCAACTCATCCATTCCTTCTCTCCCCGCTGCCTATTCTTAGCACCATCGATGCGTTACCTGCTCCACTCCTCCGGGCCGAAGCAATGACAAGGCAATTCTGGCCAGGGCATGCTGTGCCTCGCAGTGCGATTTTCACAAGGAAAATCGCGCTGAACAGCAACTATGTATTGTACAGTTTGACAGCAAGCCCCAAAGATTGGTCCGACCTCAAAGAGAGATCTGCCACATTTGCACTCTTTCCAATGATAGGCTAGATGCGTGAATCTATCAAGACGACCCTTCTATGAACCTCTGGCTTGTGGAAAAAACAAAACGAGAGAAATATAGCATAATTTTCTGCCAAACCAAAGGCCACGGGGCGCCAAATGAACTGCATAGTGAGCCACGTTCACTAAAAGAAGGTGGGCCACGGTCGTGATCTCCTTTACAGAAACGTTTGTATGAATCGTCCGAAAAGTTTATGGAGGGGTTGATGACCGGCCCCGCCAACGTTCCGTGGGGCTTCCGTAAGATCGATAGAGTAGTATTCTGGCGATGTCTTCTTTAATATTAAACGCACCTTCTGGGGTAGGGGGCGGCCCACTTGGAGAAAAGCAGAAACGTCTGAATATCTACACCGGCGCAAAGAGACCGGATTCGTCCACGGCTGGATTCCGCTTACACCCCAAAAACGGGGCCTCTGCCGTCCCCTTTTGGTTCCCCGGCGATCTCGTCCTTCAGCCATGCTGAGAGCCCCTGGCCGTTCGATCCGGACACCGGAAACTGATCCCAGAACGGAATCCCCGGCAACAGGTCTGAAGTGAGAATCTCGGGCGGTCCAACTTTTGGAGGTGTCATCTGTAAAAGGGTTGCTCACAAAGGAGGTGCGCCGAATTTGGGGGACATCACACGCGCCCCGAGTTTTCTCAGAATCCTTTTCGACTCGCCTGCGCCCAGGAAAAGGGAAACTCAAGGAACTCGATTGCCCGCGTTCTCCCCAAACGTGTGGCCTGGCTTGCTTCTTTCAGCTTGAAAACAGCTGAGGGTCTTTCTCTGTATGCTTGAGGTTACCCTTTTCTGGGAGACTAAAAGGAATGCCCGCCATGATGGACGCGCAATCCATTTTGCGCCGTTCGGAACCCCGGGTTTCTGCTTCGATTCCCCAACACAAATCCGCCGACGCAAGCAGCGGCTTCCTTCCCGCGGCTTCATTTCGTGCCGGGAACTCCGGGGAACCCAGAAAGAGTACTCGGTGGCTTTCTGCTCTGCTAAAAGTTTAACTTTTAGTGGTTTGATGGAAAGCCCATGAGTTGGCAAAAGGTTAAAGTCCCAACATCCGAGTAAAATGCGAGGAGTATGTTGGGGGGACCGTGGGAACCTTCAAAATCACACCTTCAGCTTGCCCCAGAGCGGCGTTTTCGGGTGTTTTATCCGGTGTCCTGCGCCGCGGTGTCCAGGGGCTCGTCGGGCTGCTCCGGGTCATACTCGTAGTCGGTCGCCACGTGGACCTTCCCGGACGTTTTTAAGGCACAAGAAGCGAAGCCTGAGGGCATGCTCGCTTCTCCGCGCACTCAGACCGCCTGTTGTTGCTTTCATTGCTTTCTCACTTCTCACATCTCCCTGACTCATACCTCGACTTGTATATGCTGACACCTTGTCAGCCTCCAGTTGAAGGGAAACCCGAAGCCCTGAAAAGGTGCAGGGTGCTGACCCGGGAGTGATAACCAAGGCGTCCCTGTTCGGGGATCCAAATGTCCTTGAAGATTGGTGTGCATCAGGTGAACATGGTTACTCTAGAAGGCGTCAACCTCCCCATGAACACCGCAATCAAATTTCAGTTGGTGAATGATGCAGATTCTGATCAAGCCCATGATTCAATGACATGCTGAGCTGCACAAGCTCAGAGACATTCCCAAAACTGTCAAGCGATCGTTTCCTTTGAGCCTTCTTGGTGCTTCGCTGCCACTCATCTTTTTGCAGCTTCCGAGCGCGCCACGCAGGTGTTCTGCTTTCGCACTGACTGCTAGATGTCAGTCTACTCGACTTTCGTCGGAGGACCACGTTTTGAAGGCATGCAATGCGGCACCACTGTAACTTCACCGCAAATCCACTGGAAGTCTTCCCAATCCATCCACCAAGTGCCATCTGCCTGACAGTGTGGAATGGGCACGGCGGGTGCTTTGCGTTTGGCTACTTTTAGTGGCTTGCAAATTGCAAGGTTTGAATGTTTTGTGGTGCTCAACCATGAGGCATAGTAGATACATATGAACCATCCCATGGGGAGAACAAAACACGTGAAACCGCCAAGGAGTTTGGTATGGTTCGACACGACTCCTCGAAGCTCGCGAGCTCCTCTGATACTTTTGGATGTGTTGTCCACTCTTCTTGCTGATCACCCCATGGTCCTTTCCACTCCTTGGCGCCTCCCCATGGATTTCGGATACAAACCTCTGCTGCATTTGGCGAAAAAGAAGTCATGGTGCATCTGATGTCTTTACTCTAAGGGCGAAAACATGAATATATATATAGATATATATGTACATATACAGTATATACATATACTAAGATACAACCAACCAACAGTCAAACAAACAATACCCGAACTATCCAAGAAGCCAACTTCACGCCGTCCACCTCCTTGGCGCCCAAGAGGGAATATGCATGGTGCGTCTTGAGGCCCTGCTTATTGTTCGCCTTCTTGTTCCACTCGTCCTCTTGATAGTACACACCCGTCACGAGGGGGAAGTTTGCCTGGTCGAGCTCACAGAGAATCGGCCACATGTCCTCGACCGGTAGATTCCTCTCGTCATATTCCAAGCCCTCAGCAAGGTGCTGCTTCTCCTTGCCTTGGATCTGCAAATCTGCGAAGCGCGCATGCCCCCGCCCCCAAAAATGGAGAAAGTAGGGGGCCTGGGGGGTGGTCTGTTGAGGGTTGCCTGTTCTGGTTTTTATGTTCATCTCAAATCTGTGTTCCCCCTTATTCGTTTTTAAAAGAGGGTTTTTAGGGAGCTTATTTATCGTTTTCGTTAAGGTAATCATTTGGGTAATTTCTCGCCTGTTTCATTGTTGGGCTGGGGGCCGACATTTTTTTCATTTGAAAGAGTTAGCCCTTATAGTAGTTATAATGTTCTGGGGTGTTGGGTGGGTCATTTGTTTTGACATCGTTTTTACCATTAATTCGGTCGTCCTGCCCGCCCTATGCTCCGACTTCAACAACTTCATCTCTGAAATGTCGGGTTGCCCAGCTTTCTTGGTCTCACTGAGCGGGGAGAGTTTGACTTGATTAAATCAACACAGACACATCCGGATACAACCATTAGTTGTGTCATGCTTTGACAAAAAGCAATATTTCGGCTCTTTGACCAGCTCGTTTTCTTGAATTGTCTGCTTCGTCATGTCTGGCTACAGCAAGGACATTGACGAGAAACTTGCCGTTCAGTTGCAGGATGAGGAGGACGAACAGCTTGCTTCTAACCTTCAGGAGGAGGGTGAGGAGAGCGAGGAGAGCAACAGCGAGGTCGCTGACGAGGTGGTGTGCTTCTTGACGGAGGAGATGATGGAGAAGGTCTTCAAGAAGTATGACACGACCAAGGACTTCAAGCAGGGCATCTTGGACACCACCGACCCGAAGGAGTTTGAGACTATGATGGAGACCGTCCAGTCCTTGGTGGATGGTGAGATAGCGAAACTTCGCACGTTGTCACAGGCGAAGTTGAAGTTGGAGGTCCTCATCAAGAATGAGAAGAAAAAGGGCAAGAACGTTGAGAAGGGCGCCTCGGAGCAGAATAAGAAGGGTAAGTCTCTCTACGATATTGTCATCAACTACAACGGGCGAGACTATCACCTTCAGTTGAGGGGTCGTGCTACATTCAAAACGCTCCGTGGGCAACTTCGTGCTCTGTATCCAGAGACGTTTGTGAGTGAGACAATGTTCAAGAAGGTGAATTTCACGGTCGTGGGCATGGACAAACCGATGTCCTCAACAGGTCGCACGGAGATGCTTGCTTGGGGTGCTGCTCAAGGACGTCCTTTGGTCATTCGTGCTGTGGATGGTGCTTCCGCCTCTTCTTCGTCAGCGGGTGCTTCCAAGGCGGCAGGTCCAAAACCGAAGAGCAAGAAGGACAAGAAGGATGAGCAGTAGAAGTGTCTTATAGCATCAAGATGGGAAACCTCACTGTGAAAAGACCTCTGAAATAGATGTTCATGTGTTCTCAAAATTACACAGCTGGTTGAACTCAGAGTTTGTGAGGAACTCATCCCATGCTTCCTCTGAACAGACCTTTGAGACTGAAGGCATCACACCGATGGACAAAAGGTGTCTGCCGAGAATGCTATTTGCTCTTTAGCATTTGAGCCACACAGACTGTCGCAATATTTGAAGTCTCAATGTCTTGTTTGCGTTCTAAAGCACTGACTGACCGCCATGTTGTCAAAACCGAGCACCACTACAAGTTCGGTCAAGAAGGGCAACAGGGAGCACTATGCCACTAGATACAAGCGAGAGATTGAGGAAGAGAAGAACAGGAACCGTTTGATGGTGGAGTTTTTGCAGATGAAAGGCATGATGACAGAGTTCCATCAGCACACCGCAGATGAGACGTCACCGTTTCCTTCGGTGACCACTTCTTCAGCAGGACAACAAGACCAACAGCAGAACGATGACAACGAGCAACAAGGGTCAGATGACAACTCCAACGGTGAAGATAGTGGAAACGATGACCCAGACGACAGCGACAGTGGCGATTTCTTTGACACCAAGGAGGACTTCGTCATCTACCTTCAGTTGAATGCAATCGGCATCCATATGACCAAACCGTTCCATGTCAATCCTTCGTGGCAGTTGAAGGTTCTGAAGTGCCTTCTCTTCAACAACTTCAAGGTCAAACCGTCGTGGGTTCGTTTTACATCGTTTAGCGGAAGAGATTTACATGACCATCTGACTTTCACTACCAACGGTGTCAAAGACAAGGATGTGCTACTGCTTCAAGTCTGCGGGCGAGGAGGTGGCAAACGCGGTCAATCAGGTGCGGTGAAAGCAGAGTTGAAGGAGCTGAAGGAGAAGATTGCTTCAAAGTTGTTGCGTCTGAGCGGAACCACCTGCCTGTCCCCTTCAATTGCCAATGCTAAGAATGAGGTTGTCGGCATTGCAAAGTTGTTGGAGGAAGACCCAAAGCGCATTGTCTCCCTGATTTTGGACAAGATGGACGCGACTAAGATGAAGAGGTTGTCAAAAGAGGTTTTGGTTTGCTCAACACGTGCCACCGAGAGAACCCGAAAGTCCAGTGAGATTGTCTTCAAGGAGTGCTTTGACAGTCTAGACGAACTTGACCATCAGAGGACTACTGTAATCGCGCTTCTCCACGAGATGATGCACTACTGTTTTGTGGTGCAGTTTGGTGATAATGCTTCGAACATCTCTTGGTCTGACTTCTGCGAGTGTCTCACGGACTTTCTTACCAGTGAAGACGCTGACGAAGATGTCGGCGTTGCTAGTTTGGGTTTTGGCAACCTTCGGATGTCTTCCTAGGTGGTTTTGACACCCGCTGTATTGCTTCCCTCATGTTGTGGTATTGCTCCGCCTTTTTGCAATCGAGAACGTTCTGTATTGCAGACCAATGCGCGCTTATTGCGCAATACCGCAATAAGACCCATTTAGTAGCAAATGTAATTGTCCGAGGTGTTTATTTCAATCTTGGAGTTTCCATATTGCAGAACACGCGTTTCTGTATTGCAAAACCATGCATTTGACCGTTTCAATACCGGAAAGTGTATTTTGCAATACCACAATAAACCATGACGGAACACTCCGTATGATGCGCCTATCTGTACAGAACTTGGTGTGCCATCATTCATAGACGTTGCTTGGAGACAAAAACACAGTTATTGGTTGTTGCTGTTTGCGTTCGGATTGAAGAGAGGTAGAAAAAAGACATTGATAGTCTCCGCACCTGCCGCACGTCTGAGGTTATGAAGTCATCCTGCTCTTTGCCTACGACGCTACCAACTTCTAGGTTCTGGGAAGAGGTGGGTTCGTCCTTGTTCCCCTTTTGAGGGTCTTAAAACAAACAAACAAATATTTCACTAATCAACTCGACGGGGATTTTGTATAGGTCTTCCTGTTTATGTTTGATGAATCCATCACCCCAACAATCCCTTTTTCCTGAAGGTAACCGTTGTGCTGCCGAGCAACCCTACCAACCCTACCATCCCTACCAACCCTACCAACCCTACCAACCCTACCGACCCCGCATCCATCCCGCTTGTCAGAAGGTCCGACCTCATTCACATCTTAGGCAGGTTTCTCGGGTACGGGATAATAACAATCCTAATAAAACCATATACAAACCAGTATAAATACAAAAAACTATAAAACAAGGCGAAACTCTCGCGATTTTTTTTATTTTGAGGTCTCTCACAAACCCGTTTGTTTGTAAATGTTCGGTGATTTGGTCCTTTCCTTGTTTTTCAAAACCCTTGTTTTTCCCCATGAAATCCATCAAAATTAAAAAACATAACGAAACATAAAATCACAAAAACGGAGTTGAGAAAATCAAGAACTTTCAAATTTGCGACCAAACCTGAGAGCCCGAACCTGTCCCTGAAAATAATTCTAATAATTTCATATTATTAGAACTATTTAGATAATTATTTTATGGAATAATGCCCATAAGGCAGCGAAGTGAAAGCATCAATATAAAACCTTTTATTTTCATAATTACTGAGAGATTGCTTGACTTGAGACATTGAAAATAATTGATGGTTGCGACTCCTAATAAAATTATATGTGATTTCATGCTTTTTGTTTTGATATAATGCTTCGTGGTAGTTCTGATACGACAGTTCTTTTTTCACTTTGTGTTTCACTACACCTTTTGATTTCTTATGTTCATCAACCTCACCGTGAATTGTGAAGGCATATGATTTAGGTTTCAATCCGATGAATTTAGTAATGATTTTTCCATTGACTTCATCTTTGTACATTCCTAAGACCTTTTTATTAGTTTTGTCATGACATGGATGCTCAACAGGATAGTCGCTAAAATCCATGTGTTGCTTTATATCATTGAAATCCTTATAGACATCATCAGTCATTGTTTGAATTACATAACTGTCAGTATCAGTATATATCAATTTGATGTTTTCATTATACTTCTTTTTCAATACATCATAGTAAAACTGATACATATGTAATTTGCTTAAATCTAAAATGCTCATTCCTAAGAAAATCGGTTTATCCAGTTTCAGTTTTGCTTTAGTTTTCTCAACTCCGACGAGATTTTCATTAATAATAAATCTATTTTTGAAAGTTGGATTATTAACGCATTTTTCATATCTAACTTCATTATCCACCAGTTCAAAGTCCATATGGTTTCGCTTGTCTTCCATAGTTTTTCCGTACACCGCGTTATTCATTAATTTGAATAAATCTTTCTCAAAATCGCTTTTGGCTTCTTTCCTTTTACCAGTGTTGAAGTCAATCCACGGTTTCAACCATGCCCTCTGTTGAAATTTTATTATCCTATGGACTTTACCCATTTTCATTCCCATTTTCAAATAATACTGTAAAGTCTTAATATGAACCACATATTTTTCTTTATCCTTTAGATTTAATATTAACTTACTTGTTTTCTCGTCCTTGGGACTTTTACCATCATAATATATTTTGAAGACTTGCTTTTGATAATCGGAAAGCATATTCACATTTACATTCATTATTTCAGGCGCTAGTGGATAGTCAGAGTGGAAATCATGCAATGTTTCGGGATATTCCAAATCAACTTCCATAATATAACCGAACTCATCGTTTTCATTCCATTTTTCAACAATGGGAGTTTTCTTTGCCCACTTGATATTTTTTAGCGGTAACTTCTGGGACATTGCTAAACCATACAAGTTATTAGCATCCAAGTAACTAATATAATTTGATGGCTTGTTCTCATCATATGCTTCCCCCATATACTTATTATTTGCCACTGCTAATTTATGACTGACTTGACACATACCACCTCTCATTCCCTTTTCAACCATCTCAAACATTTCTTGGTCATGCAATTGTTCTATTTCAACACCAGTTTTTAGAAGCATCGCGTCCCATGCGAAATTTGGCAACGTGTAATAATGAGCGGGGTCTAAACCGTAGTATTCCATACACAAGTCTCTAAAGTTTTCAAATACATCGGTCAGTAGTAAAACATCAGTTCTTAAATACAGGTCGTGATACTGCCCGAGTGTTCTAATCCCGAAGTGCTTCCATACTTTCAGTGCCCTTTCATAATCTTTATCGCTTACATGTTCTTCACTCAATTTACTGTAAAACGCTTCTTTCGGTGGTAAAGCCCTTTCCTTAAATCTTTCAAAATCATCAAAGTAGTCATAGGGATAAATACCCTTATCAGTCAATAAATCCAAATCTTCATCGGTTTTAACATACGGGTTTCTAACGCTGTATCTGAAATTGTTCTTCCAATTCTCACGCTTTTTATCATCCTCATATTTACTCAACTTCACCAACTTATCCAACGAAGACGATAAGAAACTGAAACTGTCCTTGAAACAAAGATTTTTAAAACCAAAGGTTATAAACTTTTCGCTGTTCTGAGCGATACATTCTATTTTAGAATTCTTGTTCAGTTCGTGAGCCTTGTTGATGATTAAGTGGGCATCATAGTTTTTAAGGTTATGAAGAAACACAGGGATTTTATAATATCTCATACTAAAACCAAGATTACAATCATCGTGGGCGCATCCTCTGTAAGCTCCAGTAAAGTGACAATGGTCTCGAACCTTCTTGTCCTCAGGTTTAAAATCATTTCCACAGATAAAGCAAGTAGTAGCATTTTCAAAATCTTCCTTGTCCTTTTCAGTCATGATTATCTCTTTTACTTCCTTCATCCTACTAATAATATCTTCTCTGACTTCATTGATTTTTTCAACAAATTTATCCATACAATCTTCACCTCTGTATAAGTAAGGCTCACTACTTCCGGTTATAGCATTGACTACATTAATCATAAAACCACACGGACGATGATTTTGATATGATGTAGTTTTAGCTTTTGCCGATTTGCTTTTAACATCAATTGGCACAGTTAAACATTCAAAGTCGGCATAGATTACGAATGGAGCTTTAAGTTTCTTGAAATGGTTTTTGAATGCTATTGTTTCACCTGCTTTTGGCATTTCTATTTTTTGACCCTCAACTGCTAGACATCCCTGTTCTTCGTGTTTCTTTAAAAGTTCTTCGGTCTTGAAACCATGTGAGCAGGTTCTACAGTGATACTTCTTCGCCTTCATCTTGTTAGTCTGACTACTCATTAACTTATCATAATTTTTGATATAAGCGTAATGGGATTTAACATCATCAGTCAATTTAATCAAATCGATTTTGTGTTGTGCTTGTGGGTTGTTGCTTCTTTTGTATAATAAAATAGTTTTACTATTGTATCGGGGTTTATGTAATAAACATTGACCGATATGTGTTTGTTCTGTTCTTCAAATAGTTCAATCTCATCATTACCTACTGGAAAGTCAATATTATCCCATTTGATAAATTTGTCATCTACATATTTCTTATAATGATACATCTCGCAGGGATGGTCTTTTTTGAATAACTCATAAAATCCACATTGAACAGAATATTTAAAACATAAGTCATCCTCATTTTTAATATTAATACAAGCCTTTTTGTTTGCCACCCAGTCGGGCAATGAAATAAAGGATGAACCACGGGTAGGATTGTACCTATCATAACTGATGACTAACTTTTCAACTTGTACAAGAACCAAACTCGACTGAACGTCTTCGACTACTTCAATTTGTGTCTCAATGTCATGTCCAATGTTGTTTAAGACGTTGTTCAACTCATCGGTATTATGAATATTGTATCTTCTGCTTCTTAACCTCCTTTGAATAAGTTCATTGTCGGGATTTTTGAATGATAAATCAGTTTCCACGATTATTTTCATGTTCGGGTTTCTGTTCAGGAATTCGGCCAGTCGTTGCTTCTGGTATTTTAAGTAGGATAAACCTTTCAACCCCTTTAATCTTATATCACTTACCGAGTAGGTGTTGGCGTATCCCTTGAACGCTTGTTGCTCGTCTGTGATTTTGGACTTGAATCGCTTGACATAATCCTGTAAGGGTCTACCTCTCGTTAGTTTTAGATAATTAGCACCTTTCATTAAAAGGCCATGCTTTCTATATCCGTCACTCCTTGCCACTTCCTTTAGTTTCGTGTTCAATACGTTTGAAACTGGTTTGTTCTTATCATATCTGTAGGTCTTATCACCTATTTTGAGTTTTTGTGTTTGCCTCCCTTCTTTTTGTATTAGTTCGCCTTGTTGGCTGTTTAAAATGAAATCTATGATTTTATTTTCTGACATGGTAACCATAATACTATACTCTATATAATATAAGGTATTTTCTCTTTAAGTAGTTTTTCGGGCTGGGGTTGACTGTTGGAGAAAATGGGTTTCGGGTTGAGAATGAACGCATTAATCTCATTAAGTGTTTTTAATAAGATGAATGATTATTATTTTTTCATAATGCGCATTGTCGCGAAGCTTGCGAACAAATTTTAGATTTCTTGTGTTTAGATAAATTTGATTTGCTTGATATCGTCCTTCCGCAGTCCTCACAAGTGTAAGACTGTTTTAGGTTATTGTTGTAGTAATTCTGGTGGTAGTTCTTCTGGTCGTCCCTCCACCTCACGGGTTGCTCACTGTCATCGCTCGAAGTCTGTTTCTGTTCGCTTATCATCTGTAAGACTAAGTCGTTTTCTGCTTTCATCAGTTCAACCATCATATCAAATTCGTCATTCGTTATTCTCTGTTTACTATTACCGTTAATAAAAATTCCTGTCATTTTACTATATTAGGGCGTTTTGTCTTTAAGTAGTTTTTATTTTTTCTTCTTGCCTCGGCTACTTTTTGTATTTGTGCTTTCTGAGCTTCTACTCCTGCTTCTTGTTTCCATTTGTTCCCTCGTCCATTCACTACCTCTAGCTATTTCTTGGGGTGAGTTGCTCCTGCTTCTTGTTTCTAATTGTCTTCTGTTCATTTGATTACCTCTTGCTCTTTCTTCTGGTGAGTGGCTTCTGCTTCTTGCTTCTACCTGTCGTCTTGACCAGAATGATGCCCTCGGTTGTTCTTCTTCCTGTTCCCTTGATTGTTCTGATGGTGTGGATGTCTTCTTGTCACGTTTGAATAGTTCAAATACGCTCTTGTCTTCTCCACCTAAAAATATGTTTCTTAACGATTTTATTTCTCGGCTTTCCTCTTTCTTATCTTTTTCGGTTGATGCTGATGACGATGATGATGTTAAATGAAGACTTTGTAAATCTTCCTGCTTTTCATCTTTTGGTTCATCTTTTGGTTCATCTTTTGGTTCATCTTTTGGTCCTGAAATTGCATTACTATAAATTTCATCAGCAAAATCTTTTGCTATATATCGTGTTGTTTGTGCGTCTGCCTCGTTGTTTTCATAAAACTGTGATGTTGGCGCTACTTCATCAAACATATCAGGGAACAATTCGTGTTGAAGAACTTGTTCATCAGTTTGAACCCTAGCATTCAACCGTAGTCTCCTATCGTATTTTGAAAGGTCAAAATCGTCAAAATCTATATTGTTGATTGACAAGTCAATTACCTGTCTTTCGGGGATGATTTCAATTTTTAATCTGTGCGTCATCGCTTCCTTTAGCATTTCTTCAAAAGTAGGGCGTCGGCGTAATCCATAATATTTATTAGTCATATTAAATATTATATATTTTATTAAACTTCCGCAGGTATTTCTTTAACTGAACCATCCATCACGGTTGGACTATCTTCTTTTTCCTTAGGTCGTGGGTGGAAAACTGAGTAATACACTTTATCATTGTAAAACCTTACTAATTTCAATCTGTGTTCCTTCTTGATAAAATCACCATCGCTATTAATTAAAGCATTATATAACTCAGTGAATTCTTCATGAACACTGTCTTTAATCTTTCTAAATCCTTTCAGTTTGTCCATGACTGTTTTCATCTCTTCTGGTCTGCTTGCAAGATAAGCGGGTGTTAGTTCAGACGCTCTTTTCTTAAACTCGTTGTAACCATAAGCGTCTTCTGCTTTTGATTCTACTTCAACAACTGGGTCGTCTTCTCGTTCATCTTCTTCTTCGCCTTCCTCTAATGGTTCTAATTCTGGCATTTCATCAGCGGACACCATTGAATGAACTTCTACACCGGCAGGATATGAACTCTTTGAAACAGCGCTTGCCATTTCTTCGTGTTGTTCTCTCCAAAGTCTCATTTTTTCTGCAAGTTCTTCTTTCTGTTTCTGTGCTTCCGTTAGTCCTTCTTGAATGAAAGACTGGTGTTGTTTCAGTGTGTCAGCAAGTTTCAATTCATCATTAAGTTTAGCTCTTACACTACCATCGTCCGACATTGCTCCTTTCATAACTTCTCCTCTCCGGTCTAGTTCTTGTTTCTTTTGAATGTCTAAGACGTCCTTATTATCAAACTGACTACCGTATTGGTTTAATCTGTATCTTGTCGCTTTTCTGTCTATCACATTTTCAATTGATGTACGGTTCTCATCTCCTACCAACGTTTCTTTTAACAATTCATCATAAGAAGGTCTCAAATGTAATTGAGATTTCAATGAACCTACTTTTACCGGTCCTACTGTATTCAATCTACTAATTGATTTAATCATAGTATATTAATTATTTAGAAAAATAAATTAATCAGATATATTCTTAATCATTTCTTCTAAATGCTTCTTTCTTACAGTTAGTTGTTCCTTTGTTTGTATTCCATCTGGTGACCGTGTGTTGTCTAATATGTTTCTTATTCTGTCTAATTCCTTTCTGTAACTTTCGGTTCTGTTGCTTTCAGCTAAATCATTTCTATACTTTATTAATGCTCCCTGTGATTGTCTCGCTTCCAGTGTTTCCTTCAACTGTTTAAAATAATTCATTCTTGAAGCAACTCCCCATAAATCTGAAACATTATAATGACGTTCTACTTGTGGCGCCCTTTTAAATTCTACATTTCTATGACTTCTCGTAAGCATGAATAATATATATTATAATTAGATTATTATTTAAAACATTGATGAAGATAATTTGTTTATTTTTTCTTGTTTATCTTGTTTTTTCTTTTGTTTAAGTTCTTCATAATGTTGGCTTAATAATTCTGTTGCCGTGGGTTTCTTAATAGTTTCTTTAATCACTTCTTGCTTAATCTCATTCTTAATTTCTTCTTTTACTTCAGGTTTTATCTTTCTAATATTCTTTTGTGGATTGACTGGTAATAACTCAGTAGGTGCTCCCTTACAATTTTTAGGATGTGAGTGTCTCAAACTTTTCAATGTCATCTTTTTAGAGCATTGTTCACATTCTACTAATTCAACTTCTTTTTTAGTTCTTGGTAATGCTTTTGCTTTCGCTTTTGGTTCAGGAATAACTTCTTCAGGTTTAACTTCTTCTGGCGTTGGTTCTTCATTAACTGTTTCATTTTGTTCAACGACTTCATTATTAACAGGTGCTTCTTCTGTTTTAGTTTCATTATTAACATCTACTGCCTCAATACTTGACATAATATATATATATAGATTTTCCATATGGAAAATCTATATATTATTCTAAGTTTTTGACATTTGATATTACAATTTCATTATCAAATAATGTCACTTTTTACGAAAAGGAGACTAAAACTACAATTAACTCCATTCAAATTAATTTCATTCCCTGCTGAATTAGAAATCCAAAAATCCAATTGTTTAAAGGTTCTATTAGATACATCTAAATAGTCCAAAGCATTTACTCCGTCACCATCAAAAATAATTCCCGCATGTGGCGCTGTGACTGGCACTTTCTTAACAACTGTACTATCTCCCGTTCTTAAATTTACTTGATTATAATTAGACAACTGAGAAGAATGAATATAAATATTTCTAATGGGTTGAAGATTAACGAAACCAGAAACATAAGCATTACCATATTGATAAACATTCATTTGATAATTTCCTAAAACTTCATTAACAGACTTTAAATCATTAGCATCAAAACTTCCAATCCAAATATAACTTTCATATATTATCTTCATTTGTTCATCAGTTAATACTGCAAATTGTCTATCGGCATAGTTTGAAGAAATCGTGATTTTATTAGTTTTTACACTGTAAGTAACTTCATAAGTATTTGAGAAATTAACATTATCAACAATACCGTTAATTTTTGATTTTAATTCTGTTGCCAGTTCTGTGCCAGTATAAACTCCTTCTGCCAATGCAACAGCAATCCAATGAACATTTGTATTATCTTCATCTGGAACTAACGGAGAAGAATAAAAGTATAGTATATTATTTAATCCTGACTGTATTGAATACCATGAGTTAGGTAATGTTACTTCGTGAATGTAGCAATGAACCCCGTTGTCTGTTTGTAATGTTTCCGGCAATTCAACTCTAAAATTTGATGATGTGCCTCTAATCCTATGAGCGCTGTCAATATAAACTTTTTTATATGTAAGCATTATTAATTAATTGAGAAATTAATTTATAACTTTAAATATATGATTAATAATAAAAAGTTAATTTATGAAATGAAGCAAGGGAAAATTAAACATTATCAACCTTATAAGAAAACAACTAAAATAACTAATGTTATGAAACAAACTGACAAAATGTTAAATAGTTATTATCATAATTCAAATTTAACTGATGCACAAGGATTAAGTAAAGCATATGGTAATGGTAAAGGTTTTTATATTGATGGAAATAAGATGTATGTAGCAGGAACATTCGGAAAAGGAACGTTTGGAGGTGCTGTTAATGACATTCTGGCAGATGTAGGACTTCCCTTTAAAATGACAAAATATTCACAACGATATAAAGACACATCAACAGCATTGGATGAAAACAATGAAGTTAAACATCTTATAACACATAGTCTCGGTTCAAGTGTAGGGGCACAGATAACAAAAGATTACCCTGAAAGAGAATTAACTTTAACCACTTATGGAGCGCCGTTTATATCGCGAAGGTCTAAAATTACCGATGATTACATTAATTTTAGAAGTATCTTAGACCCTGTCAGTATTGCTGACCGTGGCGCTATAACTGTTTATACTGGTTCATTAAATCCATTTACTAACCACGATTACATAACTGGATATGGAGACCAAGGTAAAGATGTTTCAAGAAGCATTGAACCGGTAAAGGAGATAATATAGTTAAATAAGTACTTAAATATATAGCTATATAATATTATATATGTATAATCAGTTAAAAGAAAACTTGACAGAAAGTGAAACAAACTTTAAACCATTAACACTTGTAGAAAGATTAAGGGATTTAAATAGAGATAATAAACGAACACATGTAAAATGTCTGTGTGGATGTTTCATTATTAGGAGTGTCAGAGTTAGACCTGACTATATTGAGTATAACTGGATTACTTCAATTTATAATATGATTGTACCAAAATATATAAATGGTTATGTCCTCATCAATGACAACACTAACAATTGTAATCACACTCAATCAGACCTTGATGAAATAGTAAAAAGAAAAAACGCAAAACTATTTTCATATTATTATTATGATACAACATAAGAAATATGACAATGAAACAACGGATGATATGATTAAGAATGAAAATAAAAAGTATAAGAAAAGTTCATATGAAGAAATTAGAGAATTAGTAATGGAGAAAGAAAAAGGGAATAATCCAGTTGAAGATAAGATTAAGAAAAAGAAAATGAAAATATTTAAAAATAATAACTCTAATCAAAAGGATTACACTAAATTATTCAATTTGTAAAACATAATTATTAATTATGTTTTAGAAATTAATAAATGTATAAATTTATCAATTTAGTTTAGTTTACATTATTTCTAAATTAAATTATATATAGCAATGGAAACTTTTAGTGCTGAAGATATTCTAATTGACAACCTCTCATTCAAATTAAACAAAGGTGCAAGTTATATAAATGAGCGTCGTAGCGTTTCGTTCTTCCCGTCTGGTTCAAATATTTATAAACCTTCGTCTGGAAATCGTGTTTTGAAAATCGCTTTGAATGCCGAAGATAATAGTTGGTTAGACCCGCAGAGTGTAATGGTGTTTTTCAATGTAGCAAACAAGGATGCTATCAATAACCGACGCTTACGACCTTTATCACCTGGTTACTGCTTTTTTAGAAGAGCAAGATTAACTGCTGGTAACCAACTTGTTGAAGACATTGATTACTACAATAGAAACCATCATATGATGAGTTGCTTGATGTCAAAAGGAGCGCGGGACAATGAAGACGCACAAGGTTTTGGTTATAGATATGATGATGATTTAACACAACGCTATGCTGACACTACAACTGGCGCTATTGGAAAAGCACTTAATGCTGAAACAATCCCGGGCTTTACTTCTGAAATGGTTGTTGGTTTTAAACCTATGCTTGGTTTATTCAATCAATTTAAGTATATTCCATTAAAAGCGTGTCCTCTTGTTTTAGAACTTGAATTAGTAAGTAATTTCTCAGATTGTATTGTTACACCTACTGTTAATACTCAATTCCCTGACACTGAATTACCACCTGACACACATAAAAGCACGAGCGGAGAATTTGAACTTAATAATTGCTTCCTTCAGTGCGACGTAGTTTCATTAGACAATGACCTCCACAATCGCTACGTTTCGCATTTACTTGATGGGAAAGAATTACCTATCACATATAATACTTATATATGTCAGTCTAATACAGTTGTTGGTCAAGCAACAATTAACACAACTGTTGTTCGTTCAGTGAGCAAACTCGCTGCCACTTTCATCACATTCTATAAAGCAGACCCAACAAACGGAAACAACGCAGTTGATAAGGAATACAACAGGTTTTACCATCCCTCAATAAGAACAAACTTTTCTACCCACGGACTTTATAACCCTGACAATGACTTAGAATTTCAACTTCAATTAGGTTCAAAATTATTTCCTGAGTATCCTTGTAAAAGCTTAACGCAAGCTTTCTATTATTTGCGAAAGGCATTGAATTTACCTTTATTTCATCAACATCATTTATCTATTGAATTTAACCAATATAAAACCGACAAGTTCATCTTTGCTATGAATATGGAGAAGGTTCCCGATAGTTCATATACTGGAATAAACACGAAAGCCGGGCAACAGCTTCTAATTCGTGTCAAACCTATTGGAAGTATGGACGTAAGCTTTATGCCAGATACAATATATATAACGTTAGTATCAGAACAAATATTATCCATTAGAGACGCCGGAGTGCAGATACTCGATTAAAAATAAGTAAAAATGATAATATTAAAAATAAATAAATATTATCATTTTCTACTATTAATATATAATGCCTTCAATAAATTTAACAAACTTTGAGAATGTTGTAGCGCACACAATTAGCGAAATCAATTCTACAAGCGGGGTGACAAACATTAGAAACATATACGCTAATCAATCAGATATAATTGATTTACTTGACAACAAAGCAGACCAAGTAGATACTTACACAAAAGCACAGATTGACGCTAATTTTTACGATATAAATCAATCATACAATAAGACGGAAGTTAATGTATTATCAAATAATATTAGTTCAAACACATTTTTAATAGGTAATCTGACAGTAACTTCAAATACAAATTTTAATAATATTTCATCAAATACAAATTTAATAAGTAATTTAAATTCTACTATGACAACTAATTTTAATAACATTAGTTCTAATTCTAACTTAATTAATACAAATATTAATAATATTTCATCTAATACAAATTTAATAAATAATTTGAATTCTACTATAACAACTAATTTTAATAATATTAGTTCTAATTCTAATTTAATAACAGGATTAAATAGTACAGTAAATTCACATATTTCAGCAATATCAGATTTACAGAATGGAGGTTCACTTAATGAAGCAGATTATTATAATAAAATAACAACTAATAATTTATTATCAAATAAGTTAAATACATCAATATTAAATAATACATTAATACATAATATAACAACTACTGCAACTTTCAAAATAGCAGAATTTGGAAATTATAATAATTTCTTTGAAATGTATAATAATTATTTTGATAGTTATGTTTATGGAAATTTAAGTGGAGCAACTATGTTTTTGAATCAAAGAGGTTTTGGTGATGTAGAAATTAATAATTCTTCAACTTTTCAAAATGATAAAATAATATTAAATCATAATACTACAATATTATCTAATTTACAAGTATCTGGTTTATTTTCGTGTTCGTCTATTTTAGATATAGCAGGTTCTGATGCTAGATATGTTTTACAGTCAGATAATTTAGCAGGATTAATAAGTGGTAATACAAATACGATAAATACAATAATTACTACTAATAATTCACAGGATACATCATTAGGACAAAAGTTAGATAAAATAGATACTAACACTCAATCAGTAGCAAGTTCTATTAATTTTAGCGATAATACAACTTTACACAGTAATTTAAATATGTTGACTACTGGTTCTATAATATGTAATAAGTTTAGTACTACATCGTCGCCTAATGTTGGATTGCAAATGACATTTCAAATGTTCAATCGTGAATTTAATATTAACAGAGATGGTAGAATGTGGATGAGTAGCGCAGGAGGTCAATGGGAAACTCAAATAGGAGATGCTAATGTTGGAAGAGTTTGGGTTAAGGACCGGTTCGGCTTGGGTTCCGTCGGAATTAATGGCTATGTTTTAAATTGTGCTGGACAAGCAAGATTTACTGATGCAGTTCAATTTATGGGAACTGACAAAGCAATAAGTTTTAACAATGGTTCATATTTGAATTTTAATAATAATGGTTCAATACGAAGATATACTCCTGATGCTATAGAAGGGCTATATATGTCTCATAATGATTTTGTTGCTCTTTCTGTTGGCGATGTTACAAATGCTTCTAATCAATATATGATGTGTGATGGATTAGTTAATAAAACTATTTTTAGTAAACCTATCGATGTTTTAGGAAACATTTATACGAATGCTAATGTTAATTGTGATAATGTTAATATTGATACTGATGGTAAATTAACAATTGATACAAATTGTGAATTATATAGATATGTTAGTGCTTTTTCATCTTTTGATATGAGGAATAGTGATGCTAATTCTTCAATTAGATTTATTTGTGGGGACGCTGGTGTCCAAGATAATATAGTCGGAGCTGTTAATATTTCTAGCGGATGGACTTTTAATACTGCTACTGCTGATTTTATGGGTAATTTATTTGCTGATGATGTTTATGTTAAAACTAATGGAGCATTAAGAAGCAATCATTTAGCACCTAACGGAGGAACAGTAATAACCGTAGATACTAACTTAGCAGTTCAAAATGCATATTTAGCAACTAATACAATACAATCATTTGATTTAACAACAGTTTCATTTTTAAATGATATTTCCATGACTACTGGCACAGACATAAAGCTTGGTACGAGTGAAATATCAACTTATTATGATGGAACTAATTTATCAACATTTGATGTAATATTCAGAACGTCAAATACGGCGTTCAGAGTTTCAGATAGTTCAACTACACCTTCAGTTTTATTATCTATTGATAAGACATTTGGAACAACTGTAAATACTGGAAGTTTTACAAATAATGCCTCATCAACATTCAATGAAAATGTAACAGTTGCAGGAACGAAGAAATTGTTATGTAATACTCTTGAACCATCAACAGGAACTAATATAGACTTAACAGCAACGACAGTAACCATTAATGGAACGTTTGTTGATTCATCTGATTCGCGGTTGAAATATGACATAGACAATGTCAAATCTAACTGTATGAATATTATTAAGAAATTTAAGCCAAAGAAGTTTAAGAGACACGATAGAAATGACGGGGGTAAAACTCATATAGGATATATCGCAGATGAAGTATTAAAAGCAATTCCTAAAGAGTTTGAAAATATTGTATGTAAAGATAAAGAGTATTTAGGATTGAATTATTTAGTTTTACCCGTGTTGGTTCATAAAGCAGTATTAGAATTAAATGATAAAATAGATAAACTTGAAAAAGAAGTTAAGGAATTGAAAAAAGAAAAATCTAAATAATAATATATAATGGGTATTGGTCAAAGCAAAAACGAAGAAAATAACAGTATGGAAGACATTAAGAATTTAAGAGTAGATGAAAAAACGAGAGCGGATACTTTAATAATAAAATCTATTCAAGAATGTGTAACGAGAATAGAAAAGTTAGAAAATCAAAAATCGGACAAACTATTATATAAATTACCTGCGTTGAATTTATGCAACGCTTCATTGATTTAAATTAATAATATTAATATGATTCATTAACATTATTAATTAAAAAACATATGAATAAGATTTACTAGTAAAACTTTGTCTTTCTTAATTGATGACTTTAATAGTTATTTTTTTCACTTGTAATGAAATAAAATTAACCATATTACGGCTATACACTAAATTAGTTTCATAAAGGTCTTTATTAAGAAAATAATAAATATCAAATAAATTATTTGATGTTAAAGTACGATTACGAACATGATTCAAACAAGTAAATGAGGTAGATGTAGCAAATATATCATATTCAATTAATAATTTTAATGGTTTATGTTTTTGATGTAATTTATCTAACTCACTTAAGTTAAAAATATATGATATGCCGTTTTTGATAATATTTTTCATAATGATATTATCAATTTCAAAATACTGTGAATTCTTTAATTTGTAAGACTTATACACTGGTTTAAATTTACTAATATAATTTTTAATAATATTATTATTTTTTATTTTTAATAATCTAACATCACCTAAATTATAAGATAATACAAGGTTTTTAATGTCTAATGGTAAATCATAAAATATCATAATATATTTAAATCTTTATTTTATTTTAAATGCTTTTTCAAATCTAACATAAAACATATTATTAACATCTTTGGAATTCATATTAACATAAAAGAAGGAGTAGGGCTTATCATCTACCGCTTTATGATACATATTTAACAGTTGCTCTTTATCAACGATGGCGGAGTTTTCCTCAATGAATGACATTAACTCTGATACATTCTTTAACTTGAAGATATACAACGAACTAGAATTCAACCTAATGATTGGAGCAAGGACACGATATTTTTGAACACTTAAGCAAAAACTAATGGCGTCGTGTCTGCCTCTCGTTGCCAGTCCATGTAATAACTTGCTGTATCTAACAAATTTAGGGTCGTCTGCAAAATCATCAACAATGATTAAAATTGAATGTAGTTTCTTCATCTTCTGTTCTTTCATATAATGAATTATCTTTCTTTGTGTGTTAATTATTTCTTCCAGTTCTTCAGGTTGGTAGGTGTCATAATATAACTTTTCTTTTTCATCATCAACCTTCATATTATCTTTTTGATATTTCTTGACTTCAACGAAGGTAGGGTCATTATGAACCGACGGGCTAAAAATGAATATACGGGCGAAGCAGTCCCTATAAACATTTAGGATAAGGTTTTGAATTAAAACTGTTTTGCCACCCGTTGATGAAGCAACAACAATTGAGCGAAAAGGTAGTTTTGGCACATGTTCATATTTAGATTGTTTGAAATCGTAATCAGTTATATTTATTGGTTTTATTATTGGAACATCAGACATAATAAAATAATATTAAAGTTATTTAGAAAATATTTTATATTTATTATTTTATATGAATAGAAGTTATTCGGATTATATTGATATAATAGATAAAGTAGAAAATATAGAACAAGTAATAATAACCGATAATAAAATTAAGAAATGTTGTTATTATTCATTAGAATTAATTAAGTTAGGAATACAATATATTAAAATATAAATATTAATATAGATGGGAAGAAAGAAAAAGAATAAGACCGAGTCAGTAGTTTCTTCAACTGATGAAGAAAAAGAAGAAATTGTTATTGAGTTTGCTTGTCCAATGTGTAAAAGAATATTAGAAATGAAAAATGAATTAGAAATAAAAAATAATAAAAATTGCAATTGCTCGTGTATTCCAGCAAGTTTCAAATTGAGTAAAAATGATAAACGAATAAATATCGATAAAACTAAAGACAGTATACATCTGGAAACGGATGTTCATAATATAACTTTTAAATGGGGTAAGGATGCATCACTGTCGGAAAATGGTGATAACGAAACTCAGGAAACTATACGTGAAATGATGAAAAATTAGTATTTAAAGAGTAGATTTAACATAATTGCAACATTTAGTTTTAAAAGTTTAGTTTTATAATTTAGTATATATGGAGGAACATTTAGCGAACATTGACAGTAGTTTAGAGTTGTTGTTTCCAAGATTAGAAAACGTGTTGGAGCAAAATGAAAACATACTGAACATCTTAAAGAGCATGAATATTAAACCTACATATAATAACAATAACAGTTACCAAGCAAAAGAAGTAGATAGAGACAGTAGCGAATACAAAAATAAACGAAACATTTATGTTAAAAAACTGAATGAAAAATCATAAAAGAACCTAAACAATCAAGTCTGGATTACTATCAAGTCAAGTATAAAGAAGACACCAAGAAATACGTTTAATCATTAACCAACAAAATTTCGTGTCTCAAAAGCGGTTTGTTTATTCCTGCTACTTTGTAAGTTTTATTACCCATAATATCATATTCAATTTTATCGATATTGAATATTTTATTAGACCATTTAGAGTTATACTCCTTTCTGTCGGTGTAATTACCCCTTTTCTTTTGAAACACTTTTACCTTGTCGTTCTCCACTATTCTGGGATACTTTCTTTTGTTTTTTTCTCGTAGTTTAAGATTGACCTTTACATTTATTTCATTGTCGTCCTTGTGTGCTTCAGACGGTGTCATCCTTGTTGATGAGTGAGATGTGCTGTTATACTGTTTCAATGCTGGCGTTAGGGCGTCGGTCCATTTCATGTTGTTAAACCTAACTCTATCGTGAATTTTGTTTTTCATCGTTCTAATAAAACGCTCGGCCACATTTGCGTGGGTCTTCGTGACGATGTGGTTTATTCCTTCACTGTTGAAGAAATCCTGAACTTGATTTTTAGTTGCAAACGCTCCGTCGTCATCAGAATACACGGACATCGGATAACCCATCTTTTTAAAGCTTGTTCTCAACGCCTTCAAAACGTGCTCTCCGTCTCTTTCCTCCATCGGTATTACATCTGCTAATTTACTGAAGATGTCAATCACGACTAAAGCATACTGTGGAACGATCTTGTCTTTTGCTAAAGGTGACATATGCATTATGTCTATTTGATATTCATATCGCGCGAATGGAGCGGTATAGGAATTAGTACCTCTATAATTTTTGATTTGTTTATTTGGTTGTTTCTTTAAGAAAGACTTTACATCGTCTATTGTTATTGTTGGGTCTTCTTCCTTTGCCTTCTTGTGTGTCGCTTGTGTGCTTCCGAAGCCCTCGTCTAAGTCGTAATAGATGTTGCTGATTATTTGGTCTTTTGTTAATCTCGCCATTATATTAAATTGTTAGAAAATATTTTTCAATATAAACCCCCACCCCTCAACATAAAATAAAAAACTACTTAAAGAAAAATGGATATAATATAGTAAGAGAAAAAATGACACTGTTTAATTATGATAATTGTCCTTGTAAAAATAAAAAATGTAAGTCTGTCGTGGGACTAGCTAATATTTTACCTGTTGATGTTTGTAATCTTGTAGGTGGTTATATTAAACCAACATGTTTTGATTGTTGGTATTTGAGAGATGAAGAAGAACATTTTATGAGAAATAAAGACATTCCTGAAGAAGGACTGGAAAAAGCAGAACTTCAATTACAAGTTATTAAACTAATGCAAAATAATGTTTTTACTCTACTAGCAGAAAACCAATATAGTATAAAAATAAGACATTACAGAAAACACATTGACCGAGTATTTGATATACAAGAAGTTAAAGAACGGTTTAAAAATAGAAAAATGTATTATCAAGCTTTAAAATCATACTGTAAGAATAATGAATATGAGATTTGTATCATTTTAAAAAAATGTATTGACATTGAAGCTTTAAAACAATTTAAACGTTGTAGGTTTAGCTTTCCAAACCTAAACAGTTCGTGGTCATATAGAAATAACAATTATTATTTGAGACATATTCTTAGCGAATTAATTGAAATTTACATAGACCAATTAATAAAAGGATACGAGCATTATTGTTGTGAGTCTAGTATGAGTTGTTATAGTGGTTGTATCGCTGGTGAGATTGAATTCGGGTCAAATTAACTTTTGTTTATTAATATTATTATCTTATAATATGATTAAACATTGTTTTATAATCTAAAAAGAAGGTTAAGACATTTAAATTAAACCTGAAACCCAGACCAGCCGACCAGCAACCCCTAGCCAAAACTACTTAAAGAGAAAAAACCTTATATATTAAGAGAAAAATGAGTGGGGGTAAAATGTCAGATAATAATTTTATGGTTGAGAATTGTGCTAGCTTACCTGTTGATGTATTAAAAGGTATCATTTCATATAAATTAGGGGAACCTGAGTATTTGAAAATAAAACATAATCATATTAAGACATTAAAGAGAATACAACAACAATATAAAATAAACAGAACAGAAACAAAAAGAAAGACAAAGCGTCGAACTGCTGTAGGTGGTGATGATATAAAGAGACACGTAATTGAGTATTACATTTCAAGAAATAAACCTTTAAGCATTAAAAGCATTGAAGATATAGTTTTTAATGAAAATGAAAACTTAGGTTGTTTGTTAGATGGCATTGAAACCGATAACAGTTATGGAGAAGTTATAATAGTTGAGGTAAATATGTTTGTAAGGTTTCATCATTTCAATTATTATGAAGACGACCATTTTAACACTTTTAGTTTTCATTTTCATAGTGATGATTTTGTAGATAATATAACCATAGATAATATATCCGAAGTAATGATAGAGGCACATCAAACAATATACAGATGTATTGATAGTGAAAGAAGTAGAATGAATTTTGAAGGAGTACAAAACATAAGGTTTAAACTAATGGTTGATGAACCTGTGTAATTCATAACTAAACCATAACCCCTAGCCAAAACTACTTAAAGAAATATTACCTTATATATTAAAAGGAAAATGAACGGTGATGGAATCAATAATTATATCAATAAAAAATGCTATGATTGTTGTCACTTCAAAAAAGAAAATATGGAATTGTATAAATTGAGTTTACCTAATGAAATAGTGAATAATATTATTAATTATTCAATGGATGGTGAAGAAGACATATGTAAAAATTGTAAAACTTGGAGAGATAATCAATTTTTAATCAAATGTCTGTTGGGAATAAAAAGAATACATAATAGAAATGTAGAAGATGATATTTTAATATTTCTAACTGTAAATAAAATACCACCTTACGATTGTGTTAAACAGTTTCTTAAAATCAGTAAGAAAAAATATGACACGATTTACGATATATTATGGATGTTGGGTTATAGTCAAGAGAAAGGAGAAGATGTTAAAGAAAATATCAAATTATTTATTGAAAGTAAAAAGTTTAATGTTCAGAATACAGTGAGAGATGTTAATATTATTTTTAAAATGATGTATGAAAGAAGTAAGACAAACCAATTAGATTATTATCCTGAACTGAAACTATAAATAATAAATAATAACATGTAAAATCTTATATGTTATAATTATACTGAACTTTTAACCTATAAATGAAAATTAGTGAGAAAAACACTAACAAAACAAATACACCACCAACACCCCAGAACTTGATAACTACTAAAAGGGTTAACTCTTTCAAATGAAAAAAATGTCGGCCCCCAGCCCAACAATGAACAAGGGGGGCAATTACCCAAATGATTACCTTAACGAAAACGATAAATAAGCTCCCTAAAAACCCTCTTTTAAAAACGAATAAGGGGGAACACAGATTTGAGATGAACATAAAAACCAGAACAGGCAACCCTCAACAGACCACCCCCCAGGCCCCCTACTTTCTCCATTTTTTCCCCCCCCCCCCCAAATAAACAAGATAGAAAAGCCCACTCAAGAAGCAGGACCCTTGCAAAAGGAGGACCTAGGACCTACAAAACATGACCCAAAACACAACACCAGGCTTAGCCAGGCTTCTAACCTTTCCCACGTCCTTGAACCATCGCAACTCGCTGCAGCGCTTTGCAACCTTCTGTCCAGCCACATACCAAGACAACCAACCCTCTTCTGGACCATCACCACTGATCTTTTTGAATTGAATGCGGCCGCCATCGCGCGCCACCTCCTGAAAGTTTGCACCCTGAGACAGCTGGCCAAGCTTCTCAGTCGTCTTGGGACACTCGGCATGAACCGCCACACCTTCATTCGCAGTCACAACCCACTTGGGTGGTCTCTCTGGGTGATGCTCCTTCCAATCCGTAGCATGGTACCATGTCCTCTCCAAGCATCCAGTCATTGCCACGATACCTTCGCAGGCATCGCCGGTTGAAAGGTCCTACGCAGGCATCGCCGCTTTCAAACTGGCTTGAAAGCTGGGGAAGGGAGGGGTAAGGAAGCAGCTGCGCAATTCAAAGCTGTGATATTCTTACGTTCAGCCTGAAGATCTTAAGCTACCACCCGGCTCCTGATAGCAAGCTCCACCCCGGCGATGCTTGGCAAAGGCTTTCTCCAGGAGCGCAACGTAGAGCTTGCCATCCGGGATGCTGGCAAACTGTGGTCTTGGTGGTTCCCAGGTGTCCCAGCGAAAGCCCACGGGCAAATAGTCATCAACCTGGGGTTCCAAAAGAAACACCTGGTGAGGGGTTCAAAAACAAGGGCCCCGCCTGGATCACCGGCCAGGTATCCGTTTTCCAATCATAGAGCGTGATTTCATACTTGCCGTCGAGTGCAAGTTCCTTAGTGAGGAAGATCTTCTCTTGGATGTAACCAGGAAATTCCATCATAGAAGCGATGGCTGCCACCAGCCAACAATCGCCCATCTTTCCCTGACAAGCATCTTGAGGCCTACAATCATCTCCAAAGAGTACCGGGCATGGTGTCATCGCCAAAGCCCTCATCCACTGCACTTCCTTACCTTTTCCAATGCTCTCTAGTGTGTGTGGCATTTCTGGGTCCTTCCAACCTTCAGGCACATTGAGGCTGGCTGCGCCGGTCGATGGGTCTGCAGCGACAAGGTCGATATCATCATCGTCTCGAAGTCTCCATGATACTAAATCTGGAGAGTAGCCTTGGGTTGTATCACTCATGGCGAACTTGAGATCACCACAAGCCCCGGGCTTTCCGCTGACAAGGCCCCAAATTTCCTCCTCTGCGAAGTAGACAATGCACTGGCCACCCCATTTGTCCTTGAAGTACAAGGGCCTACCATTCACAAGTTCTTCTTGCCTGAGAAAACAGCCTTTCACGCTACTCGGCTCTCTGACCACTATCGCTTTGGCAGCTTTGGAAATTTGCTCCTCAGCCGACAACTGTTGCAAAGCGCAACCCATCTCTGGCTCTTCCACAAAAGAGCTGGCGTCCCCGGTCTGCTTCCAAACACTCCAAGTACCGCCCAGATGTGGGGCACGCTTGGTTTGTAGTCGGCAGCTAGCCTTCATGCTACATTCATGGTGGACTTGCCACTGCTGCCGCTTGGATTGGTAGAAAAGGAATCGACTCTTTGCGGCGAACAAGAAAACGGGGCGATGGCAATAGTGTTTGTCTCTCATTTGCACATACACTCCATTCAACTCATCTCGAGAGCAGCCGGAGATGACCAAACAGTTATCTCCGGTTCCGGCGTGAGGGCCAACACCCACGGATTTGTAGTTCTCGGCGAAGACCCAGCTCACAAACTCCTGGATTTGCAGCTCCCCATCACCACTGGAGTCTGCTTGCGTCAAGAGGTGATCAATGGCATCATTGTCCCATTCCACAGGGTCAAGAGTCTGCAACACGGCTGCAAGCTCTTCACGGCTGATGCTGCCAGTTTTGTCCTTGTCAAACTTTTTGAAGGCCGCCAAGACAGTTGCATCCACCGACATCCTGACACCTCGGCAACTACTGACTCCTCTTGAGTCTTGCGATCTTGGGCCAATGTCTGAGCCTGGCCACTCAACTTGTCCCACACAGCAAAATACAAGCTGGCACGCTGATTGTGTCCAACAAAGGTTCGCAAGCAAGGCGCCAAGCCACACTCACACATGCAATCTGTTGCCATTGTTCGTGGCGCACATTCCAAGGCATGAGACAGCAAAGCAATGAAGGTTTGGCAAATACATGCCATACCAGCACAGCTCTGCCAATTCAACAGCCGGCCTGAGAATATGCAGCCAGGGGCAGGCTGCACAGCAGTATAACCTCGCAAAGAGATCCGCAACCCCCTATGGACGAGTGCCATGTTGCAAGCACCTTCTTTTTTGTAGTTGTTTGAGACTTCTGGGCTGCAAAATACGATCTTGTGTTCCTCTTCTTCAAAAGACACAGAAGTTGACCGGGTCCCGACCGGAGTCTGTGAGCCCCTCATTTTACAAAACAAACGGGTTCACACTTGGGGTGGAAGGCCAAATTCTGGGCGTTCTCTAAATCTTTCCAAATGCTGTATGCCAAATGGGCGGCATACCTACCAAGTAAAATGTTGGCCTAGATCTGGGGTACACACAAAAACATATTGTTGGTTCCTTTTCTTTCGGCTCGGTACTTTGTTTGTAAAGGGTTACACGAGCATAGAACCCAAATAGCATACCACGGCTACGGAGCATGACGCAGCATCCTAGTGGCTCCACCTGCATCATGATGATGCTGACAGCATCACGCTGAGACACCAGCCGCGAACCTGTACGCGCTAGCCGTGCTACATTTAAGGCAGGGACGACGTGCAAATGAGTTCGACAGCATCATGGTGGTGCGAACAGCATCAAGATGATGCAGCCAGCGCCATGATGACACAGCCACGAATCATGATGATGTTGACAGAATCATGGCGCTACATGACCCGCGAACCATAACTCAGCATCGAAATGATTCCAGCAGCATCATGGTATGGTTGGCGCCATCATGATGTTACACCAGCCACGAAACAAGACGACGACGTTCAACAACATCATGATTACGCGGTCAGCATCATGATGGTACCACAACCACGAATCAGCACCCCCCAGCAGCCTGCCGTCAATCTCGACAAAATGCGCCCTCAAAGTACCCCTCGAAACAGCACCTGCACCCTCTAGCACCCTGCCGTCAACCCACAATTATGCACCCACCGTCATTAGCGCCTCCAACAGCACCTGCACCAGCACCCCTGCGTTCCACTTAGCACTCGCCGTCTACCACACCGTCAACAACAGCTACCCCGAACAGCACCCCAAAGCAGCACCTGCGCCAGCAGCCCAAACTGTATGCGTTTCAGCACCAATGCGCTAACACCACCAACAGCAGCTACCCGCCAGCGCCCCAAACTGCATGCCCCCTAGCGCCCTGCCGTCAATCTCGCAAAAATGCGCCCGCACCGCCACCAGCACCTCAAACAGCACCTCAAACTGCACGCCCTCTGGCACCCTGCCGTCAACTCACAATTATGCACCCACCGTCACGAGTGCCTCCAACAACACCTGCACCAACAACAGCTACCCCGAACAGCGCCAGCAGCCCAAACTGTATGCGTTTCAGCACCAATGCGCTAACACCACCAACAGCAGCTACCCGCCAGCGCCCCAAACTGCATGCCCCCTAGCGCCCTGCCGTCAATCTCGCAAAAATGCGCCCGCACTGCCACCAGCACCTCAAACAGCACCCCAAACTGCATGCCCCGTAGCACCCTGCCGTAATCTCGCAAATCACTTTCCCCTCTTTATTAGAAGTTAGAACCCCTCTAGCTTTCAGCTATCTGGAGAGAAGAAGCAGACAAAGAAAAAGAAGAGACAAACAAACCCATATCTGGATGGGGAAGCAAAAACACCCCCTGACAGTTCTTCAGGGGGCTCGAAACACGGTAAGTACCCGGTAAGTACACATTTGCAACCGGTAGCCAGTGGAAAAGGACACCCTTGATGTCATCGACCAAAAAGCAAGGGGCAAAATATTGTTGGACAATGAACTGAAGGCCCACTTTCAACTTCCCACTGGTGGTTTGGTGGTTGGGTGGGAACCCCATTTACCCTCCACAAGAAGGGGCTTCAAATCCCAACAACAATCCGAACCACCAATGGACCAACTGGGGCCTGCTTGGGCGCCCTTACAGTAAATCGGCAACACATGGGCCGGACGCTACGCATTCGATTGTGTAGCGGACGCAGCTGGGCGTAATCTATAAAGGGCTCCCTGGAAACAAAATGCTGCCCAAGATGGTGGGGCGGGGGGGGGTAAGGGAGCCCTGTAATTTATCATACTCTACAATTAGAGTTTGAAAAATGAAACTGTAACTGTTAAACCACATTAGCTTATGATCATGGGACAATGTGTGTTACTATTTAGCCCCTCTTTCCAAAATTTGAACTGGATGCCCAACCGTTAAGACATCACCCCACCAACAGGAACTCGCTCAACAGGTAGACAAAATTGGACAACAAATCACAGGGCCGTTTCTCTAAGACCGTTTCTCTTTGGCAAGCGAGGCCAACTGGAGAAATCAGGTTTAAGAAGCGCGAGCGGCATGTTTTGGGACATTTCACTGCCGCCAGGGGTTGATTCTAAGCAAACGTTGCAAGTTAAAATACTGCAACTACAAAAACCCAGAGTCGCGGTACCTGTACCACACATCTAAAAAGTGAGTTTTGCCAAAGGACCGGGGAATGCAAAGCGATCGCCTCTTGGGTTGCCAGGACTAAAAGTAGACCAGGGTTGCCGAAACTGGTTCATTGGCTTCAGTGAGTCTTCCTCAAACAGCCCGTTCCGTGCTTCTGTTCCTTCGCCCGCCAGTGGCCCAGGCCCTCAGCATCTCTTGCCTCAGTGGCCAGTAAGGAACCCTTCCAGCCGTCCTCAAAAAGGAAACCAAGGCTTAGGGGTGAATAAGCTTCATTGAGGTCAAACAATGCCAACTCAAGCCAAATGATGGAGGCCTCAGGGAGGATGGGGGGTAGGGTCCCTGATGTGGCTGAAAACCTGTTGACATGAATCCGGCGGACTTCTCTGCTGGTTTTAGGGTCCATGAGTCCTTGGCTTGACACCGTTTTTTTTGTTCACCCCCTGGTTGTGTGTGTGTGTGTGTGTTTTATTTATCAAGGAGATGTCACGGCTTGAATTAATTTAAATGATATTTTTGAGAGGAAGCACGTGTGAATCCGGGTCAACCTTACCCTCCTACCATTCTGTTCAAGCATTCCTCTTCTCAGAATCACAGAACCCAGGGATCATTGCTTGTTTCCGATCGAACCCAGGCATCGAATTGCTCGAGCGCCTCGGACTCTACAACTTGTTCTTGCGCATGTCCCCGCCGATCACGGTTTCAGCGTAAGCAAGGAGCATCTCAGAGACCATGGAGCACAAAGGGGCCGCGTGGAATACAGGGCCCCAAACTGGCGCCGTGGCGGTGAGTGAGATGGAACCCATCAGGATTCACGAGTCTTGCAAGGGCCAGTCAGGTTGCGCCGTGGAGTGGGAGGGCTCAAGATTTGGGTGCAAATTTTAATAGGGGACAGCATTTAGGTGGGGATTCATGTTTGGGAAAGGCTCCCAATTAAATGCATGGCGAGTTGGTTGCAAGTCCAGCCGACTAGCACTTGCTAATCAGTGAGTGTCAGAAGTGTCGACGAACGAAGGGCATCTGAAGGTGATGTCCATACACCCCATGACCAGAAATGCAGCAAGCCACGCTTCGAAATGGCCGGGTGTTAAATACAGGGTCTGTTCGTTTTTTACTCATACCGATCCTCTGGAAAATTGAACCCTCTGTTGAACCAAGCATGTTGGCTAGTTGGCACTTAGCGCGGAAAAAAACACGGGTGAAAGGCAAGCGCCACACCAGCCAAGCCATGCCTTTTGAGACCGGACATGGCCCCTGCTGACATGGCTGCTTGCCTTGGGCTCCGGAAGGTTCATGTCCACAAGAACAAACAATTTCAAGGGACCCGCAGGCACCAAAAAAGGGGAAACCAGCGCAAGGTTTCCCCACGTCTAGTTGCCAGTTGACCACATGGATACATGTCCGTCTGGGACCTGGGGCACCACGCCCAAGAGTGTAAAGGTTCCAAAGAAGTTGACCACCCTACCATGGGGAAATTGGGCAGATTGAAGGTCGACCATCCAGCCTTGGTAAACAATAACTGACCCATTTCCCTCAAGCTGATTCTTGCTTGCCCAAAGGACCTGTGAACCTTTTAGGGCCATGCTAAAGATAGACCAAAAGGAAACCACAAGGTCAAACGGTCGGCCCTGGGCTGAGGATGGTTTCTTGACTGGTCCCGGCCCCTCAGTTCCCCGGCCGCAAGCGGCCGCGAACACGCGGCAACGTTTTGGGATCACACCACGGCAAGTCTCGGACTCGAGCCGAAAGGATTCATGGGACCCTTCTCACAATGTCCAAACAAACAAATCACCAGCTGGGTCTTATTGAAAGGGGCCTGGCCTGCATGACCCACTTCGATGGCTTTTGGTTTGTTCGTTTACTCCGCCAGAAAGGCACAGGGGCACGACGCCATGTGGTGTGTCCAACTGGACGAATTGCTCTGAAATATCACACACCTCCCAAGCGGAACAAACTGTAATTTAGCAACTCCAAGATGTCGGTGTAAACGTGGGTGTAATACACTTACCCGTGGCACCTGTACACGTCTTTGCGCCCTCTTCTCCCTCTTCGCCCTCCTCAAATCACCGGGCTGCAGACCCTTGTGACAGGTCATAGTGAATAGTCATTGCATCCCCAACTGACAGAGCTTGGTGACTAAAACCCAATATGTTGACTTGTTGAGACATTGGGGACCAGATCCTTTTATTCTCCAACACAGGGAACCCTCGCCCCCCGCCTGCCCCCCGTCACTGTCTGTTTTTGCTCGGCTTCAGCCAGACGCGCAGAGAAACGTGCGAGTTACGCGTTTCTCACATGCTGCGACTCAAAGCGCGGTGAAACGAAGCTACTGGACCCATGTTTTGTTACATCCTCAGTCTTGCCCTTCGAAAGGTGGCTCCAAAAGACATCAACCTGCAAGAATAATGCGGCACTGTTTGTTGAGGGTACCCATTTTACCTTTGTTCTCTTGTTCGGAACTGAGGCAAACCATTTGGAAACCCTGTCACATATGTTAAGCTCAGGTCGACCGATACCACCCTTCAAGGGCTCGGCTAGGCCCACCTTTTCAGATTCACTTCTGGCAACAACCTGAAAAAGCCAGTTTGAGAACCCCCTCCCAAAAGAAGAACACGCTGACTTCAATGGGACCAGAACTACGGATCAGCGTATCTGTGGGAACAGAGAAAGACAATGCAAAAGTGGCACGGAATACCATCCACCCTCTGCCAATCCTGGGTCTGACTGTCAACATTTTCCGATGCGATCCGTCCATAGGTCGCCTGTTGGAAAAATAGATTTCCTTGATAAATGGAATAAAGCCAATCTATTTCAGTGCCATCTATTTCTAACCAAACTAACCGATCAAAAGGACACCTATGATCCTGTCCAGACCCTTGCTTCGTCTTTGGCCCTGCGAGTGAAACCTACCAACCATCAACTTCCCAGCTGAAAAGCGCATAAAGTGTTCGCCAATGTTGAACAGATTCCTCTCATCGCCATGGTTTTCGGGAGTCAATGTTTATCTGCAATACAATTGATCAGTTCCCAGACGATGGAAAAACAAATAATCAGTCCATAAGTTGA
The DNA here is from genome assembly GCA_963377175.1 of Effrenium voratum. Lineage (NCBI taxonomy): Eukaryota > Dinophyceae > Suessiales > Symbiodiniaceae > Effrenium > Effrenium voratum. The sequence goes on from CAUJNA010003869.1 coordinate 299,942, forward strand.
TACAGCTCTCAGTTGTTCCTCTTGTTTCTTGGGCATCGCGCTTGAGCCAGCGAGTTGTTCAGCTTTGGAAGCTCGATGGATCGAGAAACGGAGTCAGATTTGTCTCAGGGACAACCCCCAAGAAAAGACGTATTTGGATGATGGACATTTTGGCGTGGTCCTGTCGTTGCCCGCAAACAAACTTTGAGAAGGCTGGTCAAATTCGTCCCGCACTGGTTGGTGGAAGATTGGCACCCCGTTTAGGGCGACAAAAATCATTGGCCCGGTATGGTAGCTTTGTCAGGACAACCCTGAGCCCCACACTTGTACGCGGGTCAGTGTCTTGCCTTGGTTGAAAAGAACAAGTTTGCCCACTTCTTGGTTGCCTTGGGTAAATGAATCTGCCACAAGCTTTAGCCAGTCTTAGATTCAGCAGTTCAGGCACGCTTCCGTTTCGTCGTTCAAGCCGAGAGCTAGCGCAGCTCATTCCTGAACCTCTGCGGCTGCCGCTTCCTTCCACTCAGCCAGTGAAACTTACGTGCGCCCCCGAGAAAAAAATTACGACGTTTGCCCGGCTTTGGGGATTTGTCTTAGTGGAGCCCTCCCAAATGAACCAAAGACTCCACAAACTCCGACCGAACCGACTCAGCCTGGTGAACAAAAAATCACAAGGCCAGCTGGATATACTTGATGCTCCTTTTACCAACAGAGACCAGCAGAGCCTGAGATGCATACGAAGAAAGGACCTACCTGGACGGCGCGGAGTGGGTGCAGAGGTGGATGGTTAAGCAGTTGGGAGGCTACTTCACCAACCGAAATTAGGGATGCCCTAGCACATCCAAAAGTAAACTTGACAACATGCGGAGCCGTTCTCCTGTTCGGAGGGACTCCTATGAAAGAAACCTTCATCACACGTCGCAACCCGTCTCCGTGGTGCCGCTTCTTTCTTGCCCGGAAACACTATCTGAGCACAAGGGCCTCACGCTAGAGTTGCTAAGTCGGGAACTGGTGGCAAGGGATTTGGCCAAATCCCAGTTTAGAGCTGGTGCCGAACCCCGAGGTACCCAAGCCCAGGTACGAGCCTCTGATGTCAAAAAGCCAGAGTGCAATTGAGAGGCTGAGAAGGTTGCGGGGCTACCCTCTTCAGGCTGGTTCAAAGAGAAAGTGACGGGACAGCCACAACCCCTTTTGGGTCCTCCGATTTCGACGCATACCCACCTCAACTCATGTCGCTCCTGCTTGGTGCGCAGCTCCTCCTCCTCTCTCATCCTTGCCTCATGCATCACCTCGGACCCGGAAAACGAAGAAAAGCGCGTAGTCTTCATGGAGTCGCAAAATAGAGCACCCCCACAAAATAGTGGTTCTGATGTTGGTTTCCCTTTAACCCCCCCCCTCCCCCCTCCCCCCCCCCAAAGAAAAAAAAGAAAACAAAGGAAAAGACAAAGGAAGGTACCCTCAAAAAAGGCAAGGCCAAAATTGCGCAGGTGTCCCCCAGAGGACAGTTTCTCAACCTCACTTCCTGAGTGGTTTGCAACCGAAAGAATGCACATGTTTGCTTGCCGAATGAGCTTCCCGCAAAGCATCGACTCTCGCCTGAAAGATAGTGTTTACAGAGCAACTTGCTCCCTTTCCGGGGCTCTCTTGTGCTTCAAGAAAAGAGCTTATGGCAGGTTGACACCGCAGCTGTGGTTCGGAGCCATAGGCCATGTTCCAACGTCCGGGTCGGCTCCCCAACGTCTAGCCCGGGATCGACGTGGCCGCCGCTGCGGGCCCCGGCCCGGAGGCCCAGAAGCTGATGCCTCGGCGGCGCTCCGCGCCCAGGTCCGCGGGGCTTACGGACCTTCCCACGACTCCAACGAAACGTCCCGGGTGTTCCGCTCGGAGAGTTTTTTTGCAGGGACCTGTGGATGCTGATCCAAAAAGAAAGCGTCGAAAGGCGCGTGGATGAAACCATGTGTTGAGGTTTCTCTTTGGAGGGCACAGTCATTGCCAGTCAGCGAACCCTTCCTTGGTCGCTTGGGCTTGGTGGCTTTTCAGAGAGCAGTTCCTGACACCGCATGGAACGAAACCCTTGGATCCAAACCACCAAGCCGGTGAGAAGCGAGCGGAGAACAAACGGGGATCCGGATGCATACACCTGAGCAGTGCCTTGTAAATGGTGGCGTCCCTGTATTTTGGTGGAAAAAGACATGCTTCAAATGGGCAAGATGTATCTTTTAAGGCGCCCTGACAAACCTAGCCTTCTTTGCGAGTCATGATAGTCTTCATCTAAACTGAACTAGAAGCAATTTTCATCATCCCAAGCCATTGGCCTTTCTAGTAAGCAGCCACATGCCCCACTTTGTTCCCAAATGATACAAAAGATCACGGGCAGGTTCTGTGTTGGTCCGGGTTTGTAACGCAAACCAGTTTCAGCTTGCTAAAACCTGCTGGTTCCTCTGAAAGCTGAGCTTGTTGAAAAGGTTCATCAGGCTGGAGTATCTCAACGTGTCCAAGAAATATCTGGCGACGAACTAAACTGAGAAAATACAATTCTGAGACAAACAAACGGAGAGACAATTAGACAGGCCGCTAGATCAACAATTTTATCACAATGCATGGGGACAAATTGAGCTCAAGATTCTCCCAACGCCTTTCAAGCTGCGCCAGAGATCCAATATTTGGCCAAGGGCTTGCACCTGGTGGCTCATGTATACGAAAACTTCAGGTCCTGACCACCCCAGTTGTTGCTGCGCTGCTTATTTGGCCGCCCCCCAAACTCCCGGCTGGGATTAAGGGCCCGAGCCAAGGCCCCAAGGCCCCGGCTGCGCGTGAGACGCCAAGTTCCGCTCCTCATACTCAGCCCGCGCCTGAAAGCGGAAAGGGCTGGGTGAAGATTGGAGACAGTTCAAAGAATACCTGGGAGTATCTGCTGTTAGGGGCCGCCCCAAATCAGGATTTTCATGTTCCTTTCGGTTTTCCTGTAAAACCCACAAACAAAGGGCACCTATCCCCTCCGCAGCGTCCATGGGATGCGCTCTGCTTGAGGCTCGGAATGCCTCGAAGCTAAGGTGCAGAGAGGAGGCCGGATACAACTGTGCCCTTCGGCTTTAAAACTCTCCTCCCGTCCACGAAGGTGGCGCGCCTTCTTGGGGCTCTTCCAAAGGGATTTGTCTGGTGGGTTCTGTGACAGTGGACAGGAGGGTCATAAGCATGGGCTGGTTTGCACCAAAAACTTGGAACCTGTTCAACCGAAGACAGACTCCATACCAGTATGTTGCCTACTGTCAGTCTCCACAACTAACTTTGGTATGGAGACTCATGGGCAAATCTTCGAGCCCGGTTCTTGTAGCGGCAGAACGCGGGTGGAAAGGCTTCTTGCACGGCAACTCGAGGAGCGAGGCGCATCAAACCGACGTTTCACTAGGCGCCAGCAACCTGAGCCACGATGCTTTCTACAAAGCCAATACCCGGAAAAAAAAGAAGGAATCCCAAGTCAGGGACGGGCCTTCTCCCGGTGAGCTCGAAACCCCATAACACTTTTTAGGGTATATAATCCAAAAGATTCCAAACAAAAATGGACTACCCATAACTTAATCCCAAAACGATAGAAACCCAGGGTCTCCTTGTTCCCTTACTTATTTTAGGGGCATCCACCGTCACGAAGGCTCGGAGGTGTTTATTTATTTTTTCCCGGCGCGGCCTGCGGCTCGGACAGCACGTTGAAGGCCTACCAGTCGAAAGGGGTGCCCCTTGGTCACTCCCAAGGGCCTCAAAGAGGAACTGAGATGTTTCGTTTGGTCAAGCAGTGAATTGGTGGTTTGGATTGGTGATTTCCATTGGTGGTTTGGTGGTTGGGGGGTAGTTTCCGATTTACCCTCTACAAGAAGCAGGAGTTCAACTGAGGACTACCTGAGTGAAGGTGAAAACGCCCCGTCTTTAAAGGCAAAACATGTACAACCCCAACTCCGTAACGGCTCCCTTCCAACCACCAAATGGGAAGGGATTCATTCTAGGTTTCAGCTTCCCTCCAACTGAAGGTGTGTCAAGCTGACCTGCAAAAAGCACCTAAAGTTGTCACAAGTTAGTAGGGAAATCGTCATTCGGTCATACCACAGAGCAAGAGCAAGCGAGAATGGAGCGATGCTGAATTAAACAACGGGACGCAATCCAGGATGCGCTCTTTTGGGCGGGTGTTCCAACAGAGGGTGTAACAAATTGGTTCTTTCCGACAAGCCAAGGAGAGACCAAGGAAACACCCCCACAAAGATCCCTCAACCCCCTCACAAAGATCCCTCACACGCAGCCTGTGGGAAATCGGCCCTTTCTGCCCTCAAAAGCTGCTACTAAACCAAATCCCTCTAGCCGAAGAATGCAGGGTGGAGAACTTGAGCCGAGGAGTTTGTGTATCACAAGGTTGCAACCCATAAGTTCCCATGAAGATCTAGGCTGCCCTCCACTTGAACCTCTCAAGTCCCCAGCGTGACAAAACCAGCGTGAGACTCTTCATGGGATCTGTTAAGCCCTGGCAAGCAGAGGGATTCCGAGCACAAGGGATGGTGCAGGCCCGGACCACGGTTTGGATTGGGACAGCCCCAATCTCTTGAGTGAAAAGCAAAGAGCGAAGGACGAACCTGCTCAAACATCTTCCTGCAAATTAGGAATAGCAAACAGAAAAAAGGCAAAGCAGACAGCAAGCCATGTGAGGAAAGGTCAACGAACTAGGTCCATTCAAGGGACATATGCATGTGAATGGGCCATCCCCTCCCTTCAAGTAGTTTTGAGAATCCAAACCAAACAAACATGCGCACTTCTCAAGGCTCCTTATTCGAAGGTCACTGTCATGGTGGCTGTCGCACCCCTGATCAGGGGATCTGTCAGCATCACCAAGAAAAAGGTTTGTCTCAAGACCCCCCAACATGGACGGGCCCTAATTGTTGTCCCTTAGAACCAGCCCAACAGGCCAAAATAGACAAGCCCCAAGGTGTTTTGAGGCATAGGTGTGAACAATGTCATGTCCACTCGAATGGGTGCACGTTTTGGAGTTGGCACCCTTGATGTGGGTGTGTCTGTTTTTTTTAGGAGGGTACCCCTTTTTGGGTGGTGCTTTTCATGGCAACTAACAGGAAAACCCACCATTTTGGGGGTCCAACCTTAAAAAAGACAAGGTTCCCATGTGGTTGTTCAAGTTGGAACTTTTGAGGGAAGCTACGACACCCACAGCTCCATATCCCACTCGGCAAACCCAATCCTCCATGATCAGGTCCCAGTCGACCTGGTCCTCCTTCCTCTGCAGCTCCTGCCGAGAACTCCGCAGTTCTTTGTTTGTGCTCTTGTAGTCTTGGGAATGCGGTGGATGCCCTAAATAAGGTAAACGTTGTAAGTGCCAATGATTTGTGGTTGATCTGCTGGCAATATCAAGAGCAGCCACCCTATCAGAGCAAGCAGAATCAAAGAGTAGTTGTAGAGGGTTGCAACCCAAAGTTGGCCCACATTTGGTATACGCGGAAAACAAGCTTCAGATTCTGTTTCATTCTTAGTTCACCCTAAACTACAAGTTAATGCTTTTGGTGAACCCCCTGTTGGTTGGAATCTAACGGGATGCCAAGAGAAAACTCACCATTTTCAGCGGCCCACTATTTTGAGAAACACTCCTACGGGTACTTTGTCATACTGTGGATGGACGAAAATCCTGCATCACCTATTTAAGAAACCCTGGAATGATGAGTCTCCTGAAAATACCGTAACAAACCATAGTTTCAACCATGGTCTCTGAACGGTGGTGCGAAATGGATTTCGCAACCATCCACGGTATTGCAAGTAAATCAATCACAAACCACTGGAAGCTTAGAGGGCGTCCCTATGGTCATATTTTGCTTACCCTGCGAACCGCAACCATCCACAAAAAAAAGCCTACGAATCCTCCAACTAACATGGCACCTGTGGGGAGGTACCTGGAAGATCAAATTCCTTTTGAAGGGGCCCCCTGTCAGTTGCCATGTTGGGAGGGAGGGTACCCTGCGGTGAAAGATCGCTAAGGGCGATCTTCAACGAGCAAGGTCCAAGGATTCGTTTGCCCGGCCACCCGCCTCGGCCAGGGAGCCGCACATCGGCTCCCGCACCTTGTACCGCTCCCTCTGGGCAAAGAAGGCCTTCGGTGGATCCAAAGGATCCAAAAAAATGCAGGCAAGCAACCACACGACAACAGGGAACCTAGGTGACCTCTTGGACAAATAGATGGGGTTGCCTGGCAAATGGAGCATGAAATCATTCTAAACCAGCGGAACCCATCTAATTTTAACCAAGCTGACCTTTAAAAATCACCTGCGACTGCAAAAGCAAAGTCTTCTTTGCTTCCTTTACTTGCCATATTGAGTTGGAATCCACCGTACCAACGTCGGTCCATCGCCATGTCATAAACTATGACTACTTTGTCGCTCGGTTCTTGGTATCACAGAAAATGGACTACTCCCCCCATTCCAGTTTGCGCGATTCTGCCTGCCCCAAAGTTCTACGAGAACTTGGTTGTCAGGGGCAATAGAAGCTGGTTGGTGTCCCTTTCACCCCCTGAAAAACAGCCAGCTCCGTTTCATTGCAATCAGGAGTGTCCCTTCGACTTGGAACAAATCGCCGAAAAGTGAAAAGTGATTGATTCCTGTTTGACGCTCTTTCTGAACCCAAGCTAAAAATCCCAGGCTGAGCCCCTCCTGGAGGGGCCATCGAACCGTCAAGCCTCTTGTGTTCGCCATATGTCGCAAAACCATTTGCTCAGCCATCCAACAGCTGGAAAAAAAACATGGCCCAAGTTAAAGCCTACACTAACAAGGGATAGTCCACAAATCTCCCCTGCAGATGAACACCGAAGACCTTCATGTGTCTAATTTCTGGCGGAGTACATCCGCTTTGGAGAACTTCCGCCTCTCAAGGCCCCGCTTCCGCTAAAAAACCGGCTCCAAGTCTCCAAGTCGTGCCTCCAACTTACACCCAGCAAATCCCAGGTGGCTTTCTGGGCGGCCAACACCGGATGGATCCAGCGAACCTCACACCATGAGGACACTTACTTGAAATCCACCCACCATGCTATGTTAATACAGCCCAAGGGGGAAATAGGGCTGGCTCGTGCTCGGTTCCACCTGCCAAACTGGCCCCTTTTTGCCAGTTGCTCTGTAGTAAACATGGCCATGTCCTGCTCACTTCAAACCAACCCAAGAGTTGATGGTAAAACCACACAAGACAGGGCGGCGATTCCAACCCGTACAATCCCAAACGCATCGTGTCGGACCCGTCCCTCAGTTCTCAGTTCCTGAGTGGAGCAAACCACACAAGTCTCACGACGTTTTGTTTACTAAAATGATCCAAAGCCAAAAAGCGCCTCAAGGCCCACTCGGGATGTGAGTTCCGCACCCAAAACCCAAAACTGAATGAAGCCTTCCAGAGCTCATCCTTGGTGAGGCTCCGGAAGTTGGCCTCCTGGCGCTGCTCGGGGCTCGCGCCGCGAGCACAAGGAGTCCAGGAACCCTAGGGTGGATGCCCTAAATATCGCAAGTAGAGAACAAGGGAAGACCTACAAACGTCCATCATTTGTGGTTGACTTACTCGCAAAGTGCTACAAATGGCCTAACAGCTCCCAGGGCGCTTTTTTTTTAGAGACACGTGACAAAAGAAACAGTTTAAACAAGGCATAGGCGGGGGATTCCCTCTGAACCACAACTTGCTCTGCACAAAAGAAAGCATCATCTCCATGGGTTTCAGGCTAACCGAATCCCTTCGAGGGGCGAGTCAAGTTGGCCAAAGGTGAATCAGGTTGGAGTCCTGTCGAAACCAATCAAGAACCGTGGTCTAACTTGAAGGATTGCAGCGAATTGCTGTGGGGTTTAGATGGGTCTGTCTCTTTCTGAGGGAAACCAAAAAGGTTGGTTTTAACTGGAAACCAAGGAAATCAACTCATTTTGGGGGTTCCCCTACTTTCAAACAAAGCCTAAGCTTCATAAGGTGCGCCAAATCAATGGATCCCCTTGATTTGCTGACCATCTGACCAAGCTCAACCCCTTGGTATTTCAGAACCAGCCACACAAAAAAAGGAAACCCATCTTCTCATCCGCAACCAGGGTTGGACTGCTCGAATTTCCTGCACCTGGTTTCTGAGAGCAAGCTGCTGCTCTTTTCGCCTACCGCCGACTCGCAGAAGGTCGCGCCAATCCACTTTTGCAACTCGCGCAACATTCGGAAGGGTCTAACAAACGGGTTAAGGCCAACGTGATTTTCGCATCCGATTTTGCCACCCGTTTGTTGGAACCCATTCGGATCAAGAGACTCACAGCGCCGGCGCCGGAACCGCCGGCACAGGGCGCAGGAAGTGGGGCCCCAGCGCTTTCAGCGACGGCGCCCCGATCTGCGCCATGGCGTGGTGGAGCTCCGCTGAGAGCATCTCCACCAAAGCCACGATGCCTCGAGAACAAGGCGCCAGAGGGCGAAACTGACTTTTCCGAGCGGAAAGCAACCGGGGCCTACTAAGGGTGTTCTTTTACTGTGTCCAAGGGTCTAAAGGATTTCTAAGGGATTGATTGAGGTTACCGAAGGTTTATTGGTTGGAAGCTAGCACAGGTTTGCTGAGGGTTTGCAGCAGGTTACAAGGAGTTTGTTCAAGGTTTATGAGTGCTGCCGAGCTACTAGGGATTGCTGAAGATTTGCATCATTAGCGAGCGGTTGCTAGGGGCCTTGTAAGGAATCCATTTATAGGACCCAGGCTAGTCGCAATAATAGAAATACTAGTAGCTGCGCCCGATTTTCAAACTTCTGAACGTCAAAAACGCGCGGTGGGCATGCTGGTGGTACTCGTACCCGTGGCATTAATGGTCGAATATCTTGCATATCAAAACGTAACTTAAGAACTGCTTGACAACGAGCCCGTTACAACAGTTCAGGCTACTACTACTACTCGCTAACAAAAGTGGCTTTGTGAAACCTCATATTGGGTGTTTGGAGGCACACAAGCCCAGCCGTGCAATTGACGACAATCCTGCGCCATCCAACCGTGTCATTGTTCAACATTGTTTACCGTTATTTGGGTCACACCCTGAAGCAGTGCAGGAACCAACCACCAACCAGCCAACATAGAAAGGTATAAGTCTGTGTATATGTAATGGAGAATACCTATACTAATGGTAAAATCAACGGGAAGTGTTATGTCTAGTCAAAAGGATGGTTCAACATAGGTCAGTCTACAGGAAATACAAAGATGGAAAAGCAAACATAGACATATTTCGAAGTATAGCTTATTTCATGGTAGAAAACCCTAAGCATGTAAGAAAAGAGAAGAACTAAGAGCAAGAGAAGGGCGATGCGTTAGAGAAAACGAGTGCCGATAACAGGATTGACCACAGAGATGTAAGGCATGAAAAAGCAAACATATCATGAACTGAACAGAGAAAAAATTAACCAAACAAGAAGAGACAGTTACAATCAGAACAAGGAAAACGTCAAGGAACGCAAAAGGGAATACATGGGAAAAAAACAAGGATAAAATTAAACGGCAAAGACCAGAACGCTATGAAAGAAACAAAGATTTCATCAATGAACTGCGTAGATCAAAATTCAAGTGTTCAAAGCTTTGAATACCTTCTGCACATTTCCACTAGAAAATGCAGAATGCGTTGTATGACAAGTATTGAGGCGGTAGATGTTACTTATGAAACTAAACCGGATGAAACACCCTTTCATGCTAAAGTGGTTGGACAAAATGAAACTGTTAATGAAGAACACACAACAGAAGAAGTTAAACCTGGACCAAAAGCAAAAGCACTACAAAGGACAAAGAAAGAAGTTGAATTGGCAGGTTAGACTGCACACAGTGCTCAAAGAAAGCCAGTGCCAAATCGCTTCGCTGCTCACACCCCAAGAAATGTAAAGCAGCCCCAACAGAAGCATTTCCCGTTAAACCACAACAACATTAGAAAGACAAGACCAGAAGTGAAAGAAGAGATTGAAAATGACATCAAACAAGAAGTGGTTAGAAAAACAAATGAGAAACTCACGGCAAGATACACCAGATAAAGCAAACAACTTAACTTTATCAATGTTTTCGCAATGCCTACGAGAAATCATAGACATGTTGATTTTAAAAGGGCGCCACAAGTGGAAACGTGTTATGACAGTGGCGGCTTATGGGGCAGCGCCCCGCGCATGAAGGACACACTGGAAGCGAAACAATCGCACGGAGCATTAAAACATAAAGAAATGATTTCATTGAAAGCAACAGAACCGAAAGTTACAGAAAGAAATTAGACGGAATAAACAAGATAAGAAATAATACATGCACACCACACGGAACACAGACAAAGGAACAACTCACAGCAAGACACAAACCTTTAGCAGAAATGGTTTAAGAAACTCAGTTGCATTTACGACCGTCTTATGAAAAAGACTCTTGAAACAACCGTTAGGAAGATGAGAGCCGGTTGTCAATTGAAAATGTAACAAGACACAGATTAAATCAATATGATCGTCAATTTGATGGTAAAGACGCTTTACATGTTCAAAAGAAAGAAAAACTGAACCGAAAAGAAGAAGTTACTAGCGCGGCAACGTCAGATGGAGGTAGTGTACATGCAGACCTGCATGACACGCTGAAACAGCAGCAGTCTTTCGCAAACGAATTAATCGAAGCGCACAAACAGGAACAATAATTATGCACGAATGAAGATGGAGTACTAGTACTAGTAGTAGTAATAGTAGTAGTAGTAGTAGTAGTAGTAGTAGTAGTAGTAGTAGTAGTACGGCCAGCACGTGTGGTTTGCCCGGAGGCTCTCTTCCGGGAGCCTCACGCGCTCAGATGCCCTTGCGCCTGCCACTGGCTTAGCACCTGCGCCGGATATCGAACGGTCTGCCCTTGGCAGGGTTTGAGGGCAAGTTCAACTCACCAAAGCTCAGCCCCAAACGCAAGGGTTTAAGGGCAAGTTAAACCCTAAACCTGCACCCTAAATGGAGCAAGAAAAGCCAAACACTGGACAGAGACCAGAAAGTGCAACAAAGTGGTTCTGGCGAACCACACGTGCTGCGGGGAGTAGTAGTAGTAGTAGTGGCAGGAGTACTAGTAGTAGTAGTAGTAGTAGTAGTAGTAGTAGTAGTAGTAGTAGTAGTAGTAGTAGTAGTAGGAGCAGTAGTAGTAGTAGTAGTAGTAGTAGTAGTAGTAGTAGTAACACTAGTTAGCAGCACTAGTAGCAGTAGAAGAAGTAGTAGTGGGAGGAGTAGTAGTAGTAGTAGGAGTAGTAAGAGTAGTAGTAGTAGTAGTAGTAGTAGTAGTAGTAGTAGCAGTCGTAGCAGTCGTAGCAGTAGTAGCAGTAGTAGCAGTAGTAGAAGTAGTCAGAGCAGTGGAATTTGTTGTTGTAGTACTAATACTAGTAATAAGTTCTAGTAGTGGCACTGGAGAATATCGTTCCAACGATAGGGAAATCCTCCCTCGTCATGAAAATCGAGCTGCTTGTTGGACTCCAGGGTTGTCGGCTAAACTCGTTTCTTTTTTTGGCACCAAAACTAGAAGGTGGTTGGACATAAATAACTAGTTCTAGTTGTTTAAGATCCGTCGTTGGTATGTTCCCTCTCACCACAAGAGGGGCAAACTGTTCGGTGAGCAAATCCGGAATTTCCGGTCTCAAATTCGAGGTGCGTGAGATCGGTTCGTTTGCTTTGGGCTGATGCCTCCCTGTACCGCCCAACAGAAAGCATGTTGTCCCCTCCCGAAGTTCAGTCCCGGTGCTAGCACTCTTGCATTGACTTCTCCCCGACCCACATCACAAAAAGGAAAGCTGCACTCCTTGGTGTTCGCGACCCCGAAAGGCACGAGGAAAAAGAAACGAAAAGATGCGAAGACCACGCGCCTCGGTCGCCGTCCACCGCTGCAGCCCAGTAGTAGGGCCGCCCCAACCCAACGGCGCGCGCGCCCAAGCACAAAGCCTTCAGCACGTCGCGGCCGCTGCGCAACCCGCTGTCGAAGTAGACCTCCACCTGAGCTCTTGGGGAGTGGGGGGGGCACCTTTTTTGAGCTGCTGTTGGGTGTTTCACCTGGGACCGCTTGTTTTTGGTGCTGTGAAGGCTACCTTCGCAGGGGGAGCGAAGGTACCATTCGACGCTGGCGCCAAAAGTCTGAGTTCTCATGGCATAACGGTCACCAAGGGAAGCTCTGAAGGGAAGGGTTCCTGTTAGGGTTCCTTTCAGTCACCCTCCGATCGCTAAACACGTCACTCCTTTCTGGCGCCACTTGGTCGGCTAGTTGTGTCAGGGAGCTTCCTCTGGGGTGATGTCGGTTTGAACGCGGGGCTGGGGGGATCTCATAAGTTGCAACAAAGCATATGGGTGCTTCAAAAACTAGAGGCTCAACAATGCAAGGTTTCCTTTTGGTGTCCCTTTCAAACCACCTCAAATAATCCCCTATTTGGGTGTATGCTTTTGTCAGGGTGCCCTTTTCAGGTCGGTTTGAAGGGACGGCGCAGAGGACATCAATTGCTGGTTGTCCTTTGTGCTTTTGGTTCCCCTTTTGGTTTGTATTTCTGCGGAGCGTTTCTTGTTGAACAGGACACCACCCCACCTGCGAACCGCCTATCCAAACCAAGATGATAGACGAAGCAGCGGTTCATTCAGGGTGCGGAAATGGATACGGTGAACGCCCTCAAGATTGCAAGCGAAGTAAGCACCCCAAAATCATGGCAAGTGAGGGTAAATCATTGCAATTTGTAGGCCATCCCATGGGATCCCTCCCTGGCCTCAAGCCCTGCACGGCGCAAAGCGCAGCACACCTCCTCCAAGGCCTGCGCAGGAAAGCGGATGGACAGAATCCGCCGGTTGGGGTGGATAGACGCTGTACCGGGGCTAGACCACCAACACCACCAGTAAACAGTGGATCAACCACCAGCAAGGGGCGTTGTTTTTGTTCAAAGCTCCAGTTGGTTGTCAGGCTTAGACCCCCACATGTCAAACAGGGATCCGGGAATTGGTTCACAGGGGCCAAGGATGGTCGCATTGAAAAAAGGGAAAGTTCCTTCGCTGCGCTTCATTTCAACCACGCTTGAAGGTCGCAGGGATCTTCACCAACATTGCATGCTATTCATACCACTGGAACTCAGGGATGACTTCAGCGATCATCAGTTCAGCAAGTGGATTACGTCTTTCCCCAAAAAGGGAAACGGCCAACTGGCCTCACTTGTCAATCCGAGGAAAAAATACGAAACTTCTGGTTCGCGTTTAGTAAAAATGGAGGAGAAGCCAAGCCCTCCGGACAAACCCCATCAGAGGTACTCTCAAAAGAGGCACCCCCCACTACGGATGGACACAATCCTGCACCACTTGGGATGGATGAAACTCGATTTGAATACTGCGATAAGCCACCAATCTCAACTGGTGCCGGGCGCGGGGTTCGTCCATTTGAAGTCGCAACTGGTTTGCTTTGAGTTTGCGTAGCGCGGCACTTGGCAACCCGAGACGGCACGTCATGGCACGTCGCCTCCAACGAGCCGATGGCATCCCCACAAGCACGGCCCCCGTGGTTCGACACGATGATGCCGGTCACGCCCACTGTGGCGGCCTGGGACAAGAGGTCAAAACTCCTGCGGTGGCCATGGCTTCAATCGGCATCCTTATGCTTGCCCACAGTTCCCTTGAATTGGTTCCCAACCCCGAGCAGAGGAACAAGGACTTGCCAGTCTCATGTGTGCCTCTGGGTCCATTACAGGGGGACCAGTGGGTCAAGAAAAAGGCACCCACTGTCTTGGTTTACGACCGCATGATGTTCCAAAGTGTAAAGGCCCAACAAATCTCGGGAAATAACTTAACGCAACTCAGAATCCCCTGGCTCAATGGTCCAAGAATGATCATCCACACCTGCTCCAGCCTCTTCTTTCCCTGCGTTCCTCCCTCGCCCTGACCTTCACTCTCCCACCGCCCAAAGGACCTCACATCCACCCCGAGAGTCGCCTGTAGAGCATCCTCTGCGCACTGCACGCCCTTCAAATACCTCGATTCCCACGTGTGGCACAAGTCATTAACGAAAAGCGGAGCGTGATGACCACGGATAGACAAACCCGTCACTTTAATAGTGCCCAGGTTTATTCATCCGGGGTGCCCATTAACCGGGACGCTTCCCTTTTTTCAGCATACAGGTCAATTTCCCTGCGAAAGAAAAACGACAACTGAGGGCAGCTGCCGGGCATCAACTAGGGGATGAGACGGAGAGGGGGATCAACGAGTTCAGGCATCCGGGGGTGAAGCTTCCAACAGCTTCCTTCGGGTTGTTCCGGGGCGCCAGGGCAGGTCGCTAGGCATGCGGCGCCTCAACTCCAGCAGCTTCCGCCAGTCCAGCTTCGGGGAGGGGAAGACCCCGGTGGCCTACCAGCCCAGCGAATGGGCTGAAAAAAGCTCAGAAGAGGCCCGCCCCCCCCCAAAAAAAAAAACTGCGGTGGACGGTTGCGCAATCCGCTTCTCGCGCCACCGTGCAGAAACCCCGGAATTTGATGATCCCAAGGTAAATACCAACAATGCCTTCAACCAAGCGGCACAGGAGTTTGTCCATCCACAGTAGGGACAACACCCCAAAAAGATCATTTTGAGTCCCCTCAATGTTGAGTATGACGCGTGTGAAGCCAGGGTCCAACAAAGTGTCCCGAGGTGGGATGCATGCAAATAGGAGTTGGACTCTAAACATGGATTTTGGTATTTCTGTTTAGGTGCGGATTTATTTTGGGATGTTCTTTTTCGTTTCTTTTTTTTGTCTTATTTTGTTTTCGTCTTGGCCAGTAAAATGTCGTATTTGTCTCGCGAAAATGACTCCAACCAACATCTCCAGCATCACCAACAAATCGTGGGTTTAAAAAAACAACTAAAAAGTAGCAGGAGGGTTGACGGGGTCGAAAAAATGATGACTCAAATAGGGTGCAATTCAATCCCTGTAATGAAATCTAAAAAGTAGCGGGGGGGTTGGGGGGGCGGCAGCCCTTTCCATGATGTTCGGAAAAGTGATGATTCAATTAGGGGTGCAAGGATTCAAGAAAGGGTGCGGTAGAATGTAAGAAAACAGCGAGGGGGGGGGGGGGTTGGCGGGGGTGACTCCCCCTATGATGTTCGCAGACGGGCATACGTACAGAGACATACATACATACATACATAAATGACATAAACTGTCGTATTTTACAGCATTTTCTCGCGAAATTGGATGCTCAAAAAAGTGATTCAAATAGGGGTGCATTTAAATCCTCTGACAAAAATCCAAAAAGTGTGCAAAAAGCCAAGAAGCCCGGAGAGGAACTGGGAAAGCAGAGCCAAAGCCACCAAGAGCCGCATAAACCAGCGAAAGCCGCAAAAGCCAAAACGCCACCTGCCGGAGAGGAACTGGGAAATGCAAAGGATGCGAAAAGCCAAAGCCAAAAAGCCAAGAAGCCAAGAAGCCAAGAAGCCAAAAGCGGAGAAAAAAACACTTTTTGTTTTGGATTTTCCTTTAAGCCAGGCTGAAAACGGGGCACTCTCAAGAGGCACACACACACACACACATTTGGGTGAGCAACAATCAAAACTTGGGTACACGAAAGGTAGTAAGGGACCACCTTGCCATAAATTGGTGCGGATATCCGCTGGGCATTCAAAATTGGAGACAGACCGATTTTATGGTTCAAGCCAGGGGAATTCAATAAAATAGCTCTCTTGGCTTCCACTTATTTCCCACTATGTGTCCAACATCACCCCATCAAAAGGAAGCTCACTTTATGAGCCCAAAAGGTGAGGAGCGATATGAGGAGATCTGAGATCTGTGCAATCAGCAGGCCATCAACCACCCAAAACCTGCAAACAATCACCTAACCAATGGTTCAGTGGCCTTCGAGTCACCCTTCCCAACTCAATGAATGGAGGTGGTTGGGAACCAACATGTTTAGAAAAGAAAACGTAGACCCAATCAGCGTGCTCCAACATAGGGCGTCGCAACAAGGCGGCTTCCATCATTCCGGTTTAACGCCATGGTCCTGGAAACGAGTGGGATGACCCCCAAGCTACACTTAAACCCACAGGTTCCGCTCGGTTTTCGGGTACTCGACCTCTGGGTTTGAGTCTACCTCGGGGAAGACAACCACTGAGTGACAAAAACCTGCATTTCAGACCTTTACCCAAAACCCACCCGTTAGAACACAAACAGCCATTGGACTGTCCCCCACTCACTACCCAGGTTTTTTATTGTGGCTCAACTGGAACCTTTCCGGGGAAATCCACCACCTGCGGCTTATTCTCCCAACGCTGGGTTTAGCATTTGCTTGCGCATAGGTTCAAGTCATGTGGCCAGCCACTCCGGGTATTCCATAACCTCCATTTGCTGAAGTTCCCTGGGATGCGTTCTAACAACCAAATCCAAAAGTGACCGATTCCCTTTAAAACCAACAGGGGTAAATAAAACGTATTCTCAATCTAAATGAAATATCTGGTTCTTCTGTGATCCACCTTGGCATTTTTAACACGGCCGAAAGAAACCCGAGCGAGCGCGCGAGCGCGAGCGCATGCGTCCTGCGTGGTGGCGCGGTGAAAGGACCCCTTCCTCGGAGCGTTCGCGTCCACGGTGATGACCACCGCAGAAGCCTTCAGCCTCGTCTCAAAATCCGAATGGCCCATGCAAGTTGTACAAGGGTTGTTGGATTCTTTTGGGAGTTATCGAGGGTTCTCGCCCATCGCTCTGCTCATTTCTTAGGCGGAGCGAACGGGGTCACATGTTGACCTTCGAGCAGCCTACCATTGCTAATTGACCGCTTGCACGTACCATACATATAGGTTGGCCCTCACTTTGTCATGGCTGAGACACGGAGCCCCCCAGCAAGGGTTTCCTTTCTGTTTTCCTTTCAACACCAACCAAAAGGGGGTTGCCCCAAAAACACAGATACCTTTTTTGACAAGTATCAAACCCAGCGTGAATCAAACGGGAAAGTTTAAAATCAACCACAGATCAAATCAGACCAATTTGAATTATGCCCTACAAATTAACATGGGACCCATCTATTTCTATCCAAACTGACCTAAAAAGGGCACCTATGCTTGGGACCTGCTTCCGGATCCATCAGCCGGCCATCAGCTTCCCTCTTGGTTTGGACTCGTAGCTTGGACGCTGGCTGGTTGGCTGGCTAGGATTTGTCGTTTGGGACCGGTTCTTGGATAGTTGGTTTCCAACTGGGGGTTGAAGGTCCTTTACATGGGATGACTATTGGGGAAAACCACAAAAAAGATAATATGTTCCGCTACTAAACGGGAAAAGTTACCCATGGCCATTTGGGGGCCGAACGGAATGTTGATCAACCCCCAAACTCACAAGGACCCCCCGGTACCAACTCGCAGCCTCTCGTCTGCGCATTCGCCCGAGCAGCTCGATGGCCCTTGCGAGAGCTGCAAAGCTCTCTTCCTCGTCGGTGAAGAGATAGAGCTGGAAGACCAAACCTCGCCGAAGGGTTCTACCAGTGTGTCTTCTTTCGACAGAAGACACCCTTTTGGGGTTGGTCTTAAAGTCTTAAAGGGAAACTAAAGGGAAAACCATTACTCTGTGTACCAATGGATAGACGGCTTTTGGAACTGTGTTTTTGGGGAAGCTCCCCATCGTCCAGTTCCATGATTAGAGGGAGGGTGTATATGTCACTCGTTTCGCATCCCCAGTTGGAGAGGTGATTCTCTGATTTTCCCATCAGCCGAGTCTAGCCAAAACACATCCCCTGCAACTTAGGCCCTAAGGATGTTGTGGAAAGAAACTGAAATATGACCGACTCCTGCTGACAATAGGGCATATGAGGACACCTGTTGTTTTATCCTGAAACGGGAAAACGTCGCTGTGCGTTCTCCAATAGCATGAGCAGAAATGGGTGTTCAAGATTACTGGCGGGTGTCAGTTCCGTTTTAATTGGAGGCAAAGAAGCCATCAAGCGGATGATTGGGGGAAACACGTTCCCCTAAAGTGATGTTCAACTATTTGGGTGTGTTCTTGTTGGTTGGTTGTAAGGGGAAACCAATGGGCGACATTCGTCATGGTGGGGAAAGCCGACCGCATTCATCAGGAGCAAGCACATTCGCTTCAGGTGACCTACCTTGCCGAGCCCTGACGCGATGAGCCGGGGTGAAATCTGCGTGTTCCAAGAGTGAGGTCATGGGATTCGTTTTTGAGCCCCATCGGCTTGGAACGTCTCACGTGAGATCCGCCCCATGTCCCACAATGGACCATGGTTTTGGGAGTGGTCTGAACTGAAAAGTGGAACGTTTTACCAAAGCTCACATCCCAAGCAAGCCCCCAAGCCCCCAACCCCCAAAGAAAATGTTAAAACCCACACACCCAACCGTTCCAACGCCCAAGCCAAAACCCCTGCAACAAGCTCACGCAGTCCAACCCAAGATCCGAAATCCCCTACCCCTCATCTCTCTTTATATTTCATCAACCCTAAAATGTCAAATATTTTCTGAGATCCCCTACAAAATCCGCCCCTTGAATCACTGGCAACGAGCCAAACCTTCCACCTGGCCATGGGTCAAACAAAAACAGAGCTATAGGCTCCGCCTGCATGGCTCGTCTCCCCTTCGCTTCGGCTCCCCAAAACCCGACCGGTCGGTCGACACCGACGCACGGCCCGGCCCCGCAGCCTTCGCCCTGAGCCGCGGCGATCTGCTCCAGCGGCAAGCTGGAGACCATGGGCGCCAGGAAGGCCACGTCGAGGCGCCGCGCCGCCCGCACGAAGCAGGCCTGGCGAGTCGCACACAAAAAAACCTACACGAGACGTGTCCAACATGCGAGCCCGCAGATCAAACCTGAAAATGGAAAGCTTGAAAACATGGGGCGAAACAGATGTTGAAATCCCAAACATGAAGAAGAGCAAACCTCCACCCGAATCAGGCCTGACAACAAAAAGAGGAGAGAACGAGAAAGGGGGGGTAAAGCCGCAACAGGCTTTCCCAACTTACCACCCACCCCCCACCCAGCCAGCCACCCCATCCACCCCCCACCAGCCCGCGGCCTCCCCGTCGGGGCTCACCAGGCGGCCCTTGGCCAAGCTGCTGAGGTACAGCGGCGCGGCGCAGCGCCGCCCGAAGGCCTCGCAGTCCAAACCTGGGACTCGACATCGGCCGCGTGGGTCGCTTGACGTCGCCAACTTCGGGCCGGGATAGTTCTGCCGGAAAAAAGGTGGGCAAAACCTGGACCCCCCCCCAAACAAAAAACAAAAGAAAGACAAAGTGGCAGGTTGGTCCTTGAAACAACCCGAACTTTGTAGGCGTGCCCTCACACACACACACAAATTCGCTAGGAGGGTTTGTGTCAACATAGAAATCGGACCCCCCGCCCACCCCCCCCACACACACACACACACACACACACACACACACACACACACACACACACACACACACACACACACACACACACACACACACACACACACACACACACACACACACACACACACACACTCTCCAGATGGAGAGTGCTAATCTTTCGAGTACAACTGATGAGTCTCGAGTACAACTGATGAGTCTCGAGTGGGTGTAGGTTCGGCTTGCAGTCACTCGGTTTCCGTCTAGCAGCGAAAACGTTACAAGGTTCAACATGAAGCACACACAGCGAGAGAAACAACGGGCCAAAAGGACTTTGACAACCATTGCAGGTACACAGGTGACGTCTCCAACCGCTTCACCAGGGTCCGCTTCGTTGGTGGCAGACTCTCGGCCCTGCTGCCACCCCCTGCTGCAACAGAAAACGGTTTTGGTGGCAGGGTTTTCTGCCACTCCGCACACACACGCCCCTCTACGAGGGGCGAGGTTTCTCTTTTCTCCTGCAGGAAGATCACATGCTCAAACTCAAATCTCTATCGTTGACCAAAATATCCTCCACGGCGAGGGGAGCGAGACACCGCCCTAAACCGCTCAGAAGACGGGAACGAAAGATCACCACGTCGAGCATTGCGAGTGTCGCCATAGAGGACTGAAGCGATTTGCGAAGCAGCCGGGCGATCACCATGAGAAAACGGAGTGGCATAGGTGAAGGTCTCCTCAACTGGAACGGCATCGGAGTTTCGAACTTGACCAAGAGTCAGATCATGTGGATAGTGAGTTGCGAAGGACTCAATCCGAGCTTGGTGTTGCCAGTCACGGATGTCCCATGCCTGGACTGGCGCATCGGTATCCGTCACCCGCTGCCATTCACGAAAAGAATTTTCAGGTAGATCAGGTACGGCGTCACCGCGGTGCCATCGTTGAGGTTGTCCTGGAGTGTATATCCGCACCCACTCCTGATCATGCCAGACCGAATATTCGAGCCATGGGTGCTGCTTCGAATCATCGATGTCCATGTCGAGGCAAGAGGCACGGATTGTCGCGGGCTCCGATCCAGCTAGTAGATGAACAAGCACCATGCACAACCATGTTCAAACAACAGCCAAGCAAGATCATGCAAGTGTAGAGGCCACCCTTATTTTGTACGCTGCGCTGCTCATGCAAGTCTAGTCTGCAGTCAGCTCGAAGACGGGACTCATCTTGTCTTGGCCGCTGTCGGAAGGATTCACGGGCCTGTAGGGGTCGGAGACCCCAATCGTCTCCGATGGTGTGTTTCCACGCGATGCACGTACTGGCTGATGAGGATGGGAGGCCAGACGTGCGCGGGCCGTCAGTTGTTGAGAAATCCCCTCCTGGAGACGAGTCAGTTCTTCAGTAGAGAAATCAGCCGCATCCGAGGACCTGAGAATCGCGTCTAACAGCTCCGGCGACATACTCAATGCCGCAGACTGCGTGGCCACGCTGTGATGATCGGAGGGATAAATGGAATCAAATTCATGACCAGCGTGAGGGGCAGCGATTCTCCGATAGCCCTCTGTGGCCCAGTCTCGTTTGTACCACGTAGTGACTTGGACTTGCCCTTCGACTGAGTCCTGGTTGGGAGCATAGAACTCCCTCCATTCTCTAAAAGTATGCGGAGGAGGTGGAGCATCATGTTCTTCTTGTGGCGTCCATGGTCCTGGATGAAAGATCTTGACCCACTGGGCATCTGGTTGTTGAGGGTCCGGGCACCATTCCAACCACGCCATGACAACGCAACCACGGAAAGACAAGTTGATAGGTGTACGGCTGCAGACAACAACGAGTGAAAGCAAATCAACTATCATAATGCAAAAGACCACTTTTGTAGCACTGTGCGGCGCCAACATCAAAGTCAGACTCTCCAGGAAGGCGAGGACGGGCATCAGCTATCATGTGAATTAGATGATGCCGAGGAGGAGGTCAATCCAGCATACATGAGGTCCGGTGCACCCGAAGCGAAAACTGGCCTCGCTATGCTGGGATGTGGACGACCCAGGCGTTGGTACCCCTTGGTGACCCAGTCCCTGTAATACCAAGTGTAGAAGGTGGCGTAGGATACCGGTTGCAGAACCGTGCCTATAGTTGCGCCGCCCGTGCTTTCCCTGGGCCAGTACACTTCAAAGTGGTGGACCTTGCGCCATTCCCGATAGGTGGACGGGTCATCCGGGGCCGGTCCCAGGGTGTCAGGGGCTACTGGATGCCACTGACCCGGTACATAGATTCGAATCCATTCCACACGCGTTCCTGCCGGCCCATTGACGATGTCATAGTCAAAATAGCGAGGTAGGACCCATCGTGCTGCACCCTGTACCGTACTATTGAACATTTCAACCCGACAAGCTGCTCAAAGTTATCACGGAAAGCGGCGGACATATAGAGACGACATGCACAGCACCAAGCAAGACAACCCAATGAGGACACACATACAAAGCAAGCACAACCGCATCTTTATCCAACATGCTACTCAAGTGTCAATCCGAATCATTCCAAGGATCATGGAATGGCGGCGGTGACGGTTCCCGCCACGCCCCATCCGGTACCGACGAGCCCACCGAGGACTCGATGTCTGCATTGACGAGCATCGCGAATCAGTATCCATTAACTGAGTCACAACCGGCTGTAGATCTGAAAGTAGATCGGAACCATGTACATGCCAGCGGCGAGCAAGTTTGCGAAGTTGTGTGGTGAAACGTTGATGCAATAAGTCGACATCACCGAAAAACTGATCCTTCATTGAGGCGGCCATGATTTCAATGTTAATGTCCGCATTGATGCGAGAAAACTCATCCACCATCACTGCGTGACCATGTGCACGGTGTAGATGGTGATCATCGATGTCCAAACAGCGACACGGAAAGGATGTGTCAGGCGTCCATTTGCGCTGCCATGTGCGATAGTTGTATATCTTGTCGCCCAATGTGGCGCTGCGAGTTTCCACAACCCGGATCTTTGGAATGAAAAGAGAAGGGAACAGATCCCGATGAGAAGCAATCCAGCTTTGTAACCATGTGCCCAGTAGAGCTTTCCACTTCTGGACATGTAGCGGCGGCAAGAGTAGCTGTGTTAAAGTGGTGGGTGGTTGTAGCCGTCGTTTGCGCAGTACCTGGGCGAGGAGCTTCTGGGCCTTGGAGCGGAAGGGCTCGTTGACAAAGACTGCGAGCCGCAATAAGTAGTACAGCTGAGTGGGAGGGAAAGCGGCCGACAGTAGGTCACGCATGACTTGGAACGACGCTCCTGTATTCGATCCCAGCTGATAGAGAATCGAGTAGTGGGCTTGAATGTCATCCAGGGTGTCAGGTCGTAGTTGCCGTTGGAGATCCGGATGTAGTCGTCGTCGAAAGCGCTTGTGCAAGCCGAGGGAAGTGGGAGACGACAACGAGTGGCGTCGAAAATCTACAAGATGTTCCCGGAAGTTTATCTTGCGCAAGATTCTGTGTACCCAGGGCGCATTCAAATGCGGGCGTAGCAGGTATTGCCATTTGCTTTCTTGAACCCACACCGAGGAAACTGGAAGTTTGATTTCCACTGGCACAGCACAGAAGAGCCAGTAAGTATTGGATCGTTTCCAGTAGTGAAGCGCCGGTTCAAAGAAGGCATGCCGTCCACGAAGTAGTTGTAGAAATTTGCGACTGCGTGAGTGTTCACGACGTAGAACATCCTGATCAGTCGCCCCAACATAGTATGGTGTGTGCCATGGGGAAAGTCGAATGTAGACGCACGGTTGTTGGTGATGACCTGGATCATGTATGAAGTCGTAGAGGTCAGGAAATCGCGCCCGCAATGAGCGTAGATGTCGCGTGTCAGCGAAAGTTGAGTGCATGATTTCACACAAGAGAGAAGTCTTGTAGAAGTGAAGGACTTCGAAGAACGGCGGGAAGTAGCCGTGATCTTGTGAAATGAGACGTTGTAAGAAACTGATCAATAAATAGGCAGCGCACCGACATCTGTGAAGCTCGTACCTGTTGGCCACGGTGTGCTGAGAGTTGGACATAGCGCGATTCGGAATCTGAAGGGCTATCCGGACCACAACTAAGACCTCAGGATGAGACCCAGCCACGGCAATTGTGTGATGGATTCGTACTCCTCAATTGGAATCGACGGTGGTGGTAGTCCAGGAAAACAGTAATGCCAGCACGTAGAGAATATGGTCAACGAGTGCAGAAGGTCGTCCAGCGACTGCCATTGTGCAACATCATCATAGATTCCGCAGCGGCGAAGTTCATCCAACATGGTGAGATGCAACCAACGAAATCTACCACAAGGCGGCGACATGAACACAAGTCTCACAGACAATCACACAAGAGGCAATGCAAGAACAAGCAAGTACAAGATCAATCAGGTGCAACGCAGACACTTGACGGACGAGTTTTCACCTGGACTCATCCGTGACATTGTTGCCGCTCCGGGCTCATATGAGAACGAAGGTCATCATGATGCCTTCTCATCCACAGAGCAGGCGAGCGGTCACGATGAGGTGACTCAATGCCTTCTCAGTGAGTTTGGTAAGATATCCGGGTTCTAGACCCCATGACGCGGCCATTGCACCGAGTGTGGGTGCATCGCCTTTCGGCATGCGTTGCCTCGCCTGAAGAAGCTGCGTCGCCATAGAATCTAATGACTTGTTGCCGTTGAGCCGGGACGGGTGATTGGCCCACTTAACCAGCGATGCCAAAGTGGTTGTTGTGGGTGCTTGCTTGAGGAAAAGGCGAGGTTGGTCACTGGTCCATGTGTAGTACTTGACAACTTCATCCGGCGTGCTGTGCATGGTGAGCAATTGTGACGCCGCCGGTTTGGACGGCGGTGACGACACTCCGTGAAGAGACTGCATGATCCGAGGTTGCACCACGCTATCAAACGACTTGCCATCCAGGGCGGCCGCGCTGGCTGTAGGAAGGGAGCTGGCAGGTGACGAGGATGGTGTGTGGTTGACCGGTGGCGGTGTAACCAACTCTGCATCATCCTTCTGGTTTGTCATCGTGGGCGAGGTCGACGCGCGAAGTGATGCGGAATACTGAGCTTGGAGAAGTTCGTGTGCACGATTCAAATCATTGAACTTTTTGACCATGTCATCGGTCTGGGCGGTAGGTGCGAGAGAGGTGTGATGTTGTTGAAGAAATTGAAGTACCAGGTTGGCCAAATGGTCGTGGACCTTGATGCGCTGATTGAAGTCATCAATGTTGAGACCCAGCGTGTTGGCAAGGTCCTTTTCCAGGGTGAGCAGGTTGAGTGACTGCGATCTTCGTAGTAATTTGGAGCAGGTACTCCAAAGTAAGGCCTCAGTGCGGGTGCGAAAGCCTTCCCACGTCACGAATCGGCCGTGTGCAAACGGCCTGAGTAGCCAGTTGGTGAGGCCCCCGTGGATAACCTGAACCAGGCGTACGTCCCTAATATCCATGCCTGACATGTCGCGAAGGTTGCCATGCGGAGTGTTGGCAACAGTCATGGGCAGGCTGAAGTTGTAGAGTTGATTGACATCAAACATGCCGTCTCCAGGTGTCCAGTCAGGCGAGGGAGTAAGCCAGGCTTTCTGAGGACGAACCGGTAGAGCTGCAGGAGGTCCAGGTGACGGTGTAGGTTGGGAAGTAGTGACCGGTGGTGGCATCACTGGTGGCATGAACTTGGATGGCGTGGGATCAGGAGGGATCGGCATCATGTAGTTGATCGCCGGGTACTGGAATTGTTGTGTGGGGTTGTGAGTCGATTGAAAATTGGTAGGCATCATCGGAAAGTTGTTAGCAGCGTTGTAGCCGGAGTTGTGTTGCCATGAAACCAAGTTATTCCAATCCATGTTCTCCGAGACCTGGTTGTCATTGTGCTCACGTCGGCGTGCTTTGTGAGCTTGAGGGGACGGACTCCGATCACGTCTGCGTCGAGCCCTGGATCTATCACGATCATCACGTCGAGACATGGTGATGCAACTGACTCTGAATTTGCACACTTCCACCTTGAGAGAATCAGACCCGACAACTTTCAAATCAATGCAAATGCAAGTTAGCGGCCCTCAACTGCAATGTTCGATCGAAAAGTACAAGGCAAAGCAAATACAAGTCAGCAATCGTCAACCGCAGTGATACGAGCAACAAGTTCAACCAATGGTCAGGAAATGCAATGAAAATCGGCAACTATCAACTGTGGTGAGACGTCTCTATGAGCTGACCGCTGTCTTCCCTTTAGTGAGACCTCGTTCCTGGTTAAATGTGAAGTTCCGCTTTTCTATGATACGCACGTTGAGGTCAAATTTTCCGACAGAGCCGGCCCGGGGTCACACAATGGGTACACCCGAGGATTCCCCACGAATGGGGTGTACACACTTAAACTCCAGATGGAGAGTGCTAATCTTTCGAGTACAACTGATGAGTCTCGAGTACAACTGATGAGTCTCGAGTGGGTGTAGGTTCGGCTTGCAGTCTCTCGGCTTCCGTCTAGCGGCGAAAACGTTACAAGGTTCAACATGAAGCACACACAGCGAGAGAAACAACGGGCCAAAAGGACTTTGCACAACCATTGCAGGTACACAGCTGGACGTCTCCAACTGCTTCACCAGGGTCACGAGAGTGTCTTCGTTGGTGGCAGACTCTCGGCCCTGCTGCCACCCCCTGCTGCAACAGAAAACGGTTTTGGTGGCAGGGTTTTCTGCCACTCCGCACACACACACACACACACTCACTCACTCACTCACTCACTCACTCACACACACACAAGCCCGGGCGATTTCCCTTAAAATATTGAAGCCATCCCAAATGGGTACAGTGATGCTTAAACCCACTAAAGGGGACACATGGGGACCCCTGCACGCGTCATGGGGTCACCACTCAAGTTCCCAAGTCCACCCACGGGTATGTATCTTGACAAATCAGACCCTGTGATAGATTGCCTAGGGATTTAATGGGTGTTGCTTTTTTACAGGACCCCCTAAACTGGTTTCAAAAAAAGGTGTATGCCCTCAAAAAAGCCACACCTCATGCCTCCTCTGAATTTGTGTGCCGGTCACTTGATTCCCGTGAGTCTGGAGAGGGGCCCAAGAGGACCCCCCTCAAATGAGTGCACAGTGAGACTTGCTTTTGCAACAACACACACGATTGCATTGTTAGGGTTCTTAGGATGGTTCCAGCAAAATGTGTCACCAGAGAAAACGCCCTTTGAATAAGGAATAATTCCTACCTAGCCAAGATGGAGGGCGGGCCAAATATGGCAAGGGGAACTCGTGGCAGTGTGAAAATTACAGCAACTTGCCAGGGTTTTTTTGCTGATGTGGTTGGTTCGCTTGCGATACTAAGAGAATCCAGCATACATCCTGCTGGGTGCCCCTGGATTGCCTCTGTAAACATCACCTCGACAAAGCATGTGAGCTGCCCCAAAGACATTGGAATCGGGTAAGCACCTCTGCCCCCCGCCCACGCATTTCCTTGCGGCAATTTGGTGCACACCATGTGTCGCTTGAGAACGGTAGGTGACGGATAATATTGCAGCGCATATGGCTTCACATTGGCAATCAAAGGGCGGTGTCAAGAAGCAAACGGGGAAGCACAGGCAGACCTGTATCTCGGAGCTGGTGCCCTTTCAGGGCGCCCTTCACCCATATTCTCATTGGAGCGTGGACGTCGCAAGTGGCCTTTTGGGCGCGGCACGGTATTTGGACGTGCAGGGTTTCGTCCATCCGCAGTGTTTGGCACAACCGCTCACAGGGCACATGGCAAATATGCATAGGTGTGCTTTTGGTAACATAGACGGCCCTGGTAAATGGAATACACCACTCAGAACCAGTGCCCAGTGCCATCTATTTCTTACCGAGCTAACCGGTCAAAAGGACGCCTATGGCGCATGGTTCTATTTTCAGGGGGTGCACCAATGGAGGGCGAATTGCCCATGTCAAGGCGCTGATGGAGGAGACGTCACGCAGCACCCGAGGCCGAAAGGCCCAGCGCGCAAAGGCCGCCCGGTTCCGCTGGATCGTGCCAGCCTCTCCTCGGGTGGGTCCCTTTTTGCCACGTGGCTTCCAAATTCTGTGGATGGTTGCAAAATCCACTTCGCACCACCGTTCAGAAACCCTGGTTGCTGATGATTCCTCTGGCAGTATGGCTCTACCTTTCGCCTGGGACGTTGCGAACGCATTTCTCCAGGTCCAGGGGTGTGGACACGTGCTGGATATGTTGGTACCAGGTTGGGGTTCATACCTCCAACACATGCAACTACCACCTTTGGGGGAAACCCATACATTTCCCAAAGAGAAGTCTAGTACCCTGAAGAAAGTAAACAAACAAGGGGTCCTTGGTGCTGTTTAGGGGAATAACACAAGGACCTCTGAACAAAAGGAGTCTTTGCCCAAGTGGTTGCAACATACTATCCGAAACCAGGCTTTCAAAAAAAACAGGTTTCATAAAGATCGACAGCTTACAAGTGCCTTCAAAACCACTGGCTGAACCAACCTGCTGCTCAAGAAACCTGATTTGCAAAAGCTGCTGTCGAAACAAACCGAAACCAAACAAAGGCGGATGTTGCAAAATCAGGTGTGGCAAAAAACAAACGTGCTTGATCTGGCTTTGCGAAAGCCACCCACCTACCCAGCCCACCCCCCCTCACACCCACACCCCGCCTCCTGAGATGTACTCCCAGCTGGCCTCCGACAGTACACTCTTCGCAGCCTTCTCCCAGTCCTCCGCACTCTCCAACTCCGCGTGAGCCATGGCTTCTCCGCCCGGGCCGCTTTGCGTCGGAAAAGCCCGGAGACCCGGTGCTTCGTCAGCCCCGTTAGGCTTGGGTTGTTTACCTTGGTTCAAAAAAGGAACCTGGCCATGACCGATAAGGCTGGCAACCTTGCAGGAAACCCTTCATTGGTGGCCTGGTTTAAGCTGGGGTCATCCACTCCGAGCAGCAGTCCCTCAATTTCCTCTCTAAATGCGGCAGCAAATTCAGATTGACCCTCGTTTGGTTTAGCCTGGTGGCTTGAACTTGTGGTTTGGGTTGTTGGTTCGGAGTGGTCCATTAGTGGGAGTCGCCCGCTCTCATTAGTACCGGGTTTCTCAACGCTCGCCTCGTTGAACCTGCGAACGTGGCAGTTTCAACGGAACCTTGGCAGCGTAATTACGCCTCACCTCCAAAAGGTGCTGGTGTGCGTTTGATTGTGGTCAGCTCAGAATCTATGCCACAGGGAACTGGTCTGTGAACTGATCGAGCCGCCCGGGCGCGCACAAGACAAGCCGTCGACTTCCAGGCCTCCCAGAGGGGATGGCAACCATGGGTCAAAATATCTCAAGTTACCCTTGGAGCGAACAGGCGACCCTTGGGATTTTGTGGCTCCCTCCAACATTGGCACTGGACATGCTCTGACCGAACATCATCACACGTCTCACCCCGTCAAGGTCACCTTCCTTGCGGCATGGTGCGACCCCAAACCTGGGAGCTGCGAAACGTGTCACCCCACTCCGGAGCTTCCAAAGTGAGTCTCTGGGGTTGCTTTCCAACCTACCACTTGGGGGGCGAGTTGGATGGCAAAAACAATCCGATTCCTGGGTCAACGACTGGAAATGCTTGGCAAGGATTAGGACAGATAGAAAAAGGCAAGGATGTAATAAGAAATGAAAAAGTGATAGACATGATAGACAATATAAATTGCACAGCAATATGAAGAATTAAAACATGATGAATCCATCTATTTCCTTCGCTTGGTTACCATCCCAAAGGTAATTGACAGCATAAAGGAACCAACCTACTGTGGATGGACAGAATGGGTGCGGGTCAAAATTGACATGGACCTCTGGCAAAGGAAAGGACTAAAATCTGCGATCTGGTGGTTTAATTTGACCCATACCCATCGCAGTTGGGGGTTGGTGCTTTGTCCCAGTAATTTGTGTCCCTCCTCTAATTAGTTTGGAGCCCTGCTGTTCCCGGACTTTTCCCCCATCCCTGGGAAGCCAAATCCCAATCCAAGCCACGGCCCATCCCATAAGACACCCATGGCTTCGGATCCCTTGGGATCATTCCCAAAGCTCAGTCCACCGTTTCGCCGGAAAAAAAATGCGTGGTTCGTCCATGCCTTAGGATTTGTACTTCCCCCAAAGCGGAAATCGGCGTCCCTTTTGGCTTCCATCAAAGATGGCATGATTAAAAAGACGGCAGCTTCCCTCTACGTGGTGGTTTGGATTGCTGGTTTGGTGGTTAGGGGTTTTCCATCCACCATCAACAAGAACCATTGGCTTCAAATCCCCAAACCGCCACTCCAAACCACCCATTCGGGACAAGCTGAGACACACCCATAAACAGAACCCGGGAAAGACCAACGAACGAATCCCAGTCTCTTGACGGCCTCCAGGCCCAGGATGGCGTGGTAGGGCGGCTGTACCCGGGCCTGGCGCCTGAGCGAAGAGGGCACCGACCGTTGCTTTTCTTCGTGGCGTTCAAAGGAAACCCAAAGGGAAAACTGACAGCTCCATGTTGGGTATCTCCGAGAAGAAAAAAAATGCCACCCAAAGGGTTGGCTCCCCTTTTGGCTCTCAGACAGAATAGTAGAACACCACCTCTTGTATGGTCAAGCGCTGCTGGCATGTTTTCGGATGAGAGACTCGTGTCGGCACTGTGGAAGCCAACAGACCCAAAAGGGGCCCTTCATCGAAATCTCGTGGTTTCCTGTGGGCCCAAAAGGGGAAGCGACTCGTTTTGGTGTGGAGGAAAACGTGCGGCTTCCCTTTAAACACCAAAGTGGGACCCCAAAAAAAACGGCCCCCGCCCTGCCTTGTCCGGGAGTAGAAGTACCGCCGCCGGTGCGCTGGCATGAGGTGCACCTACGGCCAGCGGGCCCTCTGGCGAGTGACTGCGATGGATCTAGCGCGCAAGGAACCTCGGACTTGGACTGTCCATGACTGAAAATTGGAGGGCTCAAGACCTCACGTTGCAGTTTTGCTGGTGTGGGAATGCCGCAAGAAAACCGAGAAGAGTTTTGGGGGACACCATTTTGAGAGACACCCGCATTTCAAGGGACCTTCATGCGGGCCTTTGATTCTCTCGTGCTACATCGGTCGAATCGCTCGCCATCAGATTCGAATCGTGCCTTTCCATAGAGTGGTCAGGGTCTCCGCGGTGAGTAGGAAAAGACCGACATTTTTCGGAATGCGTCGTACAAATGCAGTGGGTTCTTCGAAAAAAAAATTGGCAAGTGAATCACGCATCCAACCACATCCAACCACGTTCAACCACATCCATTTGTTTGGTCAGTCCCTTCGGATGAAAGGGGGAAAGTGCATACCGCTGGGGGGGAGGGGGGAAATGAAACCAGAACCTAGCTCAAAATCAAAGGTCGACCCAGGGATCCAAGGGATCCAGAAGGATACGTCTTCTTGGGTCCGCTGAAAACTCCCATAGGAGACCGTGAACTTGACCACACAGCTCTTCCAACGACCCAAAAAGAACACGGTCTTCAACATGTGGATACGTAGTTAGCTCCTCACTCCTTTTGGGGAGAAGTGTTGTCGCACCTCCCAAAGGAATCATTCACGTTTAAGGACTTTGCTCTTTGCAAAAAAGAACATATGTCTGTGCAAAATCGTAATCCTTCGTAACATGTATTCTTAAAAGGACAGTCACCAATTCAGACGCGCCCTCCGCTTCCTTTTCATATGCCCAAGCTCTGGAAAATCGGCTGCTGTCGCCCAGCCACCTCCCAGACCTGACCCGCCTCCCAGTCAAGGCCGCGCAGGATCTGCGACTCCTTGGACGGAAAACAAGGCAAAAAAACTGAAAAAGGCCCTTCGCCCTCACTCGACTGTCACAGCATAATATGAGAAACGGAGTCCCTGTGAGGTTGGAACTGAGGGTGGGGCTGTTTTGAGGCAGTTAGTCAAGTCCTTCCACAAGATCTTGGCTCCACCCATTCAACGAGGTTGCCGCTAAAGCTCGCGAACCCCGCAAACCTCAGCAACGAATAACCCCCGAACATCCCCTCCAACCAGGGAAATGCAGAACAAATGCGTCCATTTTATCGACAGGAACCCCCGGAGAAAGGAACCTTTTGAAGGCAGGTAAGGTCGCCGTAATTCACCCAGTGGCTGCAATTACGACAAATTTGTAGGGAAACACTTGTTTATCACCATTGACGGGTATGTGACATGTGTGTCAAATAGGAACCCGGGAAAATTGTGGTTGTCCTGATGGATTCCGTTTAAGCCAACGTGATACCCTCGCAAAAACGGAGGGCACTCTTTGTAGGGTCGGTTTATCTGGAAGGCCAAAGGAAAACCTTCCACTTCAAGCTTTGGCCCCGCCCTGTGACACATACCCAAATTGTGGTACGCCCCTTTTTGATCGACAGGGACCCCCACGAAATCAGACGTGCTTCTCATCTTGGACGATTGTGTATCTCTCTGAGCCAGTGACAGCTTCTGGAGGCAAGGGCGGCGCTACCTGGCGAGCGAAGATCGGTTTTGGCGGTCCATGGCCTGCAAGGAGAGGAATTGAGACCCTATGCCCGAAATATTGCAAACAAGCCACTCGGGCACAAAACTGTGGGAAAGCAGAGCAAACTCATACGCTTTTCAACCACCATAACACCTGTGGGAGGGCACCTGCTTGGCTTCTCCTTCAACATCTGAAAAACTCAAACAGAACCTACGCAACGTGCCTCATGGGGATACAGCCCTTTTCCCTTCTGACATTGGACATCCCTTTGAGTGATGTCCCGCAGTCTTTAGGTTTCACCAGGCGCCAATCGTGTCGCGAAGAACAACTTGCCCAGATTGCACAGACCGAGCCAAGGCCCAAAGCAGAAACATGGGGTGGACACTGTGGACATCATCCTGGTTGGACTCATGCAACAAGCCATTTTGGAGCGTGCTTCATTTGTTCTTATGCCACCAAAAATATGACACGGGAGGCGTACTCGCTAACCTACCCCTCATCGACCCCGGTTGTGCATCAAAGAGTAAGCACCCGGACCCCCGTGCCCCCCCCACCCAAAAAAACTAGAGGACGATTGGCCCGAAAGCACTTTTCCCCAGGTGCTCATCCAGCCGCGGAGACACCTTTTTACGTCGCTGCGGCGAGCGTGTCTGCACACGGCAATGCTCAATGTGTATGGTCACATGAGAGATCCATCTCATCGTCCTACGAGAGGAAACATGGCAGTGCTCGATCCCACATATTTACATCCGTAAAACAAGAAGAGTAAAGATCGTAAAGCTCGAAACGAATTGCAAGCAAAAGGAAAAGCAATCAATAGCAAAGCTTACACGACGGCCACAGTTTCTGCAAAGCACGCTCGCGCAACTTAGCTCTGTGCAAAATGGCTCTGCGCAGCTTGGCTCTGTGAAAGTTGGCTCTACGCAACCTACTTTTCGCGAGTGGCTCTGCGCAACTGGCTCTGTGCAAGTTGGCTCTGCACGAGTCTGCTCGGCGCAATGTGCTTTGCACGAACTGCGCCGCGCGATTTCTCACGAAAGTGGTCTGCGCAAGCTGCATTGTTCCAGGCTGCTGCGCGCAAGTTGCTCTCTGCGAGCTGCTGCACGCAAGTGCTCTGTGCAAGTTGCTCTGCGCAAGTGCTCTGGGCCAGTTGCTCCGTGCAAGCGCTTTGCGCATGTGCTCTGTGCAAGTTGGTCTGTGCAAGCGTTGCTCTGCACAAGTTGCTCTGCGCAAGTGCTTTGTGCAAGTGCTCTGTGCAAGTTGCTCTGCGCAAGTTGCTCTGCGCAAGCGACTCTGCGCAAGTTGCTCTGCGCAAGTGCTACCGGAGCTGTGGGAATGTACGTCGCGTACTATGTTACTTAAAAGTTGCGATTTTCCAGCCGGAGCTGCGGGAGTGTGCTCCGCGTACTACGTGTGTACTTAAAAGTTGCGATTTTCCAGCCGGAGCTGCGGGAGCACGCTCCGCATACTGCATCTGTACTTAAAAGTTGCGATTTTCCAGCCAGAGCTGCAGGAGAACGCTCCGCGTACTACGTTTGTGCTTAAAAAGCTGCGATTTTCAAGCCGGAGCTGCCGCGGACCAGGGGGGAATCGAACCCGCGACCGCGGGATTGCGAAAGCAGGCGCGCCAACCACGAGACAACTTCCAAAGGCCATTTCGCGAGCAACAAACCCGCACGGCGCCACAGCGAGAGCGCTTCGACACGCACGATCTCCGCAGAGGGTTCATCCGGGAAAGTCAAAAACGCAAAAAACCTTGAGTTTTTGCACCTCGACCACGCCGATCTCCGCAGAGGGTTGCGCGGGCACCGACAAAAACGCCAAAAAAATCGAGCTTTTGCACCTCGACCACGCCGATCTCCGCAGAGGGTCGCGCGGGCACCGCAAAAAACTCAAAAAGCCTTGAGTTTTTGCACCTCAACCACGCCGATCCCCGCAGAGGGTCGCGCGGGAATATCAAAAAGCGTAAAAAACCTGGAGTTTTTGCACCTCGATCGCGCCTATCTCCGCAGAGGGTCGCGCGGGAATATCAAAAAACGCAAAAAAAACCTCGAGTTTTTGCACCTCGACCACACCGATCTCCGGAGAGGGTCGCATTCCCGATCGTCGGCAACATCCCCACCCCCCGCCGTAAAAGAGATTCTTAATACCGAGCTCTTTCTCTTTCTTTCCCGCGCGTTAAGTACTTAACCTAACTTACTTAACCTAGCCTACACAGCTGCTAAATCCGAGCCTCTACACCTAGCTTAGCTTAGCTCTATGCACCTAGCTCTATGCACTTGGCTCTATGCGCCTGGCTCGATGCACTTCGCTCTTTGCACTTGGCTCTGTGCACTTGGCTCCTTGCACCTCGCTCTTTGCACTTCGCTCTGAGCACTTGGCTCTATGCGCTTGGCTCTCCATGCTGGTGACTCTGTGCAAGTATCTCCGTGCTGGTATCTCCATGCTGGTGACTCTGCGCAAGTATCTCCATGCTGGTAACTCTGCGCAAGCTACTCTGCGCCAGTAACTCTGCGCGAGTATCTCCATGCTGGTATCTCCATGCTGGTGACTCTGTGCAAGCTACTCTGCGCAAGTTGACCAAGAGCTCCTGATATCTCCATGCTGGTGACTCTGTGCAAGCTACTCTGCGC
Organism: Effrenium voratum; assembly: GCA_963377175.1. Taxonomy (NCBI): domain Eukaryota; class Dinophyceae; order Suessiales; family Symbiodiniaceae; genus Effrenium; species Effrenium voratum. The sequence continues at coordinate 334,261 of CAUJNA010003869.1, forward strand.
AAGTTGACCAAGAGCTCCGCACGAAAGAACCCTTCGCAATGCTTTCGGGAAAACAAACTATATATATATATGTATGTAATACTACTTAGTAGATATACACATATATAGTATTATTGCATATATGCCCCTGGAATACTCAGGTTGTTGGCCAGGAATTGACATTTTTGCTGTAAAAATGAGGTAAAACGCACGTTCCAGCTTCTCTAAAACAGCACTCCTTTTTTAGAATTAAATTCCTGCATCGGTACTTAGTGCAATCCAGGATGAGCTAGCACGCGCTAGCACATCCTGGATTGAAGGTTGAAGATTGAAGATTCCCCGACAACTCTATCTGGGATTCTTCAATCTTCAATATTCAATCCAGGATGTGCTAGCACATCCTGGGAGGACATAGCTATTGTCATGGCCGGATGAACTTGGAACCAAACTCCATTTCAAAACGGCGACTGTCCTGATCTAAGTCCACGTGGTTTAGCCAAGCAAGAACTGAGCCAAGCCAACGGCAGACAAGTGCTTTCAAACGTAGACCTTATTGTTGGGATAAATGCTGTAAAACGCGGCGCTTTTCAGCAATTGCTCAGATCGTGTTGCACATCCTCAATCCTTGCCCCCCAAAAGCTTGACAGTTTGTTCTCGACTCAGTAAAGCTTTGCCGCCTGCATTCAAGTTTGAAGATCTACCATATTTTGTATTTGAGAATCTTCCATCCTAACCAGCCCTCAAGTCCACAAAACACATTTGAAGAGTTCCATAAAGAGTTGCAAGAATCCTCAATCTTCAGCCCAGCATGTTCTAGCACGTGCCACATCCTGGATTGCCCTAAGTGCGGATTGAGAACCCAAAAAGCAGACAGGAAGTGCACATTGACATAATCACATTGTGGATGTGCACTTGCACTGCCTGCATTTGGCCAGGGTGTTTGCAGAAGGGTACGCCCTGGGCCGCGGGTTTTTGCACCCAAGCGCTCTTGTCATGAATTCATGTGATTTGGCTGATTGGAAACGCCAAACAGAAAACACCTCGAGAAATCAGAAAAAACAAACATCGTTCTAGGAGAGATGCTTGGTTCTACCCACTTAGACACTTAGAAGCCTCGAACCGGGAAAACAAAAACGTCCAGAAATCAAGAAAACACAAACAAAAACCAAAGTTACAGGAGAGATGACAAGGTATACCAGTAATGTACTCTGCATTTCTTTCCGATTTTTCGAGGTTGTTTTCGGCTCTCTATACATCATGGTAACCCTCACGCACATGTAATGTTAACTACTAGATCTAGAAGAGGTCTAGAGTTGAGAACTAAGATTTGTTGGTCATAAGAACATTCAGCACCAGCTTCGATAGCCAAATCAATAGTACGTTTACTCCCCAAAATATCTATGTTTATGGTCTTTGGTACATTTTCCTCACTGCATGAAACACTACATCTGGAAAGTAACTACTAAAAAATGTAATGATTCTAAGTCACAACAAGAACATAAACTAGGGAAGGACGCCACTCAGGCAGTCAAAAGATTAGGGCCAGTTTCAACTTTTGATTGATTAATGGTATATCCTTGTGTTATATGTCGCTTTAATGTTTGTGTTGCCCATTTTCTTAACTTTGTACCTAAAATATTATTTATTCTACACCCTGCAGATATGATCACATCAAGGTTATACTCTTTAACATGTTTGGAGCTGTTGAGGTGCGGATTGGTGTTGAGTCAGTTGGTTTGCCTTGAAGTAAGCTGTTTGCACGTCTGCAAAAACAAGCATGTCAAATGGAAAACACCAGGGCCCACAGCGTACCCCTCTGTTTGTTTGCAACCTGTACAGCTTAAGAAACGCGCGACACTCCAAGCGATTAAACACGAATTTGGTTTGAGCTCGAAAGCGTTTTGAATTGCCTATGGTTGGAAATTAATAGTTGTTCTTGATGATGGTTGAACCAAATTAGACAAGCAACACACAACTAAGATAGTTGCTTTACAAAAAAATGTTTCCATCAGACTGAATTAGATGTACAGGGAATTATGCACAACACTTGAGTTAACATGCAAATGAACTGCGCAAGGGCATGAGACACTTTCTATTTCATTGTTGATGTCAGTTGCAAGTAGGAGTGAGTTCCTTTTCCCCAAGTTGATGATTTGCTGGACTTCCCGCCAAAAAAACCACGGCCAAATAATAGAGCTACTAGGCACGTTCAAGCTGCCAAAGCAGCTTCGCTACTCTTGTGCTGAAAAGTTGTGCTTTTTGAGCTGGAGCTGCCAAAGTGCACTTTGCATGCTCCAATGGGACTTGAAGTGCGCTCGCGGGCGCGCCAATGTGACTTTCGAGCTGTTTAAATAGGAACTCCTATTCAACGTTGAGCTTAACTTCTGCTTGGTTGAAATTTGCATGGAGTTGTGCGTCCTGTCAGTTCATTTCAGAGTCTCAAATCATTTGTCACCCCCAGTCTGCCCAAAAACCCAGTTACGGCCAAAAACCTGAGTATTTCAAGGGGGGGTTAGCATATGTACATATATATGTATATATACTGTACAAGGAACACTTATCCGCACGAGTCTTGTCCATCGGTACTTGGACACTTGGACCCTCGCAGGCCCTGTCAAGCCCTCCCCTACATCCATCCGTCCCATGAGACGTCACCCCAAGTGAAGGATTCCAAGGAGAAGAAGCCTGCGACGTGTTTGGGAACTCTCCCATTGGCAGCCAGAGAGAGAGAGAGAGAGAGAGAGAGACTAAGAACCTGGGTGAGAAACTCCTGAAGCAAACAGCGCCATGCCATGTGTGAAGTGTACTCGCCAGGGGCGAACATCATACGAAAAGTGGCACACGTGCATTTGAGGTAGCATCCAAGTATACGTGGGCTGCACCAGGCGGTCCAACTGATCATGCACATTGCAATTGCAAAAAGGCTCGCGCACATTGTCTCAACACCCGAAAACTCAGTCCAATGATTGCATGTCAGCAAACCACCCATCCACATGCCCTGGCAAAAGAAGAGCCCAACACTTGTTTGTACATAGTGGCTTCCTTTTTGACTAAAATCGCCGGGCGCAGAAGTTGTCACGCTCGCTTTGGTGCACTCTTCCCATGTCTTCCAAGCCCGTAAATGAAGCTGTGATCTGACTGTTGGACAGAAACGCGGAACCCAAACAAAGAACCCTGGAGGAGCATGCTCCTTCATAGGAAAAGCTCACGCATGGCACTCCCTGCACAGGCTTGTTTCTTTGCACAATTGATGTGACAAAGATCAGCGCGAAATAGTCCCAGTACTTTGACAGAATCAACACACAGACACGCGGAGCGGTCACAGTTCTAGTTGTCTGTAGCCCTGTACAACCGCGTTGTCTGCAGCACAGCGGTTCGCTGTCATCACCGTCCTCATGCCTAAAACAACTCTTCCACGCATCACGCAGCGCTTCACAAAGCAGAAACCGTCCAACCGCCTTTTTGATGATGTCCTTTCTCGGGCTTCATCAACTCAGCCTTCAAAAACGACTTTGAGAACGCTTGGGTCGTGGTCCGGTCGCAGTTTCTACCCACGCTTTCGTCCTGGTCCGCCTCACCATCTTCATCATCTTCGTCATCTTCGTCATCTTCGTCGCCGGATCCACCAGGGTCACTGTAACAGCCCCTGCTAATCGTCCGTCTGACGTGCGTGGTGGATTCTCCTGTGAGTTGCAAGACCTCTGACTTATCCGACGCGTCCCAAAGAAGCTTCCACTGACCAGTTGCTGTCAAACTGGAGTCAAACGCGTAGCCGCACTCAGCGTCATGCTCGTGGTGTTTGTTGCTGTAGCTGAACGTGCCACCTGCATAAATCTTGAGGTCGACGTCCTCAGAGGTCTCTTCCATACCACATCGGCGTCCGTGGACATAACTCTTGGAGAAGCGCTTATTTGTGCACCATTCCGGCTCCGATTGCACCACTGCAAGAATGCTGCGACCAGAGATCTCTGCGATGCTCCAGTCATCCTTCACTTCTTCACCCGCAGCTGAGTCTAGGAAAAGTGAAAACGCTTCTCCCCTGCTTGCGTCCAAGTTCAGCGCTTCCAAGATCTTGCTCCTCACTTCAAGGACCTTCTGGCTGGCATCTGCGGTCACATTGCCTTCCGCACCACTGAGCAAAGTCACCTGGAAGGACACCTGACTCGCCATGGCGAAATGCGTCGGAGAGGGCGCTTGAGACAAGGCAGGGGCCCGTTGATGTTCTTGGTGAATACGTTGGGCAGAAGAATGCACCTGCGGATGGAGGCATTCCATCTGTGGTGTTCCTTTGTGCCTTTGCCTTTATCCCTTTGGCATACCTAGCGCAATCCAGAAAGCACCGCAATGATTTCTGATATCTGCGTGCTCAGAGCTCAGTGATGCGGACAAGCCATTCAAAACAAAACGAAAAACATAGATAAAACGTCGTGAGGTCCTGGAGGCTCCATTTCTTACTTGAATCTTCAGCCAACTCTGAGTGGGCCTTCCACGCCCCAGAAAAACACAACTTTGGGAGGCTGAATGAAAAGTCCCATAAGAATCCGCCAAAGACCAGGGACCTGACACATTGGTCACATGCGCTTCGTCTTGAAGCGATGTCAAGTGTTTTGCGACATGTGAATTGGCGCTTGCCCCGTGCGAGCCCTGTTGCAAGATGTGTCTGCCAAGCAGTCGGACCAAAACAATTGTTGGTGTCCTTCATGCCCAAAAAACGATATCCTCGCAACAAAAAACAGCAAACACGTATGCATCGCAATTATTTTGAGTGCCTCACTTTTAGTATATTTTAGTCACCAATAAGTGTCACCAGTAAGTGTCAACATGTGCTCTACCCCAAGGAAAGCGAAACAACAACATGACTTCCGGCATCTCAGTGCATCTGAGCCCATCCTTTCTTTCAGGCGTGTCTCCCCGGACCGTTCATAATGATTCATTTGAAGGTTCCGACATGTTTCTGGGAAAATCATAATAATTCAACATCACCCGCCGGTAAACATGTTCATGCTTAGGGAAGCCTTCAAAACACATGGCCCCCACACCATCACGGGTCCACAGGATCCCTCGTGCACGCCTCGCGCTCCTCTTCTTCCTCCGGGTCCTCGCGGAAATCAACCAGCGAAGCTTTGTTTGGCCCACACGCTCGGTCTATGTCTAAGAGATGGCCGGGAGCTGAGCTACCCACACATCTGGCCATGGGTCACCAGTGAACATTCCAATCCCCACTAAAATAGACTACAATGGGTGCACCCCAGGCTCTCTCCACTGCCCACATCTGCGGCACGGTCCTCGACCGCCTCCACCGCGTCCTTCCCATCTTTGCCCTTCTTCCCCATGGCCGATCCGCACACCCACGCAGCCGAGCTCGCCGGCTCGTCGAGCCAAGCGGGCCAGCGGGCCAGCGGGCCAGTGGGCTTTTTGGTCGTTGCAAGAAGTGACCCACCGTTCGACCAAAAGGGGGTTGGACACTTTCCAAGACATGGTCGTGGAAATTGCCCTTCCTGCGATCAAAAATGTTGGACTCCCGTGACTGTGATGGCATGCCTTGGCATCATGGGAACTGGTCCTATCCAATCTTCCACATGCTGACGAGAGTAGGAACATTCCTTTCAAGCCAAACCGAAAAGTTGCGGGACCTGTTGGTGGTTTCTATTGGGAAGTTTAATCAGCTTCCCTCCAATTGGCGGTCTGGATTGGTGGCTTGGATTCGGGGTTTGGAGGTCAGCGGGAGGTTTCCCATTTGCCCTCTACGAGAACCCGGGGCCCAAACCACCAATCCAGCCGCAAACTAAGGGTAGCCTGATTTGAACGAACCCCCAAAGATAATTAGCAATCTTCTTTGGCAACACCCTTTGCGTGGTCCTTTGTCAGTTTGCAGGGGAGTAGAGATCCAAGCGAAGAAGCCAAGCCACCCTAAGAGCCTGAACTAAACTCTCAAAAGTGGCTGTGAGAGACATTCGCGACCTCACATCCTCCCGCAGAAAAGACTTCCTTGCGTGCACAGTTCCGACAGCGCACACCATGTTTGACTGCTTGGAAAACTTTCCAGTAGCTCAGCTGGTTGATTTCGGTCGTAAATGTGGCCATCCATTTGCTGCTCGTTTGCTTGTGTCTGGGGGGGTTGCTTTTGTTGAGGGTATCCTTTTTTGGTGCTCTGGAAGGGAAGCCAAAAGGGAAAACCACCATTCGCAGGGTCCCCACCCCAAAACCAAAAGACACGCCCAGGCCAGCCATCTTTCACGCAAGGCTGGTCGACCCGCGCTCCGTTCGCCAGGAATGCCCGGCCTTGGGAGCAAAACTCTTGGACCTCGAGCGAGAGAGGGGGGGGAGGGAGCCCAAATACATCCCTCCCCCCCCCCCAACCCGTTATTAATCAGGTAATTACCAAGATGACCTGAACCGCCCCTCTTTCATTTGGAGCCATACCTCGGGAGGCGTCACATTATGCCAAAACGGGCCCTCCCAATGACTACTTGTTTGAAGGGCCTTGCAGTGAAGTAGGCCCAAACTCCAAGTTTCCACAATCATTGCAGCGTTTCCAGGCCTGGGTGTTGGGTTCAATGTGTTGGGACAGTTGGTGTATTTAGCAAACCGGACATCCCGAAACCGGATTGGATGCGTTTTCTGTGGACTCCCCATGTTGCTTTAGTAGCTGTTCCTTTTTAAATACTCTTCTAGTAATCCTTCATGGGGTGGATCCACAAAACCGCATCCACACCGTGGTGAGCTCTATGTCCACCGGCCAGGGCATTGTGGAACTTCCGCCAAAGTGGTTTCTATGAGAGGTCCCCAAATGGCTGTGGGTCAAAAACCAATGGGATCCCATTTTGGGGTAGGTAAATTCACCACCCATTTCAGTCTATTTTAGTGGGGTTTGGATGGTTTGGGATGTTCACTGGGGGCTAACCGGGCTTTTGACCCATGGCCAAGTAAAGGGAAAGGAGTGCTTGTTGCCGGGGCCTGTGGCTTCGATTGGAATTTGAGGCGGCCCCATAGTGGTTGTCTGGTGTGGTTGCCTGGTGGTTCGTCGGCAATGGGCCGCATCAAAGGCCCTTGCACTTCTCGCTCCTTTGCAAATTGTGCTGGGCCAACAGGATGATGAGGGCTAAATCCTTCAAAAAAGATTGAACAAATAAGTGTGTCACGTTTAGTCGCCCAAAATCTCGTGAGCTGCACAATGTGTCTCAAGTCTGCACCAGAACTCCATGGCTCCAAATCAAGCATCGGGCTTCCCCCTTTTCCTGGTCAAGTGGATGGTCTTACTCGGGTTACTGGCGGTTGGTACAGGCTACTCGAGTCACTGGGGGGTGAACTGGGTGTTACGTGGCGGCTAACTGGGGGCGGACTGGGTAGCGAAGGGACCCGAGTTCCTGCAGGTCTGAGGACTCTTTGCGCTCCAACTACCCTTTGCCGCGGCACCACCCAAGGGAGATGTCCAAACACAGGGCCCAAAAGGCAACAAAAGCAAACACGAGGTGATGCTTCACAAAGCTGCCCCCAAACCTCCCTCGCTTTTCAACTCCCACCAAACTGAGAAGAAAACATGACTTAAAGACCAGGTTTCCAGAATATTCCACTACTATGTCCGGCCTTGAGCTACCCATGTCTTGACTACGTGCAACTAATCAGACAAGGGCCCGAGGCCCTCGCAGAAAGCCGTCAGGTCTCCTCCAAAAGCCCCGAGTCCTGCTTCGCCACGCGCGAAAAACATGGAAAAATGGCCGTCCCTAGGTGCAATCAACAACTCTTTGGGGGGACCCTCCAAAAAAACACACACACACACACACACACACACACACACACACACACACACACACACACACACACACACACACACACACACACACACACACACACACACACACACACACACACACGCACACACACACACACACAAAAAAAAACAAACACGTGGTTCCCCGTTAAAGCCACCAAAGGGGGGGGGGGTACCTGAAAAAAGACAGACCCATACCCAGCCGCACAGGAGGCTTGGGTTAGCGCGATTTCCTCCACAAACGCTTGGGAAAAGGGGCGGAGGGTGGCTGGACTCGAAATCTTGATGGTGGCTACCCATCTCTGGCATGAACCTTCCTAAGTTTAAAACCCAAGCCCTGGAATGTGGTCAAGCCAAAAGCCCCCACCCTTTGAACCCGCTCCAATGGGCAAAATAATTCTGACCTGGAGGAAAAGTTCCGCAGAAGCCTGGACCAAGAAAAGTGGAGAGGACAAATCACAGGTCAGGGACTGACATACCTGCGAAGTGCTCTCCAAACTCGGCAAACTTTGATCTGAGATCCGGGTGCACCGAGCCTTGCACAAATGAAGATGCTTGAGGTTTGCCCTCAGCGTTGGACAAGAAAAGCAAATTGGCTTCTAGGTTCAGGAGGGTCGAGGTCTCGTCGCTTCCCGCAAAGGACATGGAGTTGCTCCCATACACGATCGGGAGGTAGAAATCGATCGGCCGCTACAAGGAAGCCAAACCAAAGGAAACCGACATGAGTTTCTACCCCAACGGGGGTTTGGTCATCTTTGGGGAACGGCGAACTCCGGATGAACGACTGACATGTTGGTCCCATCCGAAGCCACAAGGTCTCGGCGAGCAGTTCACCCCAATTGTGGTTTCGAGACCCTCAGCGTCCGATGGGAAACCTGCGTTCTCCACATCCGAAGCCACACGCGTCGTGACGTTGAGGACCCTCTTTTTTTTAATGGCTGTCTCCAACCAAATCAGCTGGAAACGAGAACTCTGTCTAAAGGAGATTGCCCAGAACCACGTAACGAATCGACGGGGCAAACATCCGCAACTATTTCCGATGCGACTGTCCGTTACTAGCCTTCAACTACCCAGGTCTAGTATGTGTCAAGGTAACAACTCCTTATGTGGGTCCGGATACGGCTCTAATATTCCCTACAAAAGCGGTCCATGACCATCCACGCCAACCCCAAGCAAGCAGGTTTTTGATCATGACACATGTGGGAGATTCTCAAAATGGCGGGCTGGTACTCAATCGGAAACCGAAAGGAAGCAACCATTTTAGCGGTCGCCTAAAATTGAGGCACGCTCATATGGGTATGGGTCAAATTAATCCACAAGGGGACCGCAGGTTTTAGTCCATATTTCCACTTACCAGGGTTCCAGTTTGGGTATCCTTTTTTGACCCATGGCCATAGGTCAATCTTCGGAAAGCGCCGCAGCGCGTCTTTACTTTGCGGCGCACGGGTGACACGGCTCAGTCAACGAACGGGGCGGCTTCGCCGCAAGCTTCGGCGCGAGAGCGATGGACCCCCGGGATCCTGTGGACGCCCAACATATTGCAAGTGATGGCGATTGCTGCTTGACCTGGTTTCAGAATCTACCAGGGCCATTTATTCTGCCCTCAAATCCCCCGCTAAAGTTTAACTTTTAGTGGGTTAAATGGAAACTACCACTAAACGCTAAAAGGCTAAAAAGCTAAGGGGATGGCTGGGGGCCACCAAGTATTTTCAACCAAAAGGACACCTATGATTGGCCGGGGAACAAGGAGAACCCTGTATTCAAAAAAGAAAGCAGTGGTTGGTGGATGCGCTGGGTTCACTTGCAATGTTCACTCGCAACGTTTAGGGAATCGGGAGGGAAGCTGACATTGCTCCCTTCACGGCTTCACATAAAACGCAAAAATCACGACTTCCATGCATTGCGGGTGCCAAAAATGTTTCCAGTGTTTCAACTTGGGGCATTGGCCCAGAGATGACAGTGTCCGCAACCTATGCCACACGAACCAGAAAGGGGTACCACTGGTCTGGGCGCATGAACGCTCGCTTTGGGAAACTCAGGTAAGGTTCAAAGCCCATTCCACAAGGTGGGCTCCGCCTTCGCGTGGTCTATGCTTTTTCAACCTGTCCATTTCCCAATGGCCAACTCGTTCAGTTCGGAAAGTCGGAAAGGTTTGAGATCCGGGGCATGTCCCAAGCAACTCTTGGCGTTCTTGCATGAAAGGCCAACCCTGCCTTGTTGGTCTATTGAAAGGGAACCCTTGCCAAAACAAAAATGAGAGGAATGGGCAGCTGTGGTCGTATCTCCCTGAGGTAAGCTTAACCCTGACCAGTCGATGCAACTCAGGAACCGGCCTGCGCGGTAGGCCGATATGGAGACGAACCGGGTGTGGCAGCATGGAAAGGGGACAGTATCGAGGTGAATATGCATGCTATTGAGAGCTTCTTCGGCTCAGGTTCAAATCTGACGGTTCACCACAAAATCAAGTGCTTTCCCATGGGCTCGCATGAGCCCATGAAGCGCCAAAAGCCGCCAGTTGCTTTCTTTCAGAAAGCCGAGGCAGCCATGCCGGCCAGAAAACAAGCCTGGACTGGGGGTCAAAAGCATCAGCTACTTGCTTGTTTGGAAATGTTTGGTGAGTTGGGTCGGAAGAGGCGGTATCAGCACAGTCACTTGCCCTCAATGCCCCGATCCTTGGGGCTCCAAACCACGACAAGATAACCTCGGCAAAGCGTCAGCCCTTGCAAGGGGAACATAACCTTAGAAGAGAATAGCTCTTTTCTCGCTCCCCCCAATTATGGAGGGGGGTCGTGCAACACGTCCCGCAAAAACAAGGCACCATTCAAGTGACACGTTAGAAATGAACACACACGGGGAGTGTCTGAAAATGGGTCACCCGCAAAACCGGGGCTTCACTTTTGTTTCCCTTTAAACCGCCAAACAGGGTACTTATTTGTTCAAACAAAAGTCACAGTCACATAGCAAACATCAAGACGCCAGGCAGTAACCATGTGGTCCGATCTTTCAAAACAGCTCCACCTTCGACCCGCCCAGCCCTCTGAACCACAGAACTTACTTACAGGTATTTGAGGCATCCAGAGCTCGTCGAATGGGATCCAAGGGCTCAACGACTGGTGGGTATGTGCGTTCTATTTGGATACATGCTGTTGTATTAAACTTGCATAGATAGGCACAATATGGCATATGGGCCTAGTCGAATATGTGCCAGGGTGCCCGGGACAGTGTCTAGTTGAGCCCCTATGGCTAGTTCCTCTCGAACGAGCACTGTCTTTGCGCCGGTGAGACTCGAGGTTTGCACTTCAGGCTCAGTTGAAGCCATGCAAAGTCCTGTCTACTGTGAGACCTATCACGGCCTCAGTCCCGCGAACAACCCACCCTTCGGAACACGGGACCAAGCTGGGCTGGCACTGACCCCCCGGCAAAAAGTGGTGCCTGCGCGTTTGCCGGTTGGTGGTGGACAAACAAGTGTCCAACCGTTTATCCGATTAAAGGTCGCAACAAAAGCAACCGTAACAACCAATCATTCGGGGCCTTACTCACCAGAATGGCTCTCACAACCCTTCTAAGAACCCCTTCTACAAGACTCTAAGAACCCTTCTTGGATTGTTAGGGTGGCCAACTCGGACTTTTTCCCTAACCATGTATAGTGACATGTTCAAATCATGCTGCCAAACCAATGCTTCAAACGATGCCATCAAAGCCGCTAGTGGATGGTTCGCTTCCCGGCAACGACACGGACAGGTCTCGTCGGCTCCTTTTTCGGAGTGTCGCAAAAGACGGGGATTGCTTTTTGGTTGTTAAGGGAAACACACCGGCTTTCCCGTGCCATGGCAGGTCCACGTGAGAGCAAAGTGTGGCAACACAATCAAGAAAACGTAAGGCACATTCTCGACAAACTGGAGGGATGCTATGTTTTCGGAACCTGTCGCAGTTTTCCACAACCGTGATGCCCATTTGCTCGCTGGAGGGCGGAAAGCTGGCAACATCAACACTTTTCGCTCATTCAAGGCGCCTCCCGCAAAGAGGATGGCTTCTTTGGGGTTTTTGGGGCCAACCAAACAGCTCGATCGGAAGGAGACATGTGAATGAGTCACAAGCGCGGCCTGAAGTGGGGTCACAACTTGGCTGCAACCCCGACCACTGCTCAATGAGCAGAGAACTCTTCGCTCGCGTTCGTACAACGCAAGCTGAACCGGGTGAAATCTAAAAATCGACCAACCAGGGTTCACTAGTTCCCCCCTCTGCTGCGGTTTAAGCTGAAGCTCTGACCCTCCCCCTCGAAAACAAGCGATGAGCAGCGCCCAACACTTGACTTTTGGTCTGAGGACGATGGCTATGAAGATTTATTGCGCCTGCAGATGAAAACCCGAAGCAGAACCTCCTGCGTGAGAAAGGGACCCCCCTGAATGGATCCATTGGGAAGCTTAAGGCTTCAGTATGTCTGAGGAACAAATCCTTCCAAGATGCTTAGAGAACCCTAGAAAAGGGCGTCTCCTCAGCCCGCGGCAAGACGCCCGCGGGTGAGGCTCGCCCGCATCAGCCCCAGGCCATCTTCGGCTGAGGAATGTCTGCCTTGAGGACTGCCCGACACGAGCCCGCAAATCCGGCAACTTGTCCAAAACCTGAATTGGCTGTGGGTCAAGAATACGTTACCAAAATGGAACCCTGGTAAATGGAACCAAGGACTAAAGCCTGCGGTCCCCAGGTGGTTTAATTTTGACCCATACCCAATTCAGGAATCCCCAAAGAAGTGACCATCATCGTGATGAGCTCGTGTTGCCCCCGAATCGGTGAGCTTGCAGTAAGGTTGGCAGATGTGTGAAGCTGTGCAAGTTTACCTCACACACCTGGATCCGTTCAAAACTGCCAATCGTTTGCTGGCCAGTGGGAAACATGTTTGTCTTTCCTAGAGTTCTAGGAGTATCTTCTCCATTCTTCCACGCATCCATCCTTAGTAACCAGCAAAACCCGGGTGAAACAGCTGGTTTTAGAAACAGTGAGAAGGTTGAAGCTCCAAACAAAGAGCAGGCGGTGGTTCCCCATATCTCCAGTCTAGATGTCACCTCACCAAAAGCCAACAAACATTAAATTAGCAACATAGGTGATGCATACGCAACCACGCAAAAGAGCAAGAGGGAACTCTGTACCAGGAGAGCGGGAGCGGGTGCTTGCAGCTGGTCTTTTTGTAGCAAAGAACTTGGTCAGCGTGCAAGCTTGAACCTGGTCTAAATCCGTCTGCCATTCTAGGGAAGGGTAGATAAATAAATAAATAAGACGGTAGCAAGCGTCAGCTCCCAGTTGAAAGGCAAAATGGAAATCGGCTGATCTACCCCCTGCTTTGAGAGGTTTGAATAGAGCTTTTTGGCATATAGCTAGGGCTCGATCTCATAGCACAGTGGTGGCACACTTGCAAGCTCCACTGTGTCAGCAGGCCCGGTGGCAAAAGAAGGCCCTGATCATATTTTGCTTCAGGTTTGGTGCAACTAAGCAACTATTGACTAGTCATGGCAATTGTCCATAGGCGTCGCCCCCCACCAAACCGACAAGGAATCCACTTGGACATTTGAGAGGGAAACGCCAAAGGAAACCATCTGGGCATCCTCTACCGATCTGCAAAACCCTGCGCCAGTAGGCAGTCCGTCCCAGTATTGATAGGATCTCATCCATCCGAAGTGCAGGACTTTGTCAATCCTCTTCGACCCCCAACCATAGATACGGAGGATGCCCGAAATGTTGCAAGTAAGACAACAAGGAGACCCTCTACTTTGCTGTAGTTTACCATGGCTTTGTGGTTGAGCATGAGCGGTTTACTTGCAATATTTAGGGCATCCACCGAAAACACGATTCTAGACTCGAGCCTTGATCTTCTCCGTGGGCGTGGGGGGCCTGAGTCAAGGCGCTGAGGCTGGCGGGAATCAAAGCTCCTGGTGTGCAGCATTTGTCGAGGCGTACATATTGCATCCGCAAGTTGCCAATAAGTCCAACACCGAAGGTCTCACATGTCACGAAAAGCCAAAATAGCGAAAGTGCTCGAAACATAGTGGCGTTTATCAGCGCGCCTCCTGAAACAAGGAATCCCCAAGAGGACCCACAAATCTTTGTAAGCTGGATGTGCTGAAACCAGAACAGCTCTGGGTGAATAAGAACTGGCCAATTCAAATTTGTTGTGATCGCGATGTGGCGCGAATGTTGATCATGTTCGGCTCGAATCCCTCCCGGTTTCTTGAGGCAGCAGCTTGTGGATGTCCGGCAGCGAAACGGTGCCGGTCTCCATCTTGTGGAGAGTCCTAGTCCTGCACAGGCAAAACACGGCAAGGAAATGCTTTGCAAAGGCTTGGCGTTCGGCCGAGCTTCGAGTGAACATGTGTTAAGGCATCCTAGTTGCCCAAGTTGCGTTTTCGTTTGATGCAATCCAGTCAACACCTACTCTCCAAAAAAACAATGACACGGAACTATGTAAAGCTGGGGAGTACGCCACACAGTTACAGTGGAAAGCGCAGCAGCCACTTGAAAACTATGTCCTTGGAATTGCCAGAATTCATGGGCTGTTCCCAGGACTGCAACCGCAATGCCAAGGCCCAGGATTGGCAGATTGGCCCCATGGGTTGCTCTGAGCTTGGCAGACGGGTAGAAAAAAGAGGCGATGAAAAAGGAACCAAACCGAGTACCACATATCTCTCCGCATCTTGAGGCTGCGAGCAACCCTGCTTTCGCTGCCTGGCCTGAAGAGGGTTCCTTGAAGGATACGTCCAAAGACCCCCCGCTTTACAAGGGATCTTCTGGACAAGGTGATTCGGTATACTGTCCCAAGTGTGCATCTGGTGTACCCTTTAACAGACCCTGACCTTAGGGAAAGAAAAATGCGAGATCTGGAGATCCCCCTCCTCCGGAGAGGCTGCCGATCTTGCCGGTCGGAGTCGAGGCCTCATGTGCTTGGCTTGCCACAACCCACAAAACTTTGCAGGGGGGGGGGGGACCATCTTCGAGGTTTCTTTGCAGACTCCAAGCCTAAAAATCCAATACCCGAAAGGTGGTGGAGGGTGCCCAGGCTCCAGGGGCATTGGGGAGCTTTCCAGTCAACCATTCGTCTGGCCTTCCAACCACAAGGGAAATTAAGTTGCTCACATGAGGCACTATTAAAATTGCTAGGTGGGAGCCGGGGCAGGTGGACAGAAGCCAGCCAAGGGGCTCTTCTTGAGGCTGCCCTCCAGCTGGTGGGCAAACTCCCGGAACATCTGGCCGAGCGACGGGTTTGGGCAGTTTGGGCGGAATCAAGCCGTTGCGTTCTTTTTCAGAAAGCAGGACATCCGTAAACAATCTCTAAGAAGCAGAAGAAGAAGAAGAAAAATCATCAACAAATACCTCGAATCAAAACCAGGTTGGGAGGGGGGGGTCAAACAATGCATCACCAGCCTCTGAAAATACGGGGATTGTTTGCCTCCACAGCGGCTACAGACATTGCGGTGAACCGAAACATCTGGATGGATGGATGGATGGATGGATGGATGGATGGATGGATGGATGGATGGATGGATGGATGGATGGATGGATGGATGGATGGATAGATGGACGGATGAATGGATGGAGGGATGGACGGATTGATGGATGCACGGATGCACGGATGCATGGATGCATGGATGCCTGGATGCGTGGATGACTGGATGGATGCATGCATGCATGCATGCGTGCATACATGCATGTCTGTCTGTGTATCCGTCTGCCCGTCTATATGATGCATGCCTGCCTGCCTGCCTGCCTGCCTGCCCGCCCGCCTGCCCGCCTGCCCGTCTGCCCGTCTGCCCGTCTGCCCGTCTGCCCGTCTGCCCGTCTGCCCGTCTGCCCGTCTGTCTCTGTCTCTGTCTCTGTCTCTGTCTCTGTCTCTGTCTCTGTCTCTGTCTCTGTCTCTGTGTCTGTCTGTCGGTCGGTCGGTCGGTCGGTCTGTCTGTCTGTCTGTCTGTCTGTCTGTCGCCGTCTGTCTGCCCGCATGTATATGTTCGCTGTATAAGTACGTATATTTGTGTATGTGTATGTCTGTGTGCCCGTGTGTCTGTGTGTGTGTGTGTGGGTGGGTGTCTGTGTGTCTGTGTGTCTGTGTGTCTGTGTGTCTGTGTGTCTGTGTGTGTGTGTCTGTGTTTCTGTGTGTCTGTCTGTGTGTCTGCGTGTCTGTGTGTGTGTGTGTCTGATTGTGTCTGTGTGCGTGGGTTTGCGGGTATGCGTGTATGTCTGTGTGTGTGCGTATGCCGCCTGGTTGGATGGTACAGGGCAAATTACCAGCTCCTCAGAATTCCTCCGATTTTTGAGAGCCACCCACACTAAATTTGTACAGTTCAGTCTGGGTATGGTGTGGGCAGTCACCCTATATCTGTGACACTGAAGTGGGCTTTCCACCGAACATGATTATTTTTGCACTTCAAAGGAGATGTCCAAATGGTAATGAAAATTGGCTTCCCACGACCATGAATTGCCCCCCCCAACCCCCCACCCCCTAGGGCAGACTATGGATTCCCCCCCTGTGTTTTAGCAGAAACCCAAAGGGAAATAAGAAACCAAACGAAATGTGACCACCCACGACCACCCAAAACCAACAATTTGCCGCAACCACTTTGAGATCCCTTTCGGATGGCATTACAAACAGGACACCAACAGGAAATTTGAGAAAAAAAGCACATGCTCCGATTGCTCCGAAGACGACTAGAAATCTCCCCGAAGGGAGGCCAAAGCAAGTCTGCGACCAAAACAGCCACCGGACGCTGTGAAGTTCAGAAACTCGGGAACTGCCCGAGGCTGGAAGCGACCACCGAATTTCAGGAGGTGACCTTTTGAAGAAACACAGAATGGTGGGTTCCCTTGGAAAATGGATGGCACAAAACCAATCTAAACCAGTAGAACCCATCCATTTCACTGCCCAAACCCGATCAACAGGACACCCATCGAGCGAGTCCCGCGGTCGCGCACCTGATGCACCCCGGCCAGCTGTTGCCGCTTCGCGTCGATCTTTGCGCCGTACCTTCGAACGGTTTGAGATTTGAGCGTCGTTGGGCGTTCGGTACATCCCAAAAATACATGGAACCCAGAAAAAGCGGCTCCCAAAGCACAAGAGAACCATCTTCCACGTTCTGAGGAAATCCAGGCAAAACAGTTCGAAGCCCAACTCGACCTAGAGCTGCTGCGACCCAAGGTTCCGGGGGTCGCAAAGGGGACGAACCCAAAAGGGTCTACCTCGTGGTCTGCCTCTTGGCCCCGGACCCCCCGCCAAGTGTAGAAGCCCTCTAAGGCCCTGCGTTTCCTTGATCCGTCCTCGGGGATGCGAAATCACAAAGCAGAATGGAAGATTCATATGCCCTCCCAAAAAAGGGCGCACGGGTTCATATATTCATGTTTTTGTGCGTCATGGTAGGGGGGGCACTTAAAATAATTGATTTCCTTCTTCCCAGGCTTCTTTCGGGCGCCCTCCCGGCTCTGCGCACTTCACAGCAGTGTGCTCCACTCGGCTGTCCACCCTGGCGTTGGATTCGGAACCGAAGGATCTGAGATGGTCAAGGTTTTGTTGGCCGAGAGATAGCCGGCCTGCCTGTGCCATTTGGGCGAGCCGTTGAATGGGTTCCATCGGATGCTACACACATGATGGTCCTTTGCATGCCGGACATCGCTTTTTGAGACCCGTTTCGGGTCCTCTGAAAATGGGCGGCGCGCTTGCGCCACGGCGAAAGCGAAGAAAGCCGAAACCTGTGACTTTCATCAGCTCCTGAATCCCATCTTACTAGCACGTACACTTCGCTGAGTATCACGAAAAGCCGCATGGCGTGGAGGCGCTCGGCCCACACCACTTTCGGGGTGGGGGGGGGGGGGGGGGGAAACAAGGCCCCTCGTATCTGAAACACCCCAGTGGGCAGAGTCGAAGCTTCGAAGTTGATGCAGCCAGCGGATGTCTCCAGGACTGATATTCTGCAAACTCCGCCCAGGCCATGGTCTATCAATAGGATTGGATCATGCCAAAAGCAAGGAATGCGAGCACAAGCAAACTGTTTGGGGGCATCGAAGTTCCCCATGATTTGTGTCCTGGGGCGAGATTCTGTCAGTGACATGGGTGACACAGCCGTCGTAGCCTTATTTTGTTCATCCCAACTGTCCTCGGTTGAGTAGCCCTGGATGCTAGTCAACTTGGATGTAGTCAACTGGATCTCTTCTGTCAATGTGTGTTGTGACATGGGCATCGCCAGGTATAAAATAAGTCTCCGGAACAGAAAGACAAAATACCAAATACCCTACCCTTCCCGTGCCTCCAGTTTTCGAACATCTCGATGAGCAAGTTCTGCTCATGTACCCTGCAGTACGAATGCGGCTCGCGGCTGTTGTTGAGTTCTTAGACGTGGGCATGATCGGACGTCACACGCATGACTGTCCTTCGATGCCTTGTGAATCTTCAAGCCCGAGGTAGAGTGCTTACACTAGGGGGGCTGGACCCCAAAAATGGCTGCAAAGCAATCAAACAAATCAAACAACCCACTTGTATGCTGTATCCCAAGGAATCAGCTCAGTGCTCAAAGCAACCAAAAGGAACTGCCGTTTCGCCGGGGCGTCGTCTCCTGGGAACGAAGCGCACCCCTTGCTCAAACACGCAATGGGGCGTTCAACGGCAGAATATGAAGCAAAATGGGCTCAAGAAAGCCAAACGAAAACCTGCCCCACCTCCAAATAGTGAGCAATAATAGTGATTCGTGTTGTGCAGCCCCTGAAATGAAACAAATCAAAGAAGCAACAAGCTTGTTTCAAATATACTAAGCCAGGAAATCAGCCGACATGACAATCCAAAAAACGATCCCGAAGCTGGAAGCTTGACAGTCGACAAACCTGCATGTCCGACCAAACCTGATCAAGTTCAGGGTGGGTTCCTCTTTGACTTCCGTCCACCTTTTGGAGGGCCAAGCCGTTGACATCGAGCCGGCGATTGACTGCAACAAAAGACACCTTGGAAGCCACGGGATCTGAGGGGCCCAAAGCTGGCGTTCGACATTTCTTGTGAGCATCCGAGTTCGGGGACAAATTGGATGTGATGTTTAATTGGGCCCCCATTGGTGGACATCGTTTTGGTGCGGATGTATGTCCACCCACCAACTTTCGAGGTGGGATTTCATTGCAATTTGTTCGAACCCACTACAAATTAGAACCCAAACTCCCCCTTCTCGCATTCGACGTCAGCTGTTCCTTACACATCCACTTGTGTTGAAACAGACTTCGTGAGGTTAACGAGTTCCCTGAGGTCATACGACTGCAAACCAGACCCGCCAGAATGGTTTGCAGAACCCTTCGATTTCTCGAAACCTGCTCCTGAAGGAGCCTTTCCTGCGTGGCCTCGTGCTTTTGGCTTGTCTCCAATTTTACTTGAGCCACAATCAAGACCTGGTATCAAAGGAGTCGACCCCAAAATATCCAAAGAACCCAAAGGGCGGCCGCAGAAGCTGTGACAGCTTCCGAGGGCCGCGCGCGGCAGCGCGGTTCATCGCGGACCTCGCCACCTTGATGTGCTGCTCCCTGTACTCCTCCGGCTTGCGAGTGCGGAGGTTCAACTAGGAACCGCCCGCTTTGGCTACAGAGACCTCTAAATCAGCCGGCAAGAGGACTTCGTAGCGGCAGGTGAGTCCTCTAAACTACCCCTGTTCAATAGGGTGTCTAAACAAGCGGGCTGTTTAGCAACCAGCGCAGAACAGCCGAAGCACGGCACACATCCGGCACAGCCGCATGGAAGCAGGAAGTTGTAAAGGCCAACCGTGGAACCAACCATTTGGAGGGACTCCCAACACATGCCCACATCGGCGACCAAGATGAAGGGCATCCCACAATCAAGACCAGTCAGGGTTTGCAAGCATTTATTTGGGGCTGTCGCACAGGACCTGTACGGATGGAATTGAAGGGAATCAAAAGGAAAGCAATCAGAGGGATTTGCCCGGACGGGCCTGGCTTCAAGCAATGGTCAAGCCCAGTAAACCCCAGGGGCTTTCACCAACAAACAGGCGGCCAAGCGGTCCTGCAACGCTCTAAGTGGGACAGCCCCTACCAATCAATCGGGGTGAATCTTGGGGGTTTCATCATGTTCACACTACAAAAGAAATCTACAAAAGAAATCGCGGAATCCGCTGGCACGACTTCTTTCTGGCTATCCGGCCCCGCAAACGCTCCTGTTTCAGCTTGGCTGCCTCTTCGGCAGCCTTCTTCACCTCGGCCTAGCGTCGAAGCGCGGAAACGAGGTGCCCCACGACAGGCCCCCAGCGACGGCCTGCGCAACAGCCACATTGGCCAAAACCAGGACCAAGGTAGGCTGTAGAACCCCTAACATAGGTAAGTAGTTAGGCATCCGTTTATTTTCCCACAACCCTAGCTGAACCTTTCAAACCATCCAAATCATCACGTTGTTCACTGACTGATGCTTGGACAGTGACAAACTGGTGCCTGTATGGGTGGATTCCCACCCAAAACTTCATACGACTAGCACGTGGGGCACCTGAGGTCAAGCAAGCCAGTGCCGACCGAATGTCTCCTGACTCCCTGCCTCCCTCTTCACATCGAGGGTCGTCTGCTTCCAGCTCACCCACGCCTGCCGCACTGGCAGGAGAAGCAAATCAAACAAAAAAGAAAGAACGTCCATATACAGGGGGTACCATAATATATATATATATATATATATATATATATTATACATACATATTATACATATGTATATATATATATATATATATAATACATATTTCACTTGGCTTGGGCGTCACCAGGAGGGCCAAGCTTGGCCCGAAACATCTTCCACCTGAAAATTAAGCAGAGGGCTTGGAAAATCAGGCAATGATCTGGGTGAATCATGGCTCAGAACTATTCTCCGACCATTGCAAGGCGCGAAATCACTAGAAGGGGGGGGGGGGTACTGTAAAATTGTTGTTGCGTGACAATTGCCCTTCTGTTACACATACAAGTCCTTTCCGAGAAAGGAAGTGGATAATGAGGGTCGAAATCGGTCGTTCACCAAGACCGGTGCGAGGTTGCCACCTAGGTTCACTTGAAGTATTGCAAGTTGTGGTTGAACCCTTCCCCAATAAAAACCAGCCTCGGCTCACTTTGCGAGCACCATTTTGGTGCCGCGGCCCCACACATGGCCCAGTCAACTTGCTTTGGACATGGCTCTGCCGATCCAAAATATCGTGCAACATTTGTAAGTATGACACACAAGTTTCCTGGGACCCAAGCCACACACACACACAAGCAATCAACCAACCAACCAACCAACCAAACAAAAAACAACCAAACAATCAAACAAACCAGCCAAACCAAACGAAACCAGCCAACAAACAAGCAAACAAACAAACCTCCTTTTGCATGTCACGGGCGGGCGCGCTTTCGCTTACGTGGAACATGGCGGCAACGTCTGTCACGGAATGCC
Source organism: Effrenium voratum (assembly GCA_963377175.1). Lineage (NCBI taxonomy): Eukaryota > Dinophyceae > Suessiales > Symbiodiniaceae > Effrenium > Effrenium voratum. The sequence continues at coordinate 355,437 of CAUJNA010003869.1, forward strand.
ACAAAGACTCTGGACAGCTCGCAGAAAAACCCTACCAACCACAGATGGATAAATAGGCGCACCGGACCCAGGCTCCAGGCCAAAGCGGCCTACCACAACTCTAGACGCGGGAGGGGGCCACGGCCCCCGTCACACCAGCCGGTGGTCAGGTTCAGCAACGGTTAAATGTAGTATTGACGACACAAGCTTGCGAGCCAAAGCTTCTTTTCAAGGACACGCCGGCAGCGAAGTGCAACAACAACCAAAACAACACAATGCAACAACAAGAACAAAAAACAAAACACAAGAATAAAACATCACAAACCAGCAACCAAAACAAGCCAACACCAAAACAAAGCAAAACCAAAAGAAACAAAGGGACTACCAAGCCTACCTTATTTTGGGGCCAGCGTCCCTTTGGCAAATCTGGAGCCCTTCGCCTCGGTGACCACCGCCGTGTCGCTGCCGCCCAGGGCCATCTTCAGGAACTGGCGTCGGGGCGAGTTCGGACTTCGGGGCACTTGGAGTCGAGAAGTTGAGAAGGATATCTGGGTGTGGTACTTCCGGTTCCTTTCTTTTTTTTGGAAGGGGTCCCCTTAAATATATATATATATATATACATATACATGTGTGAAAACCCTCAGGCCCTTCCAGGGCCAAAAGGAAACCTCGAAGCCCCACTGGTTCGCCCAGCCCGCTGTGCTGAGAACTTAAGTGTTCTTTCCCCAAAAGGACGTGGAAAGATTCGAGAGTCAAGCGGTTTTTGTGGGAAGTCTTGAGTTCCTCCATGTCCCTCCCAAATGGACCATGGACTACAGCTAATTTTGATAGCCTCAGAACACACCGACATAAAACAAAACCTCCCCTTACGAGGGGCCGGATCCTTTTTCGGGGATGCGAAACCCAAACTTGCGGAACGGGGGAAGGTAATTTGCTCAAAGGACTCCGTGGACTTGAAGATTTCCGTGGCCCATGTGCAACAGATTGAGAAAAAGATCAGCCAGGTCACAGGTACACCCATCCATGTTGGACAGGTTTCATTCCCGGAGCCGGCTTCAGATTCCGATTCCCTCCGCCGGCCAAAAGCGAGGGGCCTTCAGCTGAAGTCGCCCGAGTTGCATCGGTTGCTGGTACTTGAAGGTGATACAGTCATAAAAGAAGTGGAGAATGGTGGATATAACGTCCATCCTGCGCCACCTGCAAATTTTCAGATTGAAGAAAGGATTGGGACAGATGTGAAAGTAAAAGAAATATGATAGAACAACTATTGACTCTAGGATATACCACTTTACGAGATCCTTCAAAGATAGGTGCAAGGTAATTTCCAAATCCTCCAAACAAGCCAGGAATTACTAAAAAGAAGATCATAAGAAAGCCACGCAATGTAATGCTTGTATTATAGATGCTCTGGTTTTCTGCAGATATACCATTTCCTGATGGATATAAGTCTATTCTTTTGAGGACTGATACTAATATACTGGAGATTCCAAAGATGAATACAGATAATAAATAGTAGATTCCTAAAGCCTTTATGATTTCATTGTTTAACTAGTGAATTAACTAATGTAGTAAGATAATGTTAAAAAACAACCTAAATTTTGAATGATTAATTTACCTTCTTTACTAACTAAGAAAGATGTATCCGGCCACAAACCCAATTACAAATCTATTCCCTACCCCAGATCCCAGGTATCATAGCTTGGGCGGCCAACGGACCGCTGCGCATAACGCGATCCACTCTTTTGCTGCTTCGTGGGAAAATATGCATTCTCCCCTTTAGGGGGGAACAATAAAACACGTGTACTGTTGCCGCATCAATCAACTTCCCAGTTATCCCTTAGCGGTCGCTCTTGACTGTGCGCATCCACACCGGGATCCTCTTCCCTCTCTGAAGACCTGCTTCCTCCAGAAGCTCGCAGCATATTCAGTATCTTTTCCTGGGCTGAAGCACAACTTTTTGCCCAAAAGTTGAACTGTCTGCGCCCAAAAAATGGATGGCGTCCTTTGGTTTACGTTAAAAACAACCGCCAAAAAAAAACCTCAATAAGAACACCCGCTCAGGTCTCGCATGAGCAACAAGGCATACTTATGTCCCCCTATTATGTCCCCCTAAATCATATTGGATGCCCTAGAGCGTTCCATGTAAACCCCACTTAGGTTTGGAACCCCACTTGCAATTGAAAGGCGGCCAAGTATAGAAGACCGCAAATATTCACCGCTCACTGGCTCACCCCCGCGCCCGTTCGCCCCTTCGCTCGCCTTCAGCGCACCCTCATTCTTGCCCTGAGACAGAAGAGGCGAAGGGAGGCAACCGGAGAGCTCTCTCCGGGCCCCTGGGTGTGAATGCTCATGAACGAATCATTCAGCAGAAGTTTACCAGCCTTGTGGATTTTCAGTTGGGTTCACCTCAGGAGAAAAAAAAAAAAGGATTTGAGCACATGGGAATTTCAAAGTTTAGGTTGGGGGCTTCAAAGCCCACTATAGATTGCCACTTCGGTTCCTGTTGGTTTTCTCAAAGCCAGCCCAAACAGAAAGTCCCAACTCGAAAACAGAAGAAGCGGAGCTGGCCGACTCAAAACATCTGCCAACCCCAAAGAAGAAAACACCTTCTTGCATTCCTTCACCATTGCCCCCACCCGGCCAACCTGGCTTTCCCACCTGACCAAGAGGAGCTCACCTAAAGTAAGCCCAGGTGATCCTAAAAGTGGCCTTTCCTCAATATCCATCTTTGAGGGAAAAGAAAGCGCGAATTTCTTCCGGAACCCTCCCCTAGCAACCGACGGGGGAATCTTGGTTGAGGGGAACCCACCTCAAGGAAATCAAACCAACAAACTGAACTTGGGACCCGCAAACTTGCTCAAGCAACCTCGCCTTTCTACGGAACACGAAAAGGAGGTTCTTGAAACAAAACTGGTTTAAACGTGTTTGAAGACTCCTCTGCACAACCTGCGTCCAAAAGTAGAATCCTCCACAAATGAGTAAATGAGTCATAATTCCTCACCTGATAATTAAATGGCCTACCCAGAACCATGCGTCAAGAGAAAAAGCACCCATTCAATGGCAAGGGGATTCATTGTCCCTTACCCTCCAACTACCCCAAGCGGTTTAAGCACGTGACTCACATGGACGGGGGGAAGCCCCAATAATGAGTGATTTTCCTTTGGTCCCGCTTTTGTTGGGTGAAAGGAGACTCCACCACACATGGAAAAAACACTCCTTTCCATCTTCGTCACTTAATTCCCCCCCCCCACCCTGGACGCATCGCCCCGACGGGACACCCCCCCCCGAGTCCTGCAGGAAGGCCCTGAGCCGCGCTTGGGCATTCGCCAGGGTCTCCGCGTGCAGCTGGCGGCGCTTCGGGCGTCGGTGCAGCTGGTGCAGCTGGGCTTGGGGCCCCAAAACTGGGCTTCGGAGTTCCTGAAAATTCCTTCAAGTGGAAGGAGAGACATGGCTGCGGCTCAAAAAGCCGGTACTAAAATAGCGCCTTGGTAAGTACCACCAAAGACTAAAAGCCGCGTAACCCAAGCTCTTTTGATTTTGAGCCACACCCACAATGCTGACTGGGTAAGGGAGCCCTTGATGTCGACGTGATTTGTGCGATCTCTCCTTTGAAATAACCCAAGATGGCAAAGAAAGACATACCCACATGGGAAGCTGTGGCCCCAAACAACAGCTGCAAGTGAGCCCAAGGAAAGACATGGTGCAAACAAGCAACCAAGCAGTGCCTCTAACTTCCCGGAACCCTCATGGAATCCTGGCCACAACGGATTGACCCCATAGCAATTGCTGGGGGGGAAGCCACAAAACAAGGACCAAGAGGAAAGAACGTGTCATTGCGGGCAGCCATTCTCCCGGAATAGGCCTTGAGTCCAAATTGGGCGGGTGAAGCAGCATGGCCAAGACCCAAATCGGTCAGAAAACAGGGCTCCCTATATTTGCCACTTCAACATCATCCCGACATCCCTCTGAACTGGGCGGTTTACTGCGCGCTCGGCAAGGCGGCAAGGCAGGGCAGCGGCGCTCCATCCTTCTTGCTCTCGTCCACCTCTCGCCTCCAGCCTCCAGATCTTGCGATGGCGAGAGAACACGAACACAAGTCGAGAAAGAGCTGCAGACGCGGCTAGCTCCTTACATCTCCCCCTTCAACATCGCCAATATCACTTGGGTGTGGGTCAAAAATAGGTACTCAAAATGGAACCCTTGTAAATGGAGCCAAAAACTAAAACCTGCGGTCCCAGGTTTGATTTTGACGCACACCCACTTCAAATGGACCCAAAAAGGGACAATATCGGGAGCCCTGGCAGTGAAGCATCCCTCCCCTCTCCACACAAAAACACGGTGCCACACTTGAACGCGGCGAAGTCTGCTTGACACAGGAGCTCGCCCTCTTCAAGGGAGCCGTCTTCCAGGAATGGGCAGTTTCAAACGGACACGCCCATCCGAGTTTCTGCATGGGGGGGTCTCGAAATGGGGGACCCCTTTTTGGGTAAACAGAAACCAAAAGAAACCACGTACCTGGGGTCCCCCAATTCTAACAAACACTCACATTCCTACTTGGAAAGAAAAACTGAAAGGTTGAGATTTTGCACCCATGTTTAAAGCTTGGCCAAAACTGACTAAGCATGGACCAAAGATGATTGACACTAAAACTTGACCAAAATTGACTCAAAGCTGATCACAAGGGCGATTCTCTGGGGACAACTGAGCCTTCTGTTCGGCAAACGCCGCTTTCGAGCTCCGCGCCTTGCACCATGTGCAGCACTAAGCTCACGTCGCGGTTCACGCTCATGCGCTCCACTACCTGAGCTGAGCCCAAAGTTTGTTGCCGGGGATGGACACAACCCGGGCCAGGCACCCAATTAATTTGGCTGTGGGCCAAAACCCTGTACCCCTGGTGAACATCAAAATAGGTAACAAATGGATGTTCATCCACCCCAAAATGGAGCCATAGGTTACGCCCCATGGCCATTTGGCTTATCAAACCACATTCATAGGGTTTCATCCATACGTGGTGCACGTTCTTGTCCATCCACAGGTTAGAGAGAAACACTTTCAGCTACTCGACAGCTGGACTAAGTTCATCCGAATCGGACCTTGTGGGCCAGTCCTGGTTTCTTTTCACAACCAAAGGAAACCATCCGGGAGAGGCTTGCAATGGGAAGCGAAGAATAGGGCCAAAGTAGTTGAGAGCTGCTTGCGGTTGGTTTGTGGGTTTTGGCTCAGAGAGCTTACTTCACACAGGTCTTAGGTTGGCTTGGTTGAGGGCGGAGATCGGGGCTCGGATTTGTGGTCGCGGTTGCTCTGCTTTGAAGAAACTCAAATCAGGGGTTCGAGTTCCCCTTCAAAAGTGGAATGGTGGGTTCCCGGGAGCCAAAAACTTGTAAAGGCACGTTGGGGGAAATCGAACTGGACCCTTTTGAATGGAGCAAAGAAAACACATCCCCCACAAAAAGCACACAAAAACACCTAACTCCCCCTGAACAAAAAAAGAAACATAGAACAAACCCAAAGAAGGCGTCGCGAGCGCCTCCCGGATTTCAGCGAAGGGGCCCTCTTGGTGGTCTCCTTCTGCGCGCCCTGTGCCGCCGCCATCTTGGAGTTCATCTCCTCCACCTGGCATCGCGCGAGATTGAAGCGAGACCGAAGCGAGACCGAAGCGGTCGCTTGCTTCGGAGGCTTCGCCTTGGTCCGATTGGTTCCCTGTTCAAGACTCTCTCCTTTTGTTTGTTTCCGTATTTTGCCGGGGGGGGGAGGGGGACGTGGATGTTTTTAATACCTCGTTTTCTGCCGCTGGCATGTCAAGAGCCAGTTTATTTTACCTCGGTGAATTGCGGACCCCTGAATTTTGCAAGGGGAACAAGGGGAAGCCTCTGATTTACTGTATTTGACCATGTCATGTTTCGTTGCTGTATTTTACGCCAGGCTACTGATACTGATTCCCTACATCTTGCAAGCACGAGGACGTGCTTTGAATCAGCAGCTAAAAAGCATTATTCTAGCGGTGCAATTCCCATTCTCTTCACCCGGCCGTTCTAGGGAATGAGAAATGGAATGAACCCAGAATTCCCCGAATTCCCCGAATTTGAAGGAAGACCACCCCTTGGATGGTGAAAAAAGGGATCCTTCCAATTCGCATTCCCCAATTCGCCACCTTCGGCGACTCGGCGATTCGACAAGCTCCGCACCTGGCAGGACATCGCCTCGTTCTCCCGCTCCTCCGTGAACACGTCGTACCTAGCAGCAGACCCTGCAAGCTTCCTCCAAAAAAGTACGGCATGCCCCAAATGAGTACGGACTTCGCCCCAAATGGGTACGGTATGCCTCATTTCGAGGGGCCTCAGCAAATTCTGGTCTCCTGTTGGTTTCCCTTTCAGGCCAAGGGGGAAAGGGTACTCTAAACAAAAACAAGCCCAAATGAAGTTGTTTCTTTTGAGCTCACCGGGCGCACAGCCGACTTTGCCTGAGGCCTCAGCCTTTTTCAATTCGGGTCGATTTGACGAAACTCTTCGGCTAAAGGATGCTAGAAATAGGTCACTCTTTCTTGCCAGTCCTCGCTGTTCTGGATGTCCGCTTGCTCCTTGCTTTCGCTCTCCCGGCTCGCTGCGGACCGCTTTCCCTGGCCGGATTTCGGCCTAAACGGCTTCCTTGGCTTGTCTCCTCTGCCAGGTCGCTTGGGCTTGCTGGTTCTCTCTAATCGCACATCCTCCGCCCCTGTCTTTTCAACGCGTAGCCTCAAGCTCAGCTCGCGCGCAAGTTCTCGGTCATTGCAATGCCTCGCCTCTCCGATGGCGGCCCGGACTGTGGCCTCATCTGGCACAAAGCCCATGTCCTCCATCGCTTGGAGCTGATCAATGGCACTCTCCATCTTGCTCACGGCCAACGCTTCATGTGAGGGTTGGTATCCAGCAGCCAACATCCGTCCCACCAAGTTGCGAGCAGTATCAAGCTGGCTGCTGGATGCAGCAATTGCTTGCTCATACAGAGGCGGGCTTAAAGCAAGCCCTTGAAATCGGACTTCTTCCAGAACATGTTGGGCCTCTAAGCATCGTCCTCCAGCAGCACAGGCCGTCAGCGCTGCCAGCCCGGCTTTCTCCAGCAAGTCCAAGGACTTGCCTCTCAAGGCCAAAGCACCAGAGCTCTTCAGCTCATCGAAGATCTCCAGCGCTCGCTCCCAGTCCTCTGCAAACGCCTGCATGGCTGCAACGGAGGCATCTGCGCTTGCCGTCATGTTGAGGCGCCGCATCTCCTCGTAGGCCCATGCGGCCACATCCGGCTCCTCCGACTCGCAAACCACCGCCTGGTAGATCTCCTGGCTGACTTCCAACTTGGCCTCCTGCATCTCCCGCAAAAGCCTGACAGAATCACTAGGCGACTCCTTCAAGTAGCCAGTGATGCCTGCTTCGAAGAGTAACTTCAGCTGCTTGTCGCTGATCTGTCCATCCCGGCTCTGAGGCAAAGCCTGCAGAATGGCGCTGCATGCTGAGCCATGAGGACTATGCCCGTTTTGAAGTGCCTGCTCTATGAGACGCGTTCCCTTCACAGCCTCGTAGCAGTCCGCGTACGCACGAGCCGCAATACTGTGGCATTCTGCGTCTGGCTGCGTCTTGTGCATTTTGAGCATGTCGGTAAACATCTTGAGCTGCTTCCGCGCCATGCCGCGCTTCCGCGAATCGCTCTCATCTGGTGAGCGCTCATAGAAGTTAATAGCCCTCATGGCCGCAGCATAGGCAGCATATGTGATCGGCCCAGGCTGGCTTCTCATTTCGGAGAAGGTCCTGAGCACTCTGTCCCAGCGACCGTCGTGGGCATGGGCTGCCATGACTCCGACATAAGCTGCCGGGGTCGGCAGCAGGCCCTTCTGCAGCATCTCTTCAAACAGCAAGATGCTGCGCCTGCCTTGCCTGGCTGCACATGCCGCAACCGCACTGCTGTAGGCCGAAGCACTGGGACTTTCTCCTGCCTCCATCATCTTGTTAATAATGAAGATCGCCCGTTTCCACAGGCCGCCTGCGGCGCAAGCTCGCAGAACGGCGTCAAAGACCTGCTGATCCGGTTGAAAACCGGCACGCTTCATTCGCCCGAAGGCTCGGATAGCGAGGACCGGCTCAGCCCTCCCCAAGGCTTGGATCAGGCTTGTCCATGTGAGCAAGTTGCCGCGCAAACCTCTGTCCAGCATGTCCTCATTGAGATGCAGAGCTACTTCCCATTGAGACAACTTGCATGCTGACATTGCCGCGCTGTACGTGGACTCTGTGGGGGAAAACTCCTTGGAAGTCAATTCCCCAAAGACCTGCAAGGCTTCCTGCCACTTCCTATCCTGTGCCAGAGTGTGGATCACGGCGTTGTATGTGATGAGGTTGGGCCCTTCTCCTCTGCCCCTGGACCTCGCTTCCAGCTGCCGGAGCAGCTTTGTTGCCAATTCCCAGCTTCCAGGGCCGGACACGCTCGCGATGGCCGCGCTGTACGTGATGTAGCTGGGGCCTACGCGCTGATCCATCTCTTGGATGATGTCGAGCATCCGCGGGTGCAGCCCTCGACTTCCAAGCGCCTTGACCACTCTGGTGAAGTCTCGTGGCTCGGTCAACAGCCCACGCAGCTCATGAGCGACCTTCTTCAGCTCAGACATCTTGATCTTGTCATCGTCGATGCGCCTCATCAAAAAGGCACATCTGGCCTTGGAGCCACCCGCCGCCACCTTTCGGCGGTCTCGTGGGGGGCCCCGTGTGGAGAGAATGGCCCTGACCACCTTGCTGCTGTAGACGCGGTTGAAGGCTGTGCAGTCCGCGAGGAGCCAGAGGAGCGCCAGTGACGCCGCACACCTTTTAAGGCTCGAGGCCATCGCTGCGCGCTGCCTGACAGCTCCGTCAAAGGCTCGTGCAGATTGAGGATTGAAGATCTGACTTGTTCATGCTGTCCCACATCTAGCGAACCGCATGTAACATGAAGTCAGAAGACTCACCAAAGTAACACGAGGGCTTGTTGCTTTCCTTGTTGATCTTGAGTTGGAAGGGTCGCCCCGCCATAGTTTGAGCCAGGCGCATGGGTTGTCCCATTTGAAAGGTATCATTTGGTGGCTCCAAATGAAAGAGCCAGGGCTACGCAGGTCTTAGTTTCTGTATCCATTTGCCAAGGTGCCATTTCGGGGTCACCCAATTTTTCGGCCACGGCCAGGTTTCAAACGAAGAATAAGTCTGACTGGCTCATCAATAGGGCAGTGCCCCCATTTCAGAGGGAATATCTGCATCACTTAGGGAGTGGACTGGCCCGCTGCGAGGATCTACGAATCCCCAGGGGTCGGCACTATGCCAAACTGGTCTCAAAAGACCTCGGGGTTGCTCGCGAGAAGGGGATGCCGCAAACGAGGCACCAAAAGAAGTTCCAGGCGCGCGACCATACCCCTTTCTGAAGTCTCGACGGCCTGGTCCCTGGGAGATCGGTGTACGGCTCAAGGTACAACCCTGATTCAAACGGCCGGGTTCAGCGGAGCTGTGCCTTCCCCCCATTTCTTCCGAGGATCCTTTTCAGACAAGCGGAAAGACCCGCAAGCCATGGGCTTGTTTTGTCCCACTGGCTGAAACCACGCTCTCGGCTCCCCCGTAGATGGGCGGTGAGCGGTGAGGGGCCGGTGGTTCCTCCGCCACGGAGGCCCTCTGGGGCCCGGGCCAAAGGTTCAGCACCTCCGCCAGCAGCTCCGCGGTGCGGGCCTGCGCCTCAGTCCGAAAGGTGGCCGCCGCGAGGCAGAAATTGTGGGGGGGGGGGGGGGCGCTCAAAATGGGGCCGGTGTCCCTTGAAACCCATCCAAAAATCCCACTGAAACCTGGAAATGATGATGATGACTTCCTTCTTGCTGATGTCCTTTACATACCAAAAGGGGGGGGTTCATCATTTTGAGACGCTCCCAAATGGGTGCTTTTCGAAAGGGTACCCTTGTGGGGTGGCTTTGAAGGGAGCCCGAGAACCATCTTGGGTGTCCCCCCTATTCCGACACACAACCGTATAGCCATGGTCAAACTGACGCGGCACCCTTGGTAGTCCACTGGTGGTTCAAGAGAGCTTTCACGTTGTCCCGGATGTCCCTCCCACATGGTCCCATACACTACCACTAATTTTGACCAAACCATACTATGGCTTTGCAGTTCAATGGGGAACACCTCAAAATGGTTGGTGGACCCATGCAAAAATGTGTTGCCAAAGGTCTCCAATTCAGATTCATACCCATATACCCCTTCGGTCTAAGGGCTGGCTAGTTTGGACACACACACACACATACATACATACAAAACAAATATACACATACAAACAGAGCCCCTGTTGGGACTGCGGACTCTCAACCGACGCAAATGTTCCCAAAAGAGGAGCACTAGATGACTCTGCTTGTTTTACTAAATCAAGCCTCTGGCTCTTCGGCCGTCCAAACCTTGCAGTGCCTCCAGAACAACCTGCAAGCACAGTCAGGCATTTGAGTCGGCGCATTGTTCAATGCGACTTTCTTCTGAGGCCCACAAAATGAAAGGACGAAATGGGGGGTCAGCAAACCAACTGCTCTGGGCGTGGTGGAAAAAACAAACGGGCCCGCTTAACCCACTCAACCAGGCCCGCCTTCTTGTCCAAATAGCTTCGGACGTTGGCAAGGGAGGCTTGCCTACCAGCGGTTCACTGAGGAAAGGCTACACCAGGGTTGTGCTTTTGCCCCACATACCTCATAAAATTGTTTCTCAAAATAGGGATCCCCCTTTTGGACGGTTCGAAGGAAAAGCAAAAGGTTGCCAACCGTTTTAGGGGTCCCTAATTCTGAGAAGCACCCATGCATTCTCCAATAAGCTGCAATACTTTAACAGTGTTAAAGCTCACGGACAAACTTCGACCAAGAGTGGACAGCTTGCTTGGTTGGAAACCCCGCGCTAACCCGTGCCACGACACACACACACACACACACGTGCATATATTGTCGTAAAACATCACCCTCCAAAAAGAAATCTCACTCAAAGTGACAACACCAAAGTGGATGCGTTTAAGCCGGGCCATCCCAAATGGGGCGGGAATACACAACCGCCGCGATTCCCAACTGGAAGTGCGGGCGGTTGGGCAGGAAACCTGCGCCCGCCTGTACCCGGCGAGGCGACGGCTAATGTCTTCCAGTTGCTCCTGAGCGATGAGGCCAGGAAAGGAGACAAGCGAGTCAGAATCAACATGTGGTGTTGAAACGGCCTGTCCATATATGAAAGCGCAAGCCGGCCAACTCAAAAAAATGCTTCCGTTCTTCCAAAAGGATAATCCAGGAGTTCACGGTGGCGGCTTGTAGTCGTCCCCCAAAGAGCAAAGAGCCAGCCGTGTCTTCGCAGGCGTCCTCGTACTCCCTCACAATGGCACCCTCCTGCGCAAGAGTTGGGCCAAACAAACACATCACAGGAAGTCCCTTTCAGCCACCACGTGCAACCAGTGGTTGCCATCAGAACCAACAGTCGCCCCGGTTTTTGCGCTGCTTTGGAGGGGGCGTCCACCCGCAAAAGGAAGCAACCGGAGCACCGCGGCGCTAAAGTCG